>CM017326.1:3309379-3418433 GCA_006937295.1 Carpinus fangiana | reverse complement strand
TTTTTTTTTATACCTAACAAGAAATATTAGTATTTGGCAGTGAACCATTGACTAGAAAGTTAGAAGCCTAATTAGATAATAGAATGGCCATTTCCAGATAAATATTTGAAATGAAATGTTATACTTTATGCCTTTGTTTTCCTGATGAACAAGTTTTTTCTTTTTCTTTTGAGGAGATTGATCTAAAACTGAATAGTCCCATATGCAATACTTTCTCAATCCAATGGTCTGATTCAAACTAAATAAAGAGAACAAGATTAGTGAAGCCAAAAACCAATTTCATTCATGCTGTCATACACATAGGATTCATCCTCATATGCTTTATTTGATCTCATTCTTTTTTAGTAATTATTTGCCAGAGGACCGTACTCAGCTAGAAGTAAGCTTGGTTCAACCAATGTTCTATGTTGCCTTAGCCTTTGGTTTGCCTTAATTATTCTAAATAATTTGACAGAAATTCTGTGTCATGAGACAAGGACATAAAACTTTAGGCCATGTTTGTATTTTTGCATTTTTGTTTTATGTTCTCAAGACATAAAACTTTTTCTCTGTTTTCAGTTTGTTGATGACGACAACAAGTGCTACTTGGAGATCAGTTACACATTTGATATCCGTAAGGATGGCAGTTGGTTAAACTGGGAAGTCTCCTTTCAGAGTTTTTGTTTTTGTTACCTGTTTATTGTTTTATAAGCATAAATTTGCTTTAGTGTTGACATGTCTCATTTTTAGTATCGTATCTATTTTCAATCCTTTCCGAGATCAGCAACTAAACAATGAAGAGGGGATTTTTATAAGCATATAAGTTGATTTATTTGTTTTCTTCTTTCTTCTTTCTTCTTTCCTCTTATGCGTAACAATGTGTTGTTCATATAAGTTGAATTGTTTGTTTGTTGTTTTTAGCAAGTAGTGGTTGGTTTATTACTTTTCCACCGTTTTGTTTCCAACTCTTGGTGTGCTTGACGTTTAATGCATCAACAAGATCAATATTTTGTTTGCCTTGTATTATAGTGATTGCAAATTCATAAATGTTCTTAATCATTTTTTACCTTGGCATTCACTTGTGGTTTTTCTATTTGTAGCAAAATACGATGTTGCTGTATCAACGGCATGTGCTGGACTTGATTATATTGTAGTGGAAACAACCAGTGCAACCCAAAGATGTAATGAGCTACTCCGGAGGGAGAATCTTGGTGTTGTAACTTTCATGATATTGGTAACTTTCAATTTCATATTATATAATATTCAGGAACTTATACTGTCCAAAAAGTTACCTTAATCTTTTTAGAACTTGAAAGACCTTGTTTTACTTAGAAATTGGGTGCTACATTGGCTAGTTGGCTATATATATATATATATATATATATAGCAGTTGAGCTTTTTGGGTTTGGTTGAAATGTTGGCTATATATATATAGTGGATGTCCCAGCTTCGTTGTAAATAGTGGATGTCCCAAAATATAAATATATAGTGGATGTCCCAGCTTCGTTTTTTACAGGTCGCCGCTATTTGTAAATAGCGGCCACTTTTAGGCCATTAGCGGCCACTTTGGGTCGCCGCTAATGACCCTTTTTTTTGTAGTGTCATCTGCCTAGACCTACAGCTCTACCACCTCCACCGGCCATGACGCCACCCATCCTCCACGCCGGTAATATATCTCTCTCTCACTAAAAGGAGAGCATATTGCAAATAAATAAATAAATAAATTATCTAAATACGAACGGGTCTGGGCTTGCCGATGTAGTCTGACTGGTCTAGTCAACATCGTCTCCAACGTGGTCGATCTAGGCTAGCCGGCGGGAAGATCTGGTGGCTGGTGGCGGGTATAGGTAGGATAAATAGGAAAATTTTATTCTCAAGTTCTTTTATTTTAATGTATGAGGTCTTGATGAATAAAATTCAGGTGTTTTTGCTCATCTTTGTTAATGTATTTCACGCTGATTTAGCATGCATGCCTTCATTGGAGGGCACAAAAATCTTAATTTATGCCGAGACTTTATAAAAGTTATTCTTTAATTTGATATGTACATTATTTGGAATTGGGACACGAAACTTCTCTTTGATACCATCGACACACCTCGTGAAAGTAAAAATTATTATTCTCTTTCCTTTTATATACGTGTAAAAAAAAAAAGTTCTTTAATTTCCATAAAAGTTAAAGAGGAGATTGGAGGTTTTCATGGGTATATATTAGGGGTGTCAACCCGGTCCGGTTTCCCAGTTTTTGGCCAAAACCGGGAACCGGAACCGGGGTACCCCGGTTCCTTGTTTTGGGAAACCGGAACTGGAACCGGGACCCCGGTAAAACTGGGGTCCTGGTTACCGGCCGGTTCCGGTTGTACTCGGTCCGGTAACCGATTTTTTTTTTTTAAATACTTTTTGGGTTTATATATAGGTTCTTTTTAAATATTTTACATTCTTTTCCAAATAATCTTACAGCTTTTTCAACAGTACATTTATGTGGCCAAATTTAATTAATTGAAATTTGGTAATTAATTTAATTAACATGCAATTCTTGAATTTGTTCAAGCATGCCAAGGATCCTAATCATAGAATTTGTTCAAGCAACCACATGTCCTTAACTACACTGCCGAAGTAGGTTTGAAGTTGATTTTCAAGTTCACTCCTCCATTCTTCAAGGTCAAATATTAGGAAACATTCAATAATGAAGCTGACGGCTTGACGGAGCAGTAGAGCATGAAAGGTTACACGAGAAAGAGAGAGTCAGAGAGAGAGAGAGAGGCTGGGTATTGAAGCAGCCGGGAGAGAAAGAAAGAGTAGAGATATATATATAAAACTAAAAAAAAAATGTAAAGAAATATATATATATATTTGTAAAATGTAAAGCCATAATTAGAAATAAAATAAAAAATATATATTTAACCCGGTTCCCGGTAACCGGGTACCAAAAACCGGGTACCGGAACCGGGGTACCCGGTTTTTGGTTTTTTCAAACCGGGACCCCGGTTTCCCGGTTTCTGGTTTCTCGATTTCCCGATTTTCCGGTTCCGGTTCCCCGGTTTTTTTTGACACCCCTAGTATATATATTCCTGATCGGATGTGCCTAACTAGACTAAATTCGGACCATTCACATGCTAATTCAACGTCTCTCTAATATTGGGACCCAATTCAAATACTGATTAGACACCTCATCTCATAAATCTTCCTCCATGATTTAAATGACATTAATTTTGTCTACTCCAAATTTGTGGCCTTGTCAATTCATGGTTTTGTGGCCTAGCCAGATATATTCTGCTTTCAAATTATTGGTTTTATTAATATGTTTTGTGGGATATTTTTTATTTTTAAATTGAAAAAATATTATATATTTGTGTGTGAAAATTGTTTTTTTTTTTTTTACATGTTCACGCAAGGGTAGGGGGAGGGCGATTCGAACTTGTGACCTCCGCTTCATAAGACGTGATTCACAACTGATTGAACTACCTCTTGAGGACTGTGTGAAAATTGTTATGTATTTGATTTGCTTATAAATATTTTTTTGGACAAAAAAAAAAATCTGTACGTACCCATCTACATGTGTTTCATATCTTGATGCAGACGTTACGAACTTACGGACTATGTTATTGTTACCAATACAACTACGTCTCTTTCCTAGTCCCACTCATATATATATATATATATATATTTGGACAAACAAAAAAAAATCTGTACGTTCCCATCCCATCTATATGTGTTTCATATCTTGATGCAGACGTTACGGACTATGTTATTGTTACCAATAAAACTACGTCTCCTCCTATATATATTAAATTGTTGTTTTAAAAATCACTTATGAATGTAAAAAGTAGGTGTAAAGAAGTAAGAATAAGTGTAACATTACCCTATATACATAGCATAACTCTTGTAATCATACATGGGACTCTTTGGTAATCAAGATGTTCTTTTGAATAGGTAAATCTTTCATCATTTCATAAAAGATTCAGAACATAAATCTCTTAAAAATATAGTCAAAAAATATGTGGTTACAAAATCGTAGATATAAAAAAATAAAAATAAAAAAATGTAACAATTAAACCGTATCTATGACCTCCGATCTCACAAACTTCATTTTATGGCATAGATGTGCTCTTGCCATACTAGATTTAAGACATGGGTAGATTATATCCTTACAACAAAAGTTTCTATTTAATTGGCCGTGAGAGATAAGCTCTCGTATCGAAAAATTATTCATCCTCAGCTCAAAAGCCAAAACAACATAAACAAAAAAAAACAAAAAAAAAAAAAACCACAAACAGCAGCAACAGGCTCACACAAAAGCGCATGAGATTCATGCGAATCACGCTTTGACGCTTTCGAACCACAAACGTCATGTGCCAACCATTGCGAAACGTCTGTTGTCTACAAGACTCCTTGGCGCTGGGGAAGAATGTGTAATGACACGTATAAGACTTGGACCAACAAAGAAAACGTAAATCTGCTTCAGATAAAGGCGGTCTAAGAACCCTTGCAGACAGTGGCGGAGTCAGACAATTCATATTAGGGATGATGCTAAAATTTTTTTGAGGATGTTGAGTGGTAACTTGAGTAAGTAGGAGAGAAGAATTTTTTTTCTTTTTTTTTTTCCTTTTCTTGGGAGTGCCGTGTAGAACTTGGGTAGAAAAACAGCAAAAAAATAGAAAATCAAAGCTTTGGGGTGTCGTGGCACCCCAAAACTTCAAGTGGCTCCACCATTGTTTACAGAAACCAACAAAGCCAAAAGATAAGGGAGGAAAACGAACGGTGATGTGGAGTAGATGGCCAAAGCAGTGGTGGAGGTTGGAAGCTACTACTACTGGAGTCTAAACAAAATCTAAAAACAAAAATAAGGAAAAATTGGAAGGAAGGAAAGATGGAAGAATCCATCCTTAGCTTCCTCTTGGTCAAGATGTTACTTCTGTCGTTATTTCAATAAAACATATATTTGGGACCATGCACTTTTTTTTTTGGGACCATGCACTTAGAACATTATATCCGGGTAATTAAATGATATTTTGGCCAACGTTGTTAAATAAAAAGTATGTTTTTGGTCATCTGAAATTATTTTGCAGTAGTGCTTCTTGCAACAAGTGTTAGATTCCTATCGGCAAACACACACATCAACAAATCCCTTCTTTTCATGTTATAAACAACAAATCACTAGCTTTCACGATAACAAAACACAATATATAGCCTGTAAAAAAAAACAAATAAAAAAAAAAAATAAAAAAAAAAAAAAGGCCACAAAAATGCTACCATGAGAATCTCTCTCTATTTCCACCGCACGTTTAGAAAAAAAGGCATCTAAAACCAGGAAAATAATACGACCACAAAGAAACAAAGCGATCTTAATTAACAGCAAAGAGCTAGCAGAGTAGCAGCTTTCAGACAGCTCACAACCACTCCCTTCCCGGTGCTTAACAAAGTCCCCATTTTGACCACTTCCATAGCAAACAAATTTCAACGATAAGCTCAGCAAAATTACTACAGATTGGGACCATGCATTCACATGCTAACTCAACGTCTCTCTAAATATTGGGGCCCCATTCACATACTTAGTACTGATTAAACATCTCCTTAGTGATCATACGATGCAACATTTCCTTCGTCATCACAGATATATATATTCCTCTACGATTTAAATGGCATTAATTCTGTCTACTCCAAACTTGTGGCTTTGATCAACTCTGCTGTCAAATCATTGGTTTTGTGGCCTAGCTAGATACATTCTGCTTTCAAATTATTGGTTTTCTTAACATGTTTGGTGGGATATTTTTTTATTTTTAGATTGAAAAACTATTCTATATATACACACATATCTCGCTGGCCAGTGTCCCACAACTACTTAAAGATGTTCTATATATAGCCTCACGTATCCTACCGGCCATATGTTGAATTTCACCAAGCCACCTATTCCCCTTATCCCACAGTTTCTCTTTGCCTCATAGCTTTCCAAAATATAAGAATGATAAAGACACCTCTTCTTATCGACAACAAATGTGGGCAGTCCCGATGCTCTGCAAAAACACAAACTTCACCTTTACAAGTTGAAAGACAGTCCGCCAATTACCAGCCAAGCTTCTGGAGTTACGATTTTGTGCAGTCCTTAAACAATCATTATGCGGTAATAACCGGCCATGAACCATTTCTTTATATGTATAACACTAACGTGTGCTTTATTTATTTCCCCCACCTTGATTTCAATTTTAAGATTAAAAATTATTATCATTAACGTAAGGTATACATGCATATTTATCTCAAATTGTGATCATGCATGCAGGATGAAAAGTACAAAGATAGGGCAAAGAAGCTGGAGGAGGATATGAGGAGTATGATTCATAATGGAAACGCAGACTTATTGGCAACTCTTGAACTGATTTACGATGTTCAACGATTAGGTTTGGGATACCGATTTGAGACGGAAATAACAAGAGCCCTTGACAACTTTGTATCTTCAAAAGGCTGCAATAATGATGAAAGAATTGGGAAGTGTCTCCATGCTACTGCTCTAAGCTTTAGGCTCCTCAGACAACAAGGCTATCGTGTCTCTCAAGGTATATGATACGTACAGTCGCTAATTAAAGCTTCTTGATTTCATTTCATGTTCATCTCACGATCTTACAATATCATATTTTGTATGAAACGCAGATGTATTTAACAGTTTCAAGGACGATAATGGGAATTTCAAGGAAAGCCTTAAAAAGGATGTCAAAGGAATGTTGAGTCTATACGAAGCTTCTTATCTTGCTTTCGAAGGAGAAACCCTCTTGGACGATGCCATGGCATTCACAAGAATGCATCTCAACGACCTCATGGGAGATGTGAGCAACAGCATGGCCGAACAAGTTAGCCATGCATTGGAGGTTCCATTACACCATAGAATGCTAAGGCTAGAAGCTCGGTGGTATATTGAGGCCTACAGTAAAAGGGAAGATGCAATTTCTCTTCTACTTGAACTTGCGAAGTTGGATTTTAACATAGTGCAGTCTGTGTTTCAAAGAGAACTTCAAGATATGTCCAGGTAAGAAATGTTTGAAGTAATTGTTCACATCACTAATTAAGGTTGACTTTTGTTGAAAGTTGAAAAGACTTTGCTATGGCTTTGAATGTTAAGTGGAAACTTATTTGGTTTCACCTTTTGACTTTTAGGTGGTGGAAAGATATGGGCCTGGCAGACAAGTTGAGCTTCACCAGAGATAGACTGATGGAATGCTATTTTTGGACAATAGGAATGGCCTTCGAACCTCAATTAAGTAATTTTCGTAAAGGGTTAACCAAAGTGGCTGCTCTTGTTACCACCATTGATGATGTCTATGATGTTTATGGTACCTTGGATGAATTAGAGCTATTTACTGATGCGGTTGAAAGGTTAATACTTGATAACTCTTCCCTTTCCCCTTTCCCCTTTCCCTTTCCCAACCTCACTCGACCCCCACCCAAAAATAAATAAATAAATAAAGAGACAAAAAGATAGAAAAATTTAGAACATAATAGAATCCCTTACTTATAACTTTTAGGGAAAACTTCACTTATTCCTACGAACTTACGCGTTTTTTTGCAAACATTCTCTATTATTCAAAATTTTTTACTTTGATGTATCAAACTTTCGTTTCAATTCAAATATCACCTACTGTCAAATATTGCAGTTAAATTAAACGGGAAAATGATAACAATAATTAAGAGTATTTTAGTAATTTCACACTTTTTCATTAGGATTTAATTGAAAATCCTAATGGAAGGAAAAAAGTGAAAGAAAATCAAAGTTCGATACACTAAAGTAAAAAATTTTAAATAATTGGAGGGTGTCTGCGTAAAGCCTGTAAGCTCGTGGTGGGTCTCAACTTTTATGTTATACAACTATGAAAATCATACTTTTAATTTCTCGATGCATGGTGTTATTAGATGGGATATCAATGCCGTGAAAAATCTTCCTCACTATATGAAGTTATGCTTCTTAGCTCTATACAACACTGTTAATGAGATGGTATATGACACTCTCAAGGAGAAAGGAGAAAACACCCTTCCATACCTAACAAAAGCGGTATATTTGCAACCATTCTATTGTTTTTTTTAAGATGAATAGCATTTCGTTTGAAATATTAAATCTAATAGTCTTGGGGTTTCTTCTTTTATTTTAGTGGGCTGACCTCTGCAAAACATTCCTACAAGAAGCAAAGTGGAATTTCAACAAAGATATGCCAACCTTCAAGGACTATCTTGACAACGCTTGGCTATCGGCTTCGGGAGCGATTGCCCTCGTTCATTCTTATTTTTTCTTGAATCAAGAGTTCACAAAGCAGGGACTTGAGGGCTTAGAAAAATACCACGACCTTTTGCGTTTGCCTTCAATTATTTTTCGACTTTGCAATGATCTCAGTACTTCAGCGGTATTCATTTTACAGCATTCCATAGTGTCTTTGGTGTTGAATGAATTTTAAGGTCTATATGATCAACTTTGGAAGCACTACAGTACTTCACACTAACATATTTAGCTGCTTATTTGAAATACAGGGAGAGTTAAAGAGAGGCGAAACTGCAAATTCAATTCATTGCTACATGCGTGAAACTGGTCTTTCCGAGGAAATTGCTGTTAAACACATGAGTAACATGATTGATAGGAGTTGGAAAAAGATGAATGAAGAGCGAGTAGTTGATTCTCCATTTGGAGAAGGTTTTGTGGTAACAGCAGTCAATCTTGCTCGGATTGCTCGGTGCACATACCAATATGGAGATGGGCACGGAGCACCAGACAAAAAAGCAAAAAAAAGAGTCCTGTCATTAATAATAGAGCCTGTTTGACTCATTGAGAGATAGACCTTTCTCCATCAATTTCGAACATGTATGTGTGGCTATGACGTGTGCCAAATATGAAAAACTAGTTGCAAATAAAGTAGCTTTTGGCTACGCTTGATTACATTTTTGTTTTCTATCTCTAATTTTGTGTTGTTTTTAACATAGACAAACACACACAAACATATATATATATATATATACACCATGAATGTCATAAGTATGAGATTAACATAACATAGTTGAATCAAAACTCATAAGCTCAATTGATGTTAAAGTAAATGATTAAATGATTAAATTTACCTCTTCTTACAAGCTTAAATTTTTAGGATAATTAATCATTTAACTTGATATTAGATCCAAAGGTCCTAATCGTTTAAACCTTAATTTTATCAAATCATTTCAATTAAAAGACCGTTTGTCAGTCTACAACCATGCCATCGGTCACCAGAATTTTCACTTAATTAGGAAGGGGGTGGGCATTTTAATAAAATAAAAAAATGGATGAAATTAAAGAAGGCTAAAACATAAAATGTTGACATTGCAAAATTTTAAATATCAAACTTAAAATTGTAAAAACCACTTATACTTAGAGGGGTATATAAGCTATGTTTGCCAAGAGACCGGACTGGACTTTGTAAAGTCCCAAAAAAATTTTCTTAAAATCAATTTTAACATTTTTACTTTTTTATATCACATCAATAATTTGTTATCACTTTTTAAATAAAAAAATCACTACAAAACAAAAAATTTCATTTTTCTATTCAAAACATTTTTACTTTTTTTTTCACATCAATCAAATTTACTATAATATTAGTCCACTTCCTTCGGTCTAATCCACTCCCAAACACACCCATATTGAAAGGGAATTTCGGCTATATGAAAACAATTGCTTGGTATTCAATAGTCAATGAAGTTATAGACAAGACATCCAGCTTTCAAAAACAGTCCAAAAATCATATTTAAGATGGCATACTAAAACATCAGAATGGAAGCACCCCTGTCCAACCATTTCCATAAAGCAATGCTTTTTCTTATCTCTAGCTAGGTAACAACAGCTGCACAGAATATGTCGTGAATGACTTAAATTTCTCGAAGTCTGTGTTGGTCCCAGAAGAGTTGCTTCTACTATTTTGTTTCTCCTTCTGTTGGTTCAAGTGCGGTGCATGTGATGTGAGGCAACTTCTATCATGAATTCGACTTGTCGTTTTGTCTTCTTGTTTGATTTGACTCACGTTAAATGTTGTCTGATAGACCAGCAGTACTGCCGAAATAGAGAGATCAGTTTGTTTTCCTCACACGTTGGTCTACCGAGTTCCCACCTTAAAGCACTCACTTAGCCTCTTCAAAATTTTTCCTACAAAAAGTATATTTTTTATTATTTTAATAACTCACTTTTAAAAACATTAATTTCAACATCTCTACTTTAATATTTTACTTTCACTATTTTATTAAAATATTATTTTTCAATAAATTTGTTTCTCCCCTCAAGCAGTATCTCTAGCACATACACACTGTGGCCGACGAAATCAAG
Organism: Carpinus fangiana; assembly: GCA_006937295.1. Lineage (NCBI taxonomy): Eukaryota > Viridiplantae > Streptophyta > Magnoliopsida > Fagales > Betulaceae > Carpinus > Carpinus fangiana. Next base: position 3,408,136 of record CM017326.1, on the reverse strand, counting down.
CAGAGGAAGCCGCGAGACTTGAAGCTCTACCTGAATATCAAACGCCCAGATGAAGACGAAGATCGTCATAGACATCACCGTGGTGCAAGTAATGTACGGTGGAGATCTATTCCCTTCACACACCCTTCGACGTTCGACACTATCGCCATGGAAGACGATCTCAAAAACAAGGTGAAGTCCGACCTCAAATCCTTCCTCAAAGCCAAACAGTATTATCACTGGCCGCGCCGCGTTTGGATGCGGAGCTTTCTCTTGTACGGCCCTTCCAGGACAAGGAAGTCGAGCTTTGTGGCGGCGATGGCTAATTTTCTATACTACGATGTCTTCGATATTGATCTTTCGAAGGTTATGAACGATTCCGATCTAAATTTTCTCTTGTTACAAATGACGAACAAGTCTGAATCTTCGATGGTGATGGCACTGAGAGAGGAAGAAAAAAACAGAGGCTGCGGAAAGAAAAAGGGAGAGAGAAATGAAAAAGGAAGAAGGAGGAGAGAATGAGGAGAGAGAAAATATAGTTGTTTAATGAATAGAGAATGAATAGTAATTTTTAAGTTTGAAGGTTTACTAATCATAGTGTTAGTTTTTTTGTTAAAATAAAGATGTTGAAAAGTGGCGTTTTAAGCCTTTTTTGTTAAATTGGCTCTTCAAACTAACAAAAAAATGAGTTTGAAGAGCCTGAAATGAGTGCTCTTATGTTTTTTTTCTTGGTTTTTTCTTTACTACTTTTTGTATTTCATTTTTTTTATAATAAATTTCTTTTGAGTCGTCTTTTTCTAAGAATATGAAATTGTTTAAGCCAAACCACGAAAATCATAGTATAATATGTGATTTGATTATTTTGTATTATGTTATGTTAAATTATCAATTATCCCAAAAGCTTAAACTGATAGAAATAATTAAATTTAATCATTTAATCATTAATTTAACTATTTCTCGTGTGAGCTCAAACTTCATTTTAAATAGGTGAGGCCCAATACGCAGAATATTTAATTTAAATGTGGTTGAATTAACTGAGTTAAGATTTAATCTCATGACCTTTAGCTCTAATATCATGTTAATTCACCAATTTTTTTCCATAAATTTAAACTAATAAAAAGAGATAAATTTAATCAGTTAACTTTAACATATACTTTTCTTCTTCTTTGAGGTCCTAATCACAAATTGGTATTTATTCAAAAATAAATAAACATCCAAAGTATATAGTAAATTATCACATAAACATTGCCAAAAAGCGTCATTAATGACCACCGACTCCTTATATATATATATATATATTGTCAAGGTGGCCCGTATCTTAGACCAGCGAGCCAAGATTCCTTTCAATGGGGCTTTGGCCCATTTTCTAACATCCTCATGGACCTCATGTGTCCATGTGCACCATACTCGTTGGATGGGAATAATTATACGTGGGAGAATTCTATTTTTGTAATTTTGAAAATTTACAAATGGGTCTATCTTTGCTCCACTCACCAGGCCTTGAGTGATTCATTAAAATTTTCAAAGGCCCTGGTGGACCGTCCAAATATCCCACAGCCCATGGATCTTTTCTTTGATTAGTTCTGACATGACATTCCGTTAAGTTTTGGACGAAATTTTAGCCGAAATACCATTTACGTCTTTATGAAAACCATAGGTACCTCTTATGATAGAAATGAAAACTTAAAGGGCAAAAAATAAAGACTTCAAACCCTATGGGGGTTTTCAATATTTAACCTAGGAAGTGGCATCATTTAAAAGGGAAAAGCTTGAAAGCTTCTGACTTCTTGTCCCCCAACTCCTCCATTCACTTGAGCTCATCAAAATAATGGACCACTATATATAGATTCTCTCCGGTCCATTTTGAATTAGAGAGTATCCGGTTCATGGAAAGAGATCCGACAACTACAAGATGCTATGTGTTTTATTAATAAAAAATAATAAAATATTTTTTAAAGTTTAAAAAAAAATTATAATTAAAAAAAAAAAAAAAAAATTATTTGTACGGTTTAAGCCCTAAGGTTCCATTGACTTGTAAAGGCCATAGGCCTTTGTCTTTGTACATTATTCAGGTTGGTTGAGTGTAAGTAAAATCTTGGTGTGTTGTGCTTGTCCTTGCATAGCCTATTGGTGCACTGCTTGGTGCTTTTGCTTAGGGCCATGGCGTGGCTTAATTGTTGTGAAAAATTAGACATGACAATCGGACTCTGATTCAGGCATGGCAGGGGAGGGGGGGGCGGCGGGGCTACACAACATATATATATATATATATATATATAACAGGGAAGAAGCACTAAACGGCAGTCGTAGAAGAAGATGAACCGCTTCATGACAATCAAAAAATTCTGTTAAAAGGGACTAAACTTCACTCGGGAATTAGATGTTTCAGGACTATTCATTGAAGCTCAAAAACATTCTTCACCAAATCAGTAAGTTCACATATAACTATATTTCCACAAAAATGATTAAACCATCAACCAAAAAGATAAACCTAAAGAAAATGTCATCCAATCAAAGTTATACAGATTGGAAACTCCATGCAAATGTTTACTTATTAGAATCATTTATGCCCTACAACTCACCACTTCCTCCAATTTTGTGCAACTTTCTCACCTTAAAGACTAATGTTATTCTTCACACCCATTTATCATACTTATGTCACATCGATTGAGATAACGTATTTTAAGTGACTTACAATATCAATCACTTAAAAAAAAAAGAAAAAGTATAAGCTATTTAAAACATGTCATATCAATAGGTGTGACATTAATGTGATAGATCGGTATGAAGTGTAGCATTACTCCACCCTAAAAATTAACTAAAGAAAGAAATGGCACCCAAGCTGAATGACCATAAATCATGAATTATCAACTATAATACATAATGCGTCTTTTGCTTATGCAATGTGTAGGCATTATCAATAAACAAATAATAATGGAGAAACTCCAACCGAACATCACACACTAACAAAACTGTTCACATGCAATTCTTCAGTGAATCTCCAGCTCCTTGGAAGAAGCAATAAGAGAGTGCAAAGTCAGCAATAAAAATGCCAACAAGTGAGATAACCACAGCCGAAGTTGTAGACTCCCCAACACCTTTAGCACCTCCCAGAGTGGTAACTCCCCATGCACAGCTCACAACAGATATAATTGCACCAAAAACCTGTGACTTTATCATGGCACTAATTATGTCCCAAGATTTAAGTGCTCTTTGAGCAGAATCTAAGATAATGTTAATGCTAATCCCATAAACACTATCAGCCAAGAGAGCACTGGATGCCATCCCCACTGTGAAGCACATAAGAGTCAAAAAAGGTAAAGCAATACAGGAGGCAATCACCCTAGGTGTCACAAGATAATCAACAGGGTCTGCCCCAAGAACTCTCAAGGTGTCAGTTTGTTCAGAAACCTGCATTGTTCCTAACTCTGCTGCATATGCACTTCCAATACGACCAGCAACAACAATTGATGTAACGACAGGACTCAGCTCCCTTGCGAAAGCCAGAGATAATACCCCACCAACAGATCTGTTTAATCCCAATCTGGTGAATTCTCTAACAAACTGGATCGTGAAAGCCATCCCAACAAAAGCTGATGTTAGAAGACAGACCCCAACTGATTTTGGCCCAACTCTCTCGAGCTGTTGCAGAGTATTCCTCCAGTGGACTTTTCCCTTTAAAGTCCTGATAATAACCTGTCCTGCCAGGATAAGAACTGACAATCCCCTCCACAGATACCTGGGTGGTGACCATTTGCTGAGAAAGGTCTCTGCTTCCGAATTGGGTACATGGTTTGTATTTGTATATTCTTCTAACACAGGGACAGTTGGGAGGGAACCATCATCAGTGTTCGCAATTGCACACAATCTGGTCGGTGGCACAGTCATGAGAGATTTATGTCTTCCTGAATAGTGAACTTCTCTACTAGTAAGCTTTTTTAAATGAGGGGTTTGCATTTTCATCCACCCATCTGGTTTTATGGTGGTGTTTCTTCTGCAAGTATTAAAACTTCAATCAGGAGTTGACACACATGAAGCTTAAAAGCATATGCAAGAATGCATAGAAGAGAGAGAGAGAGAGAGAGAGAGAGAGAGAGAGACCTGTTAGAGAAGCACAAGAATGAATGAAAATGGGAAGCTGTTTGCATAATTTGTTTCTTTGTGAATAGAAATGATCAGACTTGAGCTAGGGAGAGGAAAACCCAACACGACAAAGCTCTTCAAGTGTCCATTGATACGAAAATGCATTCCATCTCTGTTGCATGATAAATCATAGACAGTCATCAAAACTTCTTGGCTTTATCAAACACTATCCCAACCCGTCACCTAAACCAACAGGATATTAAAAATTTCCATAGAAATGAAGACATGTATAAGAAAAGCTCTATTTTGTCAGCAGATAATACCCAGAAAAGATAAACCATTCAGAAAACATATAAATGAATATTAGGCATCATCTGGCTCTAACTTGGCTCTAATCCCACAAAATCAACTATCGACTCTCCCATCCATGAGTTGACTCATATACCACTCCAGGCTCATCACTGCATATATATTGCAAATGAAGAAATTAAGTAACTACCTTATATTTTCTGTTCAAGTAAGATTCATTTAAGAACCCAAAAAACATAAAGAATCGAAATGAAAAACCCCGGTTGAGCACAAAACAGAACCCACAAAAACCCAATGATGCAAAAATCACTAAGCAAAACCTAGATGAGAGAACCCCCAAAAACCTAAAGAATCAAACTGAAAAATGACCTGTGGGTGAGCCCCCAGTTCGGTTGTTTTGGACTCAAAGATCCTATGCGCCCAGTACTTTCGCAGATCTAGCTAGTGCCACAATGGGTGGGCATTTCCTGTGATGGGCGGAGGTGGATGGTGTGGGTGTCATTTGGTGGGCGGCGGATTTTTTTTTTTTTTCATGTCAGGCAACCTTTCCAAGGCAAAGCCCTTCGGACCCTAGTGGGGGTTGGAGGCGCCGCTTGGTGGGAGAGGGTGGAGGGAAGAGTTTTTGGGGGGGTTTGGGAGAGAGAGGTGAAAGGGCCAATGGTGGGTGGCAGCGTGTCTACTTTGTAGCCACCGGATGGTGGTGGCCGGTTGTGGTGGTGGGTGGGAGAATTTGGGGGAGAGGGGAAAAAAGTGAAAACCTAAAACTAAAGGTCACGCGTATTTGGTTTGGTTATTATTTTTTTTTTAATTTTTGTTTATTTAAATTTTTTATTAAAAGAATGCTACTTTGTAGCATTACTGCACCCACACCATACCCTTGGGTCACGCACCACCGCCGCAATCTCCACTCCCCCCTCCGACGAGCTCAGAGGAGAAAGGAGGTAGCCCCTCTTGGCTCGGCATTCTTACAAGAACAAAGGTGATTTCTAAATTCCCTCTATCTAAAGAGTTGCTTCATGTTTATACATGATGCACAAGGAATGAACCAACAAAATGGAAGCTGATAACGCCCATTTGCAGGGCCGTAGAAATTGGTTTATGGGGGGTTTTGGTTCCTGAGGTGGTGTTATTGTGTCTTCATGTCCTCAAGACTCTTAGCTCGGCTTTATCTCTTCAAGTTTGGGCCGTTTCAACAATTTTTATTTTTCATTTTCCTACAAATTTAAGCACATTAAACTCCTTTGGATTCCAAGAAAACCCATATGAAAAGTGAGTGAATTGTTTATTGGTTCAAAACCAAAATAATTCTAACTATTTGATGAAAGAGTTTAAAATTTGTATGAGTTTCTAATTGTTGAAACGGCCCAAACTTGAAGACATAAAGCTGAGCTAAGAGTCTTTAGGACATGAAGACGCAACAACAACACCTCAGGAACCAAAAACCCCCATAAACCAATTTCTACGGCCCTTCAAATGGGCGTTATTAGCTTCCATTCTGTTGGCTCATTCCTTGCGCGTCATGTATAAACATGAAGCAACTCTTTAGATAGAGGGAATTTAGAAATCACCTTTGTTCTTGTAAGGATGCCGAGCCAAGGGGGGCTGGCGAGCCACCCCCAACAACATCTTCTGGTAGCACGGGCCACCCCATGGGCCGGAGGTGGAATGCTTGCATGTGCGTATTACTTTTGGAATGCTTGCAGGATGTCACATTTAAAGCTTTTTTCTTATCTAAATATCATTTTGAATTTCAATAACTGTCTGACACCTTTGTTATAAGTTTCCAAAAGTAGGTTATTAGTTGGACAGGCCTATCATCAATCTGATGATGATGAATTTCTTCTGTGTCATCATTAAATTGCTTTTTTCCCACAAATTTCTTGAAGTTAGCATTAGTTTTCTTGTTATTCTTTCTGTAACGAACCTTAATTTTACTTTTGTATTCTTTATGGTCATACCTATAGCTGAAATGAGAATGTTGAGACGGATGAATGACAAGATAAGGACTTTAAAGAATCCCATTTTAATCATAGCATCACTCCTCGTCAGTGGCTGCATCCCCTATTTCCTTTACAGTGCAGAGAAACAAACAACCTTGACTATATTACTTATAAAAAAAAAAAATAATACTTAAGTAATATCAGATCTCCAGACCTTTACTCTTATAAGTTACAAATGCAATTTATCAATTTATGGCTTGGAGTTTGAGTTGGAGCGTCTGAGAGAAAGAGAGTCTAAGAGAGAGAGAGCGTTTGAGAGGGACTGAGGGAGAGAGAGGGAGAAGGGGAAGGGGAGTAATGCTAGGCGCTGGGGAAGTATCCGGGGAATGTCCGGAGTTGCTGACATGGCATGGTCAGTCAACTATGCCATGTCAGCCCATTTATTATAGAAAAAAAAAATCGAAAAATCAAATTTAGGGTTACACTAACCCTTTTCTTCTCTTTCAGCCTATCTCTTTAGCATGTTAGGTTACACCAAGTAAAACACTTCTCAGCCACCAACAAACCTGTTGTAACCATGCATAATAATGATAAACAGTATATAGAATCAAAAAAAGAGAGATCAAGAGAGAGAGAGACACAGATTTAACGTGGTTCGGCAATTTGCCAACGTCCACATAGAGGTGGCTATTATTCTCTTAAATGAATTCAGGGTTACATCAATAACATATATATATAGGAAAAAAAACCCTAAACCCTACTTGTACGGACTTGTACGGAAATCCCTAAAATACCTCGTACCATACGTGAACGTCGCGATCGCTCCCGTCTACTTGGCCTTCCATTGATGTTAATATAAGCCACTAACTTCAACAAAACCAAATGTAATTCACCAACAGTCATTAACACAAGCAACACATACAACACACTCCAGCCTAAACCTAGATCACCAAACTCAACAATACACCCAAAAGGCCAGCCAAATACAAGCTGCCTAACCAAACCAGAAAGCATTGGTTCCTCACAAGCCATCTATTAAGAATAGAAGGCTGGAAATCATAAACTAAATTTACCATAAATGCCCTGAATTGGTTTGCCATTTCCATAAAGGATATAATTGACAACTTTAAGTTCCAAATGATCCCTTAAGTTCCAAACATGCTCTGGATCTTTTGATTTAATTAAATGGAAAAGTAGTACCACTTTTTCTTCACAAAAAAAATAAGGAAGATAATGCTAATAACAAAATCAAGCAATCCTACAAGTCTGAGAAAAAAATGAACACAGAAGCATCATATAGTTATCTTTGAAAGATAACTCATTCACTCAGACAAAACAACAAACACTTAAATTGTGTAACACAAAGACAAAACCAATGTCAAACCAGAAGCAGATTAAATAAAAGAAAGGGACAAACATCAACATTAAACCTCAATTCCCAAAACCCATCATCTTTGTTAACCCGTTAAACCAAAATTTATTAAAAAACTTTTCACTAACCTTCAAGAGTTTTCTTTCCAGGTGCCTCTGAGAGTTTCCAAGACAGAGTATGTCCGAGAGTGCTTCCCAGAGCTTCAGAGACAAATGTTTCGGTGAAGGTGAGAAGAAGAGACAGAGAGGAGAAAAACTTTGGAAACAAAGAAGAGGGAAAAAAAATTTGGGTGAGGTGATGAGGAATCTGTGAAGAAGAGAAAGTGGGAGAGAAAGAGTAGAAGAGGAAAAAAAAATTGTGTGCTGCGGAGAAGACGAACCAGAGAGGAGAGAGAGAAAGAAAGAGGGGAAAGAAAGAATGATAAAATAAACGTAAAAACCGCTGCAGTAAACTTTGGTATATGAAAATTTACTTTAACATATTTAGTGAGAGCCTCTGTTCTAGAGTGTTTGAAGCATGAAAATAGAACAAAATATAAATGACAGAAATTTCCTTCAGGTCGGTTTGGAGGAAATATCATCAAATCGACATAAAATAATGACAAGTATTTATAAATATTTAAAAGACATATTAAATTTAATCTAAATTAATAAATTGTTATTAATAAAGTTAAAAATTTAATGTATTTTTTAAATATTTATAGACACTTGTTACTATTTTATGTAGGTTGAATAAGGAAATTTCTGTCCAAATATAAATTTAACTAAAAAAACTAGTTTGAAGGAGATGCTTTTGTCAATCTTATATAAAGTTAGCCCATAAATTCAAGCTTAACTATTTGGGCCTTACTTATGAAAGGGCTTTGGCCCACTAACCTAATATACCTATTACTCACTCATCAAAGGGCTTTGACCCACTAGTCTAATATGCCTATTACACTTAAAAAGAAGCCCTTACTATTATATCCCTTACAAAATAGAGAGAGCTGAGTGAGCTTTTGGGCAAGGTGGAAACCAGCGAGAGTGAGAGAGTGAGAGAAGCGGCTAAGGGAGTTGTATGATGTATCATACCTCTTAATAATAAGGTCAATGTAGTTGTTGCCATGTTCTAAAAACAATGAAAGAATCAAATTTCATGACGAGGGGATTTCCAACCACTCCTTTCCAATGCACCAACAATTCCACTGACAGGACTAACAAAATCAGTGACAAACTACTTAATGTATATTATCTGTTTTGAACCATTATGTTTGGATACTTGAGTTCGCTTCATGACGAGGGGATTTCCAATCACTCCTTTCCAGTGCACTGCTTTCACCAACAATTCCACTGACAGGACTAACAAAATCAGTGACAAACTACTAATGTATGTTATCTGCTTTGAACCATCATGTTTGGATATTTGAGTTCACTTAGATTGCTGACCCATCAACCAGCACAACCCGGCTATGCATGCAAGAAATTTCATTAATTATATGTGCATTATTAAGGCTTGCCAGCATCACTTAAAAAGAAATAATAATAAAAGGGTAGTTCAAAGAACTAGAATAAGAACAAAAACAGATTGAAATTGGCTGCAATCTAACTGTTCGAACACCTGTCCAAACAAATGAACTCTCTCTTAATTGCTTGCTCGATTGCAGAAACGTACAATTACGACAAATCTCGGTCCAACCTAACCCCTCTTAACATTTAATGCCAAAACAACTTGCATCATAGAGCCCAAAAGCACAGAAGAAGCATCAAAAAGTAGGGCAAGTGGGCAACCCATTAGAATATGAAAGAAAATTTGTTGAAGCTGTCCATCCATCCAAGTTCTATATAACACCCTCCCATCGAAGCAAGCATTAAAAGTGTGACAGTTTAATTATGGAAAAATGGTAATTAATGCATTAGGTGTGTCTCGAATTCCTCATTTCCAGTGAAACGTTGCCTTCACAAGATGTTCTTCCCCATTCATAAATATATATATCACTCCTCCTGCTTCACACGAATATTCGTACCGACAACGTACCAAGAGAAGCCGGTGCCGTGGCACCACAGCTTTGTGGGGGCCTATACGGAATGACACCTTTGTCTAAAGTAGGACAAAACAAGCAACTTATGTGATGTTATTGTTAAATCTTAAATCAAGGTTTGTTAGGTTTATAGATCGAGATACTGTGATAATAAAAATTTAGTTTTTGAAATTTTTTTAATTATAAGTTATTGTCACGCCATCTTAATTATATGACAATTATATAATAATTCACTAAATAACATTGCTGATATATTATATTATTATGAGTGCACTTGTGACTCTGTAGGTATTGAGTCTTATATCGAAAAGTATGAAGAGAAAGTAGTTAATATACCTAAGTGTATCCAAGCTCATTGGCTTAGGCTTTTAGGCTAAAGTATTGTTCAAATATGGATATTAATGTATTTTTGGTAAAACTCTCAAACCGTTTATCTTCCCCACAAATAATATCAAAGCGAAAGTCATGTGTCAGAATTGCGAGAGCGTCATATTAAGGAAGAGATTGTTGAGATGCAACAATGATATTCTACTTACGCGGACGACTCTTATAATGTCGTAAAAGACTTTTACCTCTTTTACTCAACACCAATTAAATTTCAAATACAGTGATCAATGGCTTGATCTAACACATGTAAGCCTAGAGCGGTTAGATCTACCTTAAAGAAGTGTTTGTTGATTTTCACGTTCTGGCCTCGTGGGTTCATCTAAGCCCTTCTCGTAAAATCTTAAGAGTAATGTTATTTAGTTAATTCTTGTATAATTTCATACAACTAAATAGTGTGACAATAAAATATCATTTGGCATAAAGAGTTTGAACGTCTTCAGGAGAGAAACATTCTTTAACAAAAAGTCTTTTCTCTCTCTCTCTCTCTCTCTCTTGACAGAAACTGATTATTGAAAATTGATTTATGTTGGGGCCCTCAATTTGTACAACTACATCTACATTTATGATTTATGTAAGGAAGCCCCGGATGGGGTAATCAGACAAAAAAAATTTAAAATAATACAAAATTAACTCAGCGTATCCCACAAGTTCAGATTGAGCTACAATTTTCTATTGGAAAACAAGTTTTCCTACTTGTGCCGTAGCCAAGAAGACAGGTATGGTTTAACCCGAGCTGCCAATTTTGTTTCTAACTCCACTTATATAATTAAATGGATCATAACCTTTTAATTCTGAATTGGATTCATGTTTTATTTGTGGTTCCTATCAAAAGTTGCCTGTCAATATATTACATGTCGAGTTCGAATCATGTTAAAGCATAGGAATATAACTATACATATTAGTCTCATTTAATTAAACAGATTAGACTCCTCTACCTTAATCCATTAATTTAGTATTGAGTTCGTGTCGTATTTGCGGATCGTGTCAAAAATGGTCAAACTTAAATTTAACATTGAGGGTAAGGGGACAATTCAGTTTTATATCTTAGGTTTAGGTCTTGTTGAAGTATAGATATAAAATTATATAAATTCATCATAACTTAGATCATATAATTAAACGGTTCAACCTTTCAATCATAATTTATTAATTTTATATTTGGTTTGTAGGTCGCATTAAAAATGATGTGATATTTAACCCAATTAGTTTAAGTAAATTGGTCCGACCTCTAATTTTACTTTAGATTCAAAAATCGTGTCAAAATTGACACACTCGACTCACCTACTCCGACTGAGTTAATTATATTAAGCCAAGGCCTTTATATGGTTTTGGATTTTTGTCTTGGGCATTGCAATTATCCTTGAAGGAATCAATGAGACATAGAATTGGGCAGGAACCAAGAGAACATAAATGAAATTGCAGAAGCCTTTTTCTTAGACGTCACTCTTCTACCAACCCAATTCCCAATGTCTCAAAGTATACATTTTGAAGATAATCCTTTGAATATAAGATATCCTAAATTACTCAAAATTATTACTTCAAAGGGAATTCTATGTCTAATGTGTTTTTGAGTTGCTGATTGAATTAGTTATATTAGAAGAAACTTTTATACTATAGTTTTCCAAGAAAGCAAAAATTTGACCATCAATCTCAGAACATTACAGTAATTGATCATACATACACTACTCACGGAAAAACTCGAGTTCTTTCTTTTACTGTAACTGTACAACCAAGATCTCAATCTCTGTAAAAGAATATACTCAGGAAATTAAACCATTTCTGATGCTATACAACTACGAGAAATTACGTAATAAATACAAGTTTTACATAATAATATTGTATCATGAACAAAGCCTGGGTAAGGATCTTGTATGGCCTTGCTTTGAGATTCTATATTTCATAATCTTCGCCATCTGAGTTTGCATTTTCTTACAAACTTTCTCCAATTCCGTAACCCTCCATTGCATTCCTTGCAAATGTGCTTTGAGTTTCTCATTATCAGATAAAACATCGAGTTTCCCTGCATAAAGCACAACTTGATCACTGGCTTCATCATTCTTTCCCATGCTTCTGCCTTCAGTGGAAGTACAGGGCGAATCAGTATATGGTTTAGAATTGTTGGTGCCATGGAGTAAGCCTTTGAGTTTGTATTGCTGAGAAATTAGAGCTTGGACTGCAGATTTTGATGGAAATTTGGTGTTCTGAGAAAGGTGTACGCAAACTTCTGCCGAGAGCTTCTCATAGTTCAATGCACAACATATATTTAACTTCTCATCTTCTGACAATCCTGCGTGCACCTATGAAAAAATGGATTTAGTCCAAACACATCAAACATAAGAAAGGCTTGAATAAGAAAATGTTTTAAGCTGTTGAATCCAACTAGAACTCTGTGATTATAGGTAATAAGTTCATATATCACATCAACATTCTTCAAGAACATGTATAAGAAAATGATAATAACTCAGAGGAATGTCTATGTTCATAAATCTAAATTAACTTTTTTTGAGTTCAAGTACTACCTCTAGAAACATGTCGACAGCACGGTAGAGTCCATCATAAGAGTCCCTGGCAGAATCCGGCAAGGCCATTGCTAATGCCAGGAACTTTGAAGGCTTTAAACGAGGATCCGGGGCTACTTCTGCTATATAGGAATCCATCAAGCTAGCAACTTTCCTCAATTTCATAGCAGAAGCTTGACAAATTCCTCCGCGCAAAAACGCTTTCAAAAACCTCAGAACAAGATTCACATCATATAAGTAATTCATCCCATGTGGAGAAGGAACAAGCAGATTATCCAATGCTGCTTGATCCAACTGTGAACCAATCATGCTCTCCAACTTGTTCCTGCTACTTTTGCTTATGTTCAAAGTCATGGAAACCCGAAGAATCCCAAATAAACTCTTGCAAGAAACAGAGCTCCCATCAAGGGTATAAAGCATATCAATGACAGTTTCTATAACTTTTCGCTTCTCATCAGATGTCGCAGCATAGAACTTTGACTTCTGGTAATAAAAGAGGAACCTGCTGATCATAAGATGGTCAATTTTTCGCACGACCATGGATTTGACCACCATTTCAACCAAAACAGGATTCAAGATCAGAAGATCTTCAAACCACCATGTTCCCCGAGATAAACTGGTCTTTAAACTCTCAGTGCTCTTAGTGTCACAAGAAAACCGAAATCCAGAGCTGTCTGGGGAAGAAGTAGATGGACATGGACTTGCTTCACTAGCCAAGGCCAGCCTCCCAGCAAGGGAATCTAAGCATTTCTGAAGAACATCTGAAGAATTCACAAGGGGAAGTAAATGTTGGCATTGCTTCAAAGCGACCAAAAGCTCTGACCATGTCCAGTAGCTGATCTCTTCAAGTGATTTCTCTGTTTGTTCTATTAAATTATTGGTTGCAGAGACAGAGTTGTTCATTTCCATGAACTGTGCAGCACAATGTAGGAGGGAAATATTGGAAGGACTTATATGAGTCTTTCCATTGTTATAACAGAATCTTGACATGAGCTCAAAACTCTCAGCACCTCCTGGAAAGTCGTGGAAAATCACCTTAAGATTTCTTGTGGAACCCTTCGATTTACCAAATAATTTGCTCAATCTTCCAGAATATGAAGCAATAATTTTCTGCAAATGCCCATCAAGGATAAGAGTTAGATAATACAATCCTTGATAAAAGAACCACCCAACACCAATTCCTTTAAAGAATTAATGGCAGCTTACAACCATGGGGCAAAAAAAACAAATCCAGAATAATTACCAACCAGAAATTTAAACAAAGGAGAGCAGGTTCAGAGATGACTAGCAAGCAATTGTGGAAATAAAATAAAGACAACTACCAATCATTTAACGATGGGACCTTTCACTATATATTAAATATACCCACCAAAAGAATGGACTCATTGAAGTGCAGAACAAAAAAGTGAGATTAAAAGGAGAATTCTGCACCGAAAACTGCAAAAGAGTTGGGAGAGGTCGTTATAGATAATCAATTTTATATGGGCAATGGGGAAAAGGTGTCTGCTAATTAATCACCTCAGCAAAAGAAGGGTTAAAAAGAGTAATAAATGCCATGAAAGCAACCCTTATTAGTCGTTCGAAAAAGGAGTGAATAGAACAAACAAATAAACGATACCGTATGAAAATTTCAGCTCAATAACCATGGCATTCAATGAGCAAAAAAGAAGTACAGAATGCCTTGTCGTTAACTTGGTGGCAAGCAGGCAGAATAGAGGGAGAAAAACTATGAACCTTACCCCACATCACAACAATATAGGTGTGTAAATTAAATGTTGGGCGGGAGTGGTACATTTACACTCATAAAAGCCATGATGAAGACAACATGAAGAATGAGACACACAAAAAATAAAAAATAAAAAAACATGAGAATATATGACTCACGGAAATGTAACCTGATTACCATAAAATGAAATTTATAAAGAAAATCTGCAATTGACACACACACCACAACCAAAGAAAGATCAGCAAATATGTGATAACATCGAGAATACACAGCAGAAGAAATAAGTGTGGAGAATGAAAGAACTCAGATGACACAGAGCTAAGCCTAAACATATTGAATAGAACAAATTTAGAGAAAAATTAGAAGAAAAAGGTGGAAATTAAAACTAAGACATGGAAAGGCAGAGCACAGAAGTACCTTGTCCACCATGAAAGTCTCTTCCCCATTGACATCTACTTCAAGATCACAGCAAACTTCCATTATAAATCCAAATAATAAACAAACCCCAAAAAACCCACCTCAAAATCAAGTCTTTTTTTTTCTGTTTTTTTTTTTTCTTTCTTTTCTTTTCTTTTTTTGGGGGGGAAAATATCAGAAAGTAAGAAAGAAAGGAAAAGACTTCAACAACCCAACAGAGACGTCAGGAGGAGCAAACGATGACATATTCTAAGAAGAGGAAGAAGACAAACATAAAAGAGAGAGAATGCTCAAATTGGTGCAAAAGCAATGCGGTTCTCAACTTGTTTACAGAGACAAGACTCAAAAAGAGAGCAAGCAGCAACAAAATGCATAAAGACAGAGAAGAGAGATAATATAGGACTAATGAATCAAAAAGAAAACAACAGTTGTTGTGTGCGTGACCAGTAACCACAAAGCTCTATCTGACATTCCTATAAAAATATATGCTCATCTCAGAATAATAGAATATAAGTATTAGTTTATGTTTAATTGTGATTTTCTTCTCAGCTTAGAACTCAAGCTTTCTCGCTGGCTTCCCTCCTTTTATTCCATTTTCATCGCTGCAAGTCTCTGTACCTGTGCAGTGTGCACCCACTATCCCATTATTTTACTCTCTCTCTCTCTCTCTCCCTGTGATGTATGCCTAATGACTAAAATGCCCATATCTTTCCTTTGATGGTTTTGGTCCCACTATTTTTTTATAATTAAAAAAAAGAAAAAAAAAAAAAAGAGGGGTGATTAGTGTGACTACCCTACGAAAACGTAATGATACTCTACTTAAACATAATCATGGTATCAGTGTGACTATTCTACTTTGACGTAACTATAATAACATTTGCTTGTTGAAAACCAACAAACAATAGGGGCTTAGCTAATAGAAACCACTGCACTCTTGACGTAACTATAATAACATTTGCTTGTTGAAAACCAACAAACAATAGGGGCTTAGCTAATAGAAACCACTGCACTCTCAAATTCGGTTGAATCATAGTCTGACTCAATTTCATTAGGATATCAATTGGAAGCAAGATCATTTATACTAATTAAACATGAAAATTCCTATTATAAAAGTCAAATTTATACCATAGTATTTACTTAATCACATTAAGAGTATGTATTAGAAAAGTAGAACTTTTAAGTGAAAAAAAATAAACTTTTTTTTTGGCAAAAACTTCATTTTTAAGTTTTTTGCCAAAAGTTTGTATTGGCAATTTTTGATCTTTTTAGATTTTTTGAACTTTTAAAAATGCTTTTACTTTTTTCACCAAATGGATACTTTCTTTTTCAAATAAATTCTGTTAGTATTAAACACACTTTTAGGCCGATCCAATGCTAAACCGAAACAGCTCTAAATTGTCTCTAGGCATTTTGGACCCCCTCATTTCAGGGAGAAGGATCCTCTCCAGTCATTTGGATTGGAGCAAATTCCGTCCTTGTAATTTTAGGGGCAATTAAACACACTTTTAGGCCGATCCAATGCTAAACCCAAACAGACTCTAAATTGTCTTTAAGCATTTTGGACCCCCTCATTTCAGGGAGAAAGATCCTCTCCAGTCCGTTTGGACTGAACCAGATCCGATCCTTGTATTTTTGGGCAATTATGCCCCTAAAATTACAAGGACGGAATCTGCTCCAGTCCAAACGGACTGGAGATCCCAGTCCTTATTTCTGTAGGCGATGGTCCTACCAAGAGAGCCCGTCTCTGTGCTCAACGAACCTGGGTCAGATGCCGGAAAAGTCGCCTGGTGGGCCGTAATGAAGTAAATAATAGGTACTTATTAGCTTTTGTAAAATTTAATTGAAAGCGTCGATATGTCCGAGTGGTTAAGGAGACAGACTCGAAATCTGTTGGGCTATGCCTGCGCAGGTTCGAATCCTGCTGTCGACGGTACAAAGTTTATTCTTTTTACTTAAAAGAAACAAAATAAAATCAATACTACAACAACTATAATTCAGCCGTTGAATTGTAAAAGCCTTTTGGATCATAAAAAAAAGAAAAACGAGCAAACTACAATAATTATCGTGGTCCTGTTAATAAAATTTAAGCATTAGTTTTTTCCTTATTTTTTAAAAGCAAATACAAATATCATGTGTTTGTAATTTGTATTGTTTATTATGGAGTGGGACCGGGCCTCGTAAATACTTAATTTTCATTGGGTCACGATGGCGGACTATTGGAGTGGGCACAAGAAAAACCCACTATAATTATCCAAACAAGGCTTAACGCCAACTCCGCTCACCAAGAACAAGGCTCAAAGTAAAAAAACAAAAACAAAAAAACAAAAACGAAAAGAAAAAGAAAAAGTTACCGACGCTCCAAGGCCTAAAGCCCAACGCCCATGAAGGCGTACACTCAATCAACACACAAAAATACATGTGGAGAGTCTCAACATGATTCGTCCAGTACTTAACAAACCCAATATATAAGTTCTCATATCACCTTTCAAAAGGTGGTTACGAGGAACAGTGGCAAAGCCACTTGTAGCTTTGGGGTGCCACGGCACTCCCAATATTTTTTTTTTTAACTCATAGCACGCTCAATATGAATTGTATAGCTCTGCCACTGATCAGAAATATTCCAAAAATCAATAAAGTCAAGTAAGAGTCCTACAATGACACGCACACTCAGCTGCATTTATAAAAGGAACAACCCACTACAACACTGAAGATAGTGAAATCTCTCTACTACTCTCATTTTGATATTATTTGTATTCTTATTATTTACCCCTCATCATACAATTTCATCCTGTTTAGTAGGACTTTGGATCCGGATTACTATCAGGAGTGACAACCATCTCAACAATTACTATTTTTGTTTTAAGAATTAAAAAAAAAATATTTAATGTGAAAGTTGAAAAATATGATAGTTAGAAAATATAAATTTTTGAAAATATGAATATTGACATGAATATAATAAAATAGGGAAAAATAGCCTTAATATTTTTAAGAAGTATAAAAAAAATAATAGATAAATTGTTGGAGTATATATTAAAACATAAGTAACTAAAGTAGAAAAATTACACTTTTTTATTTATGAGAGTTTATATTAAATAGTTAAACTGTCTAAAAATAAATTTTAGATGAGCACTCATAATTTATTATTCAAATTACTAATAATTTAAGCAATGAAATTAAATTAGTGAGAATCTCTATAGTTTACATAGTAGGCTTAGTAGCACTTCATTTAAAATTTATAAATAATTATAATTATAATTATATTCCCATAACAGCATTAAAGGGTGCTAACTGCTAAGGGTACTAAATAGAGCATTAATAATTTAATATACGCTGTGAAAGTTCTTCAAAAGCAAACTGTAAAGCGGAAACCTGCAGGCACCGTACAACTGTTTCCTTCATGCACGTTGTGGATAAGCTGAAATTTTTTTTTTGAAGAAAACGGGAGTCACGTGATTCACATAATATTGAAAGACTCTTTTACCCCTGTACAGAGTCCAAATCTACGATTTCACCCTTCTTCAAAGTAGGGTTCGAAGCATTTATCTCTCAAGTGTCGTACCGACAAAATAACGTTTCAATCATGCCCGAAAAGTAGGGGTACTTTTGATATTTTGGTTGAAAGGTCTGGGCATTTATCTCTTTCCCAAGCCATGATGATGCGTCGACGACGTGATCGTGATCGTGATAATCATTACCAGATCATCTACCAGATTCCCAAAGCTAACAGGGTAAAGCGACGTCGTTGCCTCTGTCCTCCTGATTGTCTAATTATGCTTGTTGCTCCTGGATACGTGGAAATAAAGAGCAAATAACTTTTTCATCTCTTAGAGTACTTACTGTAGGCTCTTCAAATCCATTTTTTTATTAGTTTGAAGAGCCAATTTAATAAAAATGACTAAAAACCTTATTTTTCAACCTATTTATTTTAACAAAAAAGTTAACATTGTGAACAATATTCTTTCAAACTTAACAATTACTATTCCTTCTACTCTTTAAACAATTATATTTTATCTCTCCTCCTTTTTCCTTTTCAACTTCCCTCTCCTCTTTTCAACTTCTTTATTTTATTTTAATGAAAAATAAAGTAGAGAAAGAAAGTGAAAAATAATATTTTAATAAAATAGTGATAGAGAATTGTTAAAGTATAGAGGCTGAAAAATGTGCTATAAAAAGGTGGGCTGTTAAAGTAACCAAAAGTGTACTTTTGGTTATTTTGAAGAAGAAAATTTGAAAAGGCTGCTGTGGATGCTCTTACAAATAAAAAAAAAAAATTATTTTCCACCTAAAATTCCATTTGTTAAAAGCATGAGTTGATCTTTCTTGTCCAATGTGAAACATCACAAATTACAAAAAAAAAAAAAAAAAAGTTGAAAAATTCAAGTTCACTTCTTTTGTATGGCTAAATTAGATAGAAATTTCAAGATCCAAAGCTAAGGCTTTAACAATGAGTGCAAATGATTAATTTCGCGTGGTCAAATTGGTCGACAGGTCACTTGTAAGACAAGAAAACGAATATCATAGTAGTATTAATAAGGAGCGTCTAATGGTTAAGTCAGTAGAATATTATTCACAAAGAAAAAAAAAAAGATGAAGAAACTTGTGATTATAGAAAATTCTAGACTTTTTAATCTTTCTAATAAGTAGGCATTTGGTTGTCATTTGGCTCAAGGCTTTGAGCCTTATGCCTATTTATGGTATCACCAAGGAGCATTACATATAAGTTATCAATTTATAATCCTACTTTTTGTTGACGTAATGAAAAATTACCTGCTCTCTCCTGTAAATGCAAACACACTGTCAATTAAATTATGTAAAATTTTGTATTAGAAAAAAGGAAAAGGTGCCAGCCAAAAACTTTAAAATATTGTGCATATCAAATCATGCATGGGTCCAAATATTTGTCCTGATACCAATGACATATCTCTTTCTTTTTTATAGTTTTGCCTTTCTCAAATCTACCTAGCTAGCTAGGCTCGATCCTCCCAAATGAAGTTCTGTTTAGATTCTTTTATTAATTATTACATAAATTTATTTTGTGGGAGCATAATGCTACCTTTAGCCAAGATAAAAACAAATTACAAGGATTTTGATGGCCTAACAACAACCAAAAGAATTAATGTATCAATTGGCCTTTCTTTGGTGTGAGTTGACGCCATAGAGTTTCAAATTTTAAAAAATTCAATTTTCAAAATCAGAACAGCTGGGAAATTATCAAGAACCGTGAAAGATTAAAGAGAAATGTTAAGGGTCAACAAATTATTCATATTTGGTTCATATTATCCTATAAATTCAATATTTCAATAATTAGATTGTGGGGATTTACGATTGACTTATGTGGGGTACACATAAGTCTAACAAACTAATGGTTAATTTGTAAAATTAGATGGGGCCAATTAGATGGGGTTTGGTTGGGTTCATCATGTGGGGTTTGTTGGGGTTTTGTTGGGTTTGAAGGGGTTGTATGGGTTGTTTCTGTGGATTGTTGGTAGGGTGTTGCTTTGGGTTGTTTCTTTTGGTTTTTATGGGCGCTCTTAGTGAGCTTGGGTCTCCTTTTGGTGCACTTTAGGTGCTCTTAGTTATACTCTTTGTATAATTGGGTGACGCCCCCTTTAAATTTACGTTTTTTGATATAAATTCTATTGACTTATCAAAAAAAATATATATATATATATTAGATGGAGCCAAATATGAGAAAAATATTAACCCATAACATTTCTCGAAATAAAATGCTACGATTGGTATTTTGGATAAACTGGTTCTAATTACTTTCACCGAACAACAGAAATGAAAATAAATAACTAAAATGAATAAAAAGACATTTTTATGTAGACAAGTGACACTAAAAAAAAAAAGTTTGGGTTTACACGGGACAAAAAAAGTTAAATCATTAATCAAATTATTAAAGTTGATCATTTCCTATATGCTTAATCATTACATCTTGTTTCTCATCCCTCTCAACTTGTGATCCAAATTTTCAACAATTTGCCGCATTCTCAAATTGCTAGCAATGTAGGCACCAAATATGAGAAATAGCTGTTATGGAACCTACTTGCCCGAATAAGAAGATGAGCTACCTAAGACCTGTTTTGACAAGTGAACCTTATAAAAACTAGGGGTGAAATTTAAAACCGCTTAACCGCATCCGCTAACCGCTAACCACTAACCGCTTTGAAAGCGGTTAGTAAAAACCGCTAACCGCCTAGGCGGTTAGGGGTTAGTGGATTTTGAAAAACCGCCTAACCGTTAACCGTTAATCGCTAACATTTCATATAATAAATAACAATAAGTTATTGTAGCCTAGTGGTTATTGTGCACCTATTTTACTCAAGAGTCTTGATTTTGATTCCCCCCACCTTATTTTTATTATTTATATAATATAGAAGTTCAAAACGACATAGTTTTGCACTTTTATATATTCATTTCTTCCTAACCCAAAACAATAATTTTGTTGTAATTTTATTCGTATGTTATATGTTGTACAAGGTGAACAACAAGATTTTGGTATAATGGTTAAACATATAATATTCACTTTAAATCAACAATTTTTAATGCTAAAATGGCCATGAAAGAGGAAAAAAAAAGGTTTAAAGTGAGCAAAAAAAGGGTTTAAAGTAAGCCCAAAACCGGCAAAAAAAAAAACCCAATAAAAAGCGGTTAGTAGAAAAAGCACGGTTAACCGCTAACCGGGCGGTTAACCGCTAGCGGTTAGCGGATGTGGTTAGTAGATTCTACTAACCGCCTAGGCGGTTAGTGGTTTTAGCCACTAACCGCAACTGCTATTTCACCCCTAATAAAAACTTTATTCATTTCTTGAATTATTAGTAATTCGAACAACAAAATTATTGAAAATCTTTCTCCCAATTTGAGTTCATGTGCTTCACCAATCTGAGCTTTTTAAAGCTGGCCCACTTGGCTTGATTAGGCCCATGAACACCTTAGACGCTCGTAGTACTCTCGATTTGGATCCCTTCCCCTGAATTTGATATTGACAGAAGCCCACATATAATTCTGTTTGTTTAGTAGGATTATAACTTTTTTTAAAGTAAGAACCAAAAGCATAGTAGGATTTGATTTCTTCCTAACTAGAGAAAAACTCTTTAACCAGTACAGGATATTGTTGAATTCACAAGGGAAAAAAAAAAAAGTAACTAATGGGATAAGATAGTTTTAAGGAATATAATCAATTAGTAATACGAAACGTCATCAACCGACCTTAGCTCAGTTGGTAGAGCGGAGGACTGTAGTTGGAAATATTCCTAGCTGGTATCCTTAGGTCGCTGGTTCGAATCCGGCAGGTCGGAATTTTTTTTTTTTTTTTTTTCATGTTTTAGACGAACACGAACAAATATTGCTTTTCCACGAGGCCGCTTTTTAAAAAATTATTATTATTTATTATATATTAATTGGGCCATTTTTTTATTGTTATTATTTTTAATGGGATAGCCACTGCCACATATTCATGTTTTGTTTTATGCGCAACTCTATCTCACGACTTTTCAAAAAAATGGCCCGAGAGAGGAAAAATAAAGAGAAAAACTTAATAAATTTCGCCCACCAACCATTTTCCTATTTATAGATAGCTCTATAGGCATCGAACTCTTCATATCAAGAGTTGCTCAATTTTCCTTTTAACTTTCATTGTCATAATGAAGCTTGAAGATGACAGCAGTTGGTTATTTGCAAATCAATTAAATAACAAACACTTCAAACCTTTATTAAAAGAACTAAACTTGAATTTCCATTAAAACATAAAAACAAAGTCCTAAGAACCTAGCTAGATTCATTGGACAAGTTAACCCAAAAAAAAAAAAAACCTAATTTCATTTCATGTAAAGGGAAAATTTTTTAAAATATGAGATTTAGCAACCCATTAAAAAAAAAAAGAAAAAGCCTATGCATGTTCTCCTAAATGATGTCCTATACATGTGAGTATCAAATATTTTATTGAAAACGCACATGAGAATCACATGTTATAAAAACAAATGTCAATTAATATACCGAGTTAAAGAAAAACTTTATCGAATGTGTTTTTATTTTCATTTTTATAAGCAATATATCAATAAAGTTGCCCTTGTCAGCCTGTCTTGCACGTGTACCGTGCCCAACACGTTTTTGTGGTGCGCGTGAGTTACATGCGCCGCTTCTCCGATCCTTTTGTTCTGTTGCAGTAGATTTCCTCTATTACACGGTTACACCACCACCTATGGCTCTCCTTTATCGACCCCCTTTTGGTCCATCAAAAGTTCCAGATCTAATGACTTCAAAAATATCCGATCTTGGTAGTTTTCTTTTCCACCCAGATGGTATTTCCTCTACCACTGTACATATATCTCTTAGTTTCATTAGAGCTAAGTTAAAATGAGTTTCCTTTGTTGACATCACAGTGTCCACTATGAGTAGCTACAATCAGCTTTGTTGGTAACATTTTCAATTTTCGAAGATTCCCTCGAGAGCTGTAGCTAGATCGTTGTCAATATAGACTTGATTTTCTTTCTGCATGGTCTTTATATTTGGGATTATGTAATTTTTTGTTTTTATAATTGTGTTGTTTTGTTTGTACTTGTTCTTAGTCTTTTTTTTTTTTTTTAAAAAAAAAAAGGGTTGTATGCATGCGTTTCAAGCTCTAGCATAATCCTCGTCTCCTTCATTAAAATTCAACGAAAAACAATCAACCTATCTGAGGATTTTGGATTTTCCATTTTCTTAGAAAAAAGAAAAAAAGAAAAATAGAAAACGTGTTTTGAAAGTATTGTATCTAAACTGTCCATACATATATATATATATATATAGGTTAAATTGAACACTTCAATACATCAAGGAAGATTGATATGAAAGGGCAAGTAAGTTCCTTTAATAAAGTGCACACTTTCAGGCCACAAAGGAGGAACAAAAAAAAAAAAGCACCAAGAACCTGCAGACTGCAGTCTGCAGTTATTGGAAAATAAAGTGATAGAAATTTTGTCTCCTACAAATTAAGACAATTATGTACAGTTATCTCTTCGCCTTTCATGTGACCGTAGCTCATGAGTCTACAGCTCCAGTACAAAGTGGGCAATGAAAGGTTACTCTCAAAGTGCTGCCGATTTTCTTTTTGTCTGATGCCCATTTGCAGCCTTTTGCCAAAGAGAAAAAAGCAACGTGTTCTGTCTCTGCCTCGATCATTATCTGGACCACCGAATTAAGAAGAAAAAATCCCATTAATCCCCATTTCGAACTATGTAACACAAAACTCCCAAATTTACACTCCCAAATATTGTTGATATGAAAGTGAAAAATCATTGTTTTAAGACACTTTAATTAGTCAACACCCTTTTAATCATCCAAACCATTTGGGAACCAAGCTGTGGCAAACACTGAGTTGTGGCCCTTCCATGTGAGCACCAATATATCTTCTTCCCTCTTCATCCCCCATCCGCTAGCGTGTTCATCAAGCAACCCCTTCACTTCCTTAACAGTCTCTTCACAGAAAGGAATGCTTAAAAAACCAGCGCTCTTACATCTTTGAGACAGCTTAATTCCTGACTCCATCCTCTCTATCCTTTGAACCCCTTCAAAACCAATGATGTTTTCAATCTTATGACCAATATCAGATTCATATTCCATCCTTTGCCTGCTATCTTTTGGCAAGAAAGTCTCCAAGGAATCAAAGGGTATCCATAGGTAATTAAAGCAAGTGGTAATCCTGGATGTGAGGCTAGATGCGCTCAGATCAGAATCTTCATCAACCACCACTATGATTTGAGGGCTAAGGCTTTTGATTGTGTTGAGGAAATTGTTTCTCCCCTTTTGGTCATCAGACAAATAGCGTAGCCAGTGTTGGCAATTTATCACCAAAGCTTCGTCATCCCTAAGATTTAGGAGGGAAGGATTCAAGTGTTGTTGTTCTTTAGGTGATGAGCTGTCAAAGACATGGAATTCAAAAGGAACATCCTTAAACTTTGCGAAATTCCCTAAACGGAGACCAACTTCTTCGGTTGATACGTTAAGCAAAGGAGGGACAGGTGGCCTAGAAGAAGGCACTGATATGCGAAGAGAAGGGGGTTGTGGTCTTTTTGCCAATTCGTCTATGAGTGTAGGCCATTGCATACAATGTGTGATGCTAAAATCTATGATGTGAACTCTTGGGAACCCTTCGATTGCCTTCAAAATGGCACTATTGGAGGCACAAAATCCAAACCGGTGCCAAGGGATTAGATCAACGTACCCGGCTAGCTCTGTCACCGACATCAACCGTCTTTGAATGGTGCTGCTTCCGTTGAAATTCATCGATGAGGGATAAACCATAGAGGCTCTTGAGATGAGTGCTCTCAGGAACCAAGAGGTGAGCCGTTGGTTAGGGTCGCCGACGGAAGAGGCGACATTATTTAGCACCCACATCACCTGTTGAGCCAAAGTGACGTCGTTGCTCTCCAGGGCGCTCGCGCAGTGAAGTAGGAGCTTTTCCAAACACGCGCCGTCGAGGCTCCCGAGACACCCGTTAAGCGCGCCGGAAAGAGGGCTCTGATGGGTTTCGAAGAGAGTAGGGTTTTGTAGAGAAACAGACGTGTTTCCTCTCATTTCAGCTTTCATGGCTTTAATTTGATTGAAAATAAGAGGGAGGGAAAACAAGATAATTACAAGGGTTTTGTTGCTTGGACGTGCATGGTGGTCTGGGAATTAAAGGTCAGGGAAGAGAGAGGGAGAGGGGGATGGTGGAGAAGGAGGAATTATGTGACACGCGTCCGTTGCATATTCGTGGGTGGGATTGAAGAGAAGTAGGGTTTTATCCATATTATTGATGTGAATTTGCAGGGGTTAAGAAATATTATGAGGTGTTGGGAGATGGAAATTGATATGCATGGCTTCTGTGTGTTTGAGAGAGAGAGAGAGAGAGAGGTCCTAGTTTATCTGGTTGCGACTAGAATCATATATATAGGAGAGAAAGGTCCCTGTTGAATGATTAGCATGTGGTATGAAGCCAAAATTCTAGTTAAATGAACCTTGAGTTCGTACTTACCTGGAGTTTGCAAACAATTTTGTTATTCAAAATAATATTTCATATTTTTCTTTTCTTGACATCACCGAACAACGGAGGAAAAGGGGAGGAAAATTCGATCTAGTAATTTTTACTTTATGAGGCATAATTTTCAGCCAATTTAACTATTAATCTTTGGCTCTATCATATATATAGCAATGAAATTGTAATATAATAACTATTTATCAACATTTATTCTGATAGTATACCGACGGATCGGAAATATTCAAAGGTTGGATGATGGATGGTTATGGTCAACTTCAAGCTAGGTTAATTAGTTTTACAAGGCATAGAGGTTTTCTAAATTCTATCCTATTAAATTTTGAATATATTGATGTATGATAATGAAAAATAGTTTGCTTCACAAATATATATATATAGCACCTCGTAAATCATAGAGGAATTATAGATCTTGTTAGAATATATTCAGATTCTCTAGTTATTTTGACAGACCTGATCTGAATTAAAAAAAAAAAAAAAAAAAAATCAAAAGAATACTAAGCCATGTTTATAAGTCACAAATTGACAAAAATCCAGAGTTTGAGCAGCAGAGGTGCTTGTTTTAGAGATATACCTCACGCTTGTTACTAAAATTAATTAATATTACTCAAACTATCATTATTAAGAATCCCTCACAGTTTAATTTGGCATGGGGCAGGGGTTTTCTAAGCAAATTTGGCAGCTTGCTAATTACGTCTAAGCCTCTTTCTCTCTAAACTACTGATTATGGCAGAGGGTATTGACGAG
Organism: Carpinus fangiana; assembly: GCA_006937295.1. NCBI lineage: Eukaryota > Viridiplantae > Streptophyta > Magnoliopsida > Fagales > Betulaceae > Carpinus > Carpinus fangiana. The sequence goes on along the minus strand of CM017326.1, from coordinate 3,381,629 downwards.
TAGGTTAAGAGAGCTGTCTTAGCCGGCCACTCCTTTGTCGAATTTGAGCTCATGAAATGCGATTTAATTAGACAAAACCCAATATTATTAATTTAATAAATCTGGTTTTTTCATGGGGTTTTAGTGATTGATGGCTACCCATCATTCCCATATCCTTCCACATACGTGATATTATAATATGAGAGATCGACTTGGTTGGTTGTGCCATGTGATGCCATAAGATAAGACAAAATAGACCTCTTCCCCACAGCCCGGCCACAAGGACCAATTAGGTTTATTTTCACTAGAATGTCACCCTCAAGTATTGAATGAACACCACAGAATATTTGCATATCTCAAATATTGTCTCCTTTCATCAATATCTTTCCACTCCAAAACATTGTTTGGTGAGCATGCATGGAATGGGAATCATCAGAATTGTTGCACCAAGTTGGGAGAATAAAGTGGGCTTTTATAAAATTTCAAAGCTTTGTTCTTTTCCATCTAGCTAGCTAGTCTCATCTCATATTATAGAGAGAGATTTTATATTAGGTCATTAGGGTTCTTTTGGCTTACTAGGCTATATATATATATATATATATATATATTAGGAGCCCTTGCTTCATGGAAAATTGTTGAAAAAGAATACAAGAATAATAAGAAAAATAAAAAGAAAAAAAATGGGGGCATGCATGAGCATCGTCCTGAATTGAGACATCATTGTTTTTCGTAACATTTCTTATGAAAACTGTGGGGTTTGCACTTTGCTGCGTATAAAGACATGTCTGATGAGTCACTTTAGCATGACAATATAATATTCCAACGACGTCGAAGAGATCGATCTTGTGATTTGGATTCTACATAATTCCCTTTACAGTTTAAATGAAGATTTTTCTATGTTCGTGCAAGACCCTAGCTAGCTTGTCTCGCCATCATCGTACAATCATGATACAGTGAATTTGTGCCATTAATGGAGTACTATAAGTTATGCAGTATATGTCGCTTGATTATATATGTCTAAGGTTAAAGGTTGGAGACAAGGCAAACTGCATGGTACAAAACAAAACAAGCTCCAAAATTGTTGGTTCTCGCGCTCAGATTTGAACCCCAATTGGCTAATTAAAGATTGTTTTTAATTTTAATTATCTTTTATGAATAACAAGTTATTAGATTGAGTCATTAATTTATTTGGCTCATTTCTAATTTTTTATAGTTTTTATTTGGCATACAAGAAATTTTTGGGGGTCTCGCATGGACCACCCATTTATTTAGTCAATAAAACTTAATCTTGCCCACAAAAAATAAATAAATAAATAAAAAACAACCTAGCTTATCACTTATACCTTGTAAAAATAATTTTGGAATACTGATTGTGTTGATATGGCTAGAGTTTACACATATAAAATACAAAGAATATTTCAAAACTTAAAACTAGAACTAGTTATAGGAGTAGTATCAAATCCAAAAGATTCCATCATATCTAAATAGATCTAGACTTCTAGTAAGTCAAAAGATTCCATGACATGGCAGTGCCTATAAGCCATTATTAAAAATAAAAATAAGGGTTAATGAGCTAATTTGTTTGTCACATCAATCCAGTAAGATAATGGTATTCATTTAGATTGATATGTAAAATAAAAACTACAACATATATGCTATAGTTTTTTCAGAAGTTTTTTTTTTTTTTTTAATTTCATGTTTTCTATGAAGGAGAGAGATCGAGATAGAATTAAATTAAATTTGGATTATTAAAAAAACTACATCACGTACATATACCGAAACTTTTTACAACCTAAGTCAAGTCTCATTTAAATAAGATACTCAGGCCATGAAGAATCTTACCTTATAATAATATATCCTACCATGTCCCCAAATACAAAGTAATTTGCAAATTTAGCATGTGTTTGTCTCATAAAGCTAGCTATGTTATTGCCACAAACAACAAAATACTAATATATATATATATAGTGAAGAATATGGCAACAGTCACCAAAAAAATCTACCGTTAATCAATTAATTAATTAATTTTTACATGTCCACATAAGAGGAAAAATAGATTCGAACTAATGACTTTCGTTTCATGAGTCGTGATTTTCAATCGATTGAACTAACCATTGGGAACCGAACATAAGGAACAAACAAATTAAAATTGCAACAAATAAGCATATATAATATATGACTAAAATAATTTTATTTTTCTATACAATATGGGAGAGGCTAGGGGAAAAGGGGACTAAAATAAAATAAATAATTAAATTGTACTGCAACAGAAATTAAGATTAAGCATAGACCCCTTAAAGTTGGTTCCATTTTCCAAAAGTTTTCAATGGCCAAATAGTGTCACCATCCAAAACCGCGCGCCCTCGGCCTAAACTAGTACTGATTGGTACATGACAACCAAAAGGTATTTGCCTTCGCCATATATGAAGATGAAATGAAAAACAAGAATGTCTTATTGCTGAAACCTAATGCTCGAACTTAGCGAAAGATTTGTGGAGAAAGGGAAGAAAAAAAATTTTCTAAGCCGCAAATAGATTGTTGGACTTAGGCCCGTTTACTTCGACGTAAAATAATTTTCAGAAAACGATTTACGTATTTTACAGTGTTTACTTTGTCGTAAAATAATGGTCAAACTGAAAATGATTTTCGTTTGACCAAAAATCCTTTACAAATTTTGGAAAATGTTTTCCCTTTTTTATTTCCGTAAACCATTTTCCCCCGACTCATTCGGACACCCCCCCTTCACCAACCCGACTCCCGACTATTCTCTCCTTCACGCTCAAACACACGCACCAGCACAGGTAGTTCTCTCTCTCAGCCGATTCTCTTCTCCTCCTTCACGCCAGCCATTTTTTTTCTTCTCTCTTTCTCCTTCTCATCTCTCTCTCGGTCTGACTCCTCATTTTCGTTTTCCAGAAAATCTCCTTGATCTTTCCTCTTGGGCCTCTGTTTCCGTGCTTTTCAAGCCCCAATTTGTTCTTATTGCTCGTTTTTCACAAGGTATGTAGGTTTCCTTCTTGTTTTATGGGTTTCATCCGATTAATTTGGACTTTATCTCACTTGTCTTTTGAAATTGATGTGCTTGAGCTTGGATTCACATTTATCCGTTTGTTTTGGTGGATATTGGTTGTTTTGTGTTGTGGTTGTGCTTCTATGCTTTGGGATGGGTCACATGCTAAATGTGGGTAGTATTTTGAGCTTCGATTCAAATGTTTTGTGTGTCTTTGAAGTTTCACTGGTTTGATATTTTGAGCTTCTATGTTTGATTTGGCTTATATTGCTTTATTTTGGTTGGGAATTGTAAATACCTTGGTTTTTCCGATTGAGCAAGTTAGATTTGTCATCTATTCAAAAAGGACGTCCAGAGGTTCTACTGGAGTTGAAAGATTGATCAGATTGAAGACTGACTAGCCTAAACAAGGTATCCATTTAACCAAACCGAAGAGACCCACATCAATAAACTCTGAGTCTCTTCTGTTTTGGTCTTGTTGGGATATGGAATTGAATTGGGAGATGTTTGAGTTTTTAACAACATATTTTCAGTTCATACGTTCTCCCCTCCTGAGCCCATTTGAAATAGGACTATAATCCCAACTTGACTGCCCACTAACTACCAACAACAGGGCACAGCCCACTAACAAGACAACTGCCCATGACATTCCAGCAGCCATAAATTCCACTTATAAACTTACAAACCAATTACAAAACTCAGACCTGCTAAACTCTTTAGCTACACACCTATTAAATACTTTTAACTATTTTTAGATCCATTACAGTTTGAACATGTAGCTAAGTTGTGGGTTGTGCTTGGTTCTGCTTAGAAGTGTTATCAATGTCAATATTCTACTTAAATTTTAACTTTTGAGTAGAATGGAATTGAAGATTGAAAGCAAAACTAGTCTTCAAGTTTGCATTTTTCTAGTTAATCCTATGCTTACCATCCCAAACAATACTTTTTAAATACCCTCTTCAGTCTCAAAGTATTGATTGCTATGTCTAATAGCATTTCTCTGCAACCATAAGTGATAAATGGCACCACTTAAGCAAAGCTTGCACAAATTAGCCAAGAACTAGTTTTCCTCCAATGCTGAATGCCATAACTCACGACATCAGCCCAATCAATGGTGGGATCAGAAATGTGTCACCATTATACTAATGAAATATATTGCTTGATATTAATTACTATGGTCATGTAGTAAGTTCATAATACTCATGTGACCACCGCATTAATGATGCATTTGACTTAAAATCAGTAAGAATAGAGTGGTGATGACGATGTTGAGACCTGGGAGGTGGAAACAATTATAGAAGTTAAAGGGGAAATGAGCACTTCAGGAATGTTGAACGTTTTTTAATTGATATGTATATTAGCTTTCTGCACAGGAGTTTGTTCTGATCTTACTGGTAGTGGTTGAGCCAAGTTTCCTTTTGTCATTCATATGTTTCGCATGGATGTCTTTCTCTGGTTACATATTTTCCTGCTTCAATGTTGATCATTTCTTTTTTTTTTTGCTTGGTATCTTAGTCATGTGTGTATGTGTGCTTATTGGTGGCAGAACCTTTTTGGCAATTTCTTCCTTCTGCAAATGCAACCTTGAGCAGATCCAAATTTTGTAAAAGAGCAATTCAGACACAAACAAATCCTACCAGCCATGCTAACGAGGATTTGGAAAATCATGAAGCTGGCACTTTGAAGCCCGATTGCAACTCAGCTAATGTTCCCTCCAATACAAAATACTGCTAATTCCAACTTGAAAGCATCAATAAGGCATGACCTTGCCATGATCTTTACTTGCAAGGTCTGTGAAACAAGATCTGTCAAGACAGTTTGTCGGGAATCATATGAGAAAGGGGTGGTGGTGGCACGGTGTGGCGGGTGTAATAATCTACACCTGATTGCGGATCATCTCGGAATGTTTGGAGAGCCAGGAAGCATTGAAGAATACCTGGCTGCTCATGGCGAAGAAGTGAAGAAAGGTTCTGTTGATACCCTGAATCTGACGCTTGAAGATTTAGCAGGAAGCAAATGTTGAAATATTTATATAGCATCATTTCAGATAAGGTTTCTGAGTTATGTATTTCACTTAAAAAAACATGTGCATGTTTGTTTTTTTGTCTAGTTTAACAATGTTAGGTTTTTTGGCCAAGTATTGGTAGTTGGTGGGAGTTGATTGTAACATGTGGTAGTTCATGAGGACAATATGTAAATGAGTGGTAGTTGAGGAGGGTTAAAGGTAATTGACTCTTTGTTTTGTTTAAGGGATTTTCTTTTCTTTAATCTAGTGACCTGTTCATGCGTTCCAAAACAAATAAAAATGTTTTATGCGCAGCATTTTCCACTTTGGGTATTTGTTGCAAGTGTTGTGCTGTGGGTATCAATTAAAACCCGCCAAGATTGAAATGTACGATGAGATGGCCATAGTTGTTGGTAAAGATATGGCGACAGGGAGCTTTGCTAAGTCTTTTAATGATGTAGTGCAGCATAATAATGTTCTTGATTTGGATTTTGATGATGTGTCATCAAAAGGAAAAGATGTTGCTTCCTCTGATTCAGGTTCAAACAAAAGGTCACATAGAAAAAGAAGTTGTGATGATAGTGAAGATAGATATAATTTCATAGCTGAAAAGTTGGGAGATGTTGCATTAGCGCTTCAAATTCTTAACAAGGAAGTCGACATAGATCACCTTTATCAGGAAGTGATGAAAGTGGAAGGATATGATGAGTTTATGCTTGCATCTGCGTTCGACTATTTGAATAGAGATGTGAAGGAAGCAAGATGATTTCTGGTGAAGAATGCTAAGCTTAGAAAGTTTTGGTTGGACAACTTCTTTAAAAATCATGGAAATTAGAATTTGCGTATTATTGATATATAGTAAGATACTAATGAACTTGGATGGTAGCTCTTTGGCCAAAATATTATAATATTTGTGGTTGAATTTTAGAATTCATGGTATTTTTTTTTTTTCAAGCAAGATGAATGTAACTTTCTTGCCCTTCCGTATATATTAATCTTCCTAGATGTCGAATATTCATAATATTGATGCATTGAAGTTCAATTTAACCTAGATATATGGACATTTTAAATACAGTACTTTCAAAATACATTTTCTATTTTTCTATTTTCTATTTTCTTTTTTCTAAAAAAATGAAAAATCCAAAAATATTCTTAGATAGTGATTGTTTTTGTTGAATTTTAACAATTAAACATAAATTATTTTATATTAATATTAATATTAATATTAATATAAAAATATTATATTTTATACATTAAAATATGAAGAAAAGAAAATGATTTTCCGTGCGCGCGGTAAACACCATAAAATGTTTTCGGCGGAAAACATTTTCAGGAAAAATGATTTCCCTGAAAATATTTTTCGATGAAAACCATTTTATGTCGAAGTAAACGGAGCCTTAGAGTCTGTTTGGGATTGCGTTTGAAAAATAGAGCTTTTAAGTCAAAAAACACTTTTTGGAAAAAGTTTTTGCCAAAAGCACGTTTTGACCATTTTTAGGCTTTTTAGAGCCTGTTTGAGATTACGTTTGAGAAATAAAGCTTTTAAGTCAAAAAGAACATTTGGATAAAAGCTTTATTTTTAAGCTTTTGCCAAAAGTGTTTTTTTGGCTATTTTTAGGTGTTTGAGACCCTTAAAAGCGCTTTTAATTTTTTTTACCAAAGGACTACATTTTTTTTCAAATAATCTTTTTGAGTGTTAAAAACACTTTTAGGCCTCTCAAACGCAATCTCAAATAGACCATTAGAATATTAAAAGGGCTTTTAATTTTTTTACCAAACGAATACTTTTTTTTTTTTTTCAAACAGACTTTTTGAATATTAAAAGCACTTATAGGCCCCTCAAACGCAATCTCAAACAGGCTCTAAAGCACATATTAGTGTATCTATATGCCTTATAAGAGATTGTGATAGCACCCGTATATGCCACATTAATCACTGAATTAATTAATTAAGAATTTGTTTACTTCATTAATTTGAGACATTAAAAAAAATTGTTCAAGCATAGTGATTTCTCCCAAATTAACTAATTTTTGGATCCAAAATCACACCAATATGTATTATCCCTTTGTGGTTGATAATATAATGGAGAGGAAAAAACAGAAAGTTCTTGCTCCACTTCTGTCAGGTTTCTAGAGATTTCCTTGCACCTTCATATCTAATAAACAATAACTTTGAGAGAGTCAATTTGTCATTCTCAATGTTTATAATTCAGGCCTCCAATTAATTAAAGACAGTTTTGAGCAATATTTTTAATATGAAAAATCTTAAGGGTAAATTTTTTATTATTAGCTTCAAAATTTAGGAGTGTACACGAGTTGAGCCTAAGCAAGCTTCTCTTGTTTGGGCTCTACTCGTTTAAATTTTACTCGAACTCGAGCCGAGTTCAAGGACGAGCCAAAAAATCGAACTTGAGCTCAAGCTCATAATAATTAAGTTGAGCCGAGCCGAGCCAATTATATTTATTTTAATTTAATTTTTTTAATTATAAATTTAAACTTCAAGTACTCTTAAATGGCTCAAAAAGCCAGCTTACATATGAGTATTTGCTTAGCCTAACTAGCTGAGTATGGAGCTCAAGTCAATACAGTAAGACACGTTGTTTCAAAGAGAGAGGATATGCATTATTTTACAATAAAATGATGTTATTAGGGAAAAAAAATCATTTATTTTTAATACTAATATGAGCAACAATGAGAACAACTACTAATTCGAGTCTTATATGAGTTACTTACGAGCCTAACCGAGTCAAGTTGAGCTTGCTTCAGAGCCAGTATTTGTGTTTACGAAATATTTCATTTAATAATTGAGTTGAGCACGAGCAGAGCTTATACGAGCCGAACTCGCTTGCTTAATACTTCTAAAGCCTCTAATAAATTAATGTGAAAGTTCACGTTACACTGACACATGGGCTTATAAATTAAGATGGTAGCCCACACATCAATCACAACTAGTAAATTTTTTTAATTTAATCGTTTAATTGTTTATTCGTAGTGGGATCAGATTTTTTACATGTTTTTTCCCCTTATTTATTTATTTTTTTATTGTGCAGCACTAATCTGATGGCTTAATCCACTAATAAGTTCTATCTCTTCTTTGTCCAATAGCTGGGCTAAATGAAGGGTATTCACTATTCGGAATGGAATATGCCCCCATTAAGTTTAAATTGGGCCAATTATTTTCCGACATTACAGAAGCCCATACAGTTAGCATAGTGAAATCCTCAAGCTACAAAATGGGCCCAATTTCAGCCCAATTAAACTCGTATAAAAAGTATATGATGTTCAAAATGGTGAATATATTGTCACATCATTTTAAAGATGACTTGACAATATGTCAATATATATAGTGGATTTCTGTATCATTTTGCTGTGATAATTATTTTGGTTCTATTGATTAATGATGCCTGAGTAATCAGTGCTTAATAATGGGAGTGATGATGATGAGAGTAATCAACCAATACATGCTTAGCCAATAAAGATGAGATTAGATTAATAAGGTGCTTCTCTAATCAAGGCAATCATGGGAATTGACCACCCTTCTCTCTCTCTCTATTTTTTCAATGGGATAAGGTGTGATGATGGAAATCTGAAATTAGGTCAACTCAAAAGAGTCATGATTCCCAAGACTTTTCATTTTTTAGTTTTTTGTCAACGGATAAATGCATGCTACAAAATGGGACTTCCAAACATCTCTTTCAAGTAAAAGTTAAAATTCAAAGCCGTTTTACTCAATAGGGAGAAAGAGATGCCACTTACCTAAAAGAGTCACTTATCTACAATATGATTGATGGTGAGAAACTCAAGATTGAAATTCCACAATATTTGTGATGGAGACGATTGGTGTACGGAATTAGCAATGACCTCCGTCTTCTAGAGAAGAGCTTCATCTGCAGAAGAAGTAAAAGACGTCAGAAGTTTATTGGTCTTGGAGAACCGGAGGGACTCCGATGCCAAATTCAGTAAGAGATGAGAGGGAGAGCTCTCTCAGGTAAAGAGAATATTATTGATAGAGTGTGTAGAATAGTGAAGTTGTGTACCTTACGCCTTATATACAAGCATATAGAGCATTCTAAAGTCTGCTAGGTCATGGCTCTAAGTCATTAGGTCTTGAGCTCCTTCGGAGGGCTAGAGGTAAGTCTATTCGGGCCATTTCTATGTCGTTGGCTAACTTTTAGGAGATTCCTAGGTCCTACAAGTCCCCCAATTCCCTTAGATGATTAATGAATATATCCATGAAAACTTTAGAAGTGTGTTAAGAGTTCATGGTGGGCCTTAACTTGCTAAATCTTGTCGGTTCGTCTCTCAGGCCCTGTATGGGCCATGAGCTTTAGGTTATTCCTATGCCCCACATAGACGTGGGAAGTTCAATAGAAAGAAATTGATCTATTGTAGTATTTAGTTAGGAATCTATCATTTCAATTAGGGAAAAATATACTTTCAATTTCTTTTCAAATGGTTATTTCTTAATTTTTTTTTTTTAGTAACCTAAAGGGTATATTGGAGAGAAAAAACATTAAAAATAAAAATTCATGAATGGTGCATGCAACCTCTTTTTCATCTATTATGACGAGAAATAGTAATGGAGTATCTAATTTAACACGCGGTAATAATATAGATGTCAATTTTTTTTAAAGTGAGACTTCCTTTCTATTCCCATTAGTGAGATGCCATCATCATTCTTATATGGAGTAAGATTGGTGTGACTATGATTTTTCAAAGGTTTTTTTTTTTTTACTTGGTCCTGAGCCATCAATTTGTGTTTGTGACATTACATAATCCCCAATCTCTCCCGAACCTTCTATTGGTTGTCTCCATAAATATTGCCTCTGCCTCAAGCCTTCCAAAAATCTCCACACCCAAAAGAATTAATCACTAGAAAGCTACTCAACATTGGACAATTTCACTCTCCTGTCCCCACATTCATGACTAACCATATATATTAATAGCAAATAAGAAAAGGGGTTACAAGGGATAGAAAAAAAGGGCAAAAATGGTCGGCTCCCTGACAACAAACCTAAAATTGAAAAATTGTACTGAAAATAATCTTATTTTCAACCTAATATGCATGGCAAGGGCTACATTGAAACAAACTCTTTCTCCAAACTCGGTTAAAATAATTTTTTTCTAATCCAACCTATGAAATTAAAACATGTTCAAAATGCAGGTGATTCTCACATGCATTTTCAGTTTAATACATTGAGTAGACAACTTTGTTCGCTACATTTTGAGAGACTGTAACAAAGTCTCCTTGTACTTGGTGCATCCGCCCTTGCAATTTTTTCATGATATATATGAGACAAATTGGATCGGCTATGATCACCAAATTCATTGGCTTTCCTTGAGAATTTTGTTTTCTTTTGAGCTTTCATTGTTGGGAAGAATTTTGTGGACGAAGATGACCAGAGCCACAACTACCATAGTGCAAAAATGTGACAGATGATCCTCCCTTATTGTAGCAACATTTGTGGTCGTGGCATTTTCCCTCCTTAGTGCGTAATTTGATAGCAATTTATTTTTGTTGTTGCCGTCGTTCATTTAATCTAGATTTTTCTTGTCTTGATTTTTTGGCCTCGAATTCTATGAACACACAGAAGGCTCTACCCAAGGGGCCCAAAAAAACAAATAATGCTTCTGAAGGATAATGACAATTGAGATGTGGGGTTCAGATATTAATTTAAACAAGCACCGTGAATCTTCTGGCCATGAAGGAAAGGGACTAGTCAAAGCATTAACTGGATACACTAATTTTGCCCCCTCAAAAAAAAAAAAAAAAAAATCATGGATCCATGATTTTTATTTTTATTTTTTCTTTTTCTTAAGTAAAGAGACATGTGCGAGGGAGAACAACTGTAATTATTCTATTCGAGCGTACTGATAATATCACATGCTTGCTTAGTTCGATTGCAGACGTAGCACCTTCTTGCTCTATTAAGTTTGATTAAATCATAATCTAACCCAACCATTCAGGGCATCAGTGAAATCAAAGGCGACTATAATACTAATTATAAGATTGAGAATTCCCATTTTGAATGTCGGAATAGTTACCCTAGTACATGCTTAACTATTTAGAAGATTTTCTTAAGACCACTGAAGGTAACTTGATCACAAAATTATTGAGACATTTTTATGACGATATATGGCCAGGATGAACAAGAACAATTTTTTTCCATGTCTTTAATGTGAATTGCATGGCAAGTGCCTCTGAAAAGATTTGAGGCAATAACTTGGAAGAAAATTATGATACTTTGCGTCATAGCTAGAATTTCAATGATACGTACCCATTAGTAGTGCAACTTTAGATGGTGAAAATCATTTTCAATACCCAAACATTTACTTTTGATTGATTATAACAGATGCCTTCATTTGATGATTAGGCATAATTATCATGAAGGGTAGATTATGTATTATAACTTTTATTATGACCAATTCTTTACAAATTGACATGACAATTCACTTAACACTGATTACGTGATCAGTTACTAAATAATTAAAAATAAAATTATTGTAAAAACGGTAGAACCCAAACATTTTTCGAATCTCTTTTAACCAACATGCACCATGTTTGGTGCTTGGAAGTAGGAAATTATCTTTTTCCAAGTTATACTAATTATTAATTGAGATATGATACAGTTACAACATAAATCTAACAAATATCCAACTTTTTTCCTACGTATCATTTAAAAAATTAAAAAAAGAGCAAAATTGATTTCAAAATACCAAACTTTAATTTTTTTTAAAAAAATGATACGTAAAAGAAAAGTTAAATTTTTATTAGGCCTATATTATGACTTTAACATTTCTCTTATTAATTATAACCTATTTGCTCACAATGATAAATGTAGTAGCCGCCCTGGCCCCATGTGGCCGGTTGCACGACATTACCCTAATTAATACTGTATATTTAAAGTTATTTTGGGCCAATGATCTGGCTTTACCAACTGGTAGGACAAAGTCAACATTTTTTTTTAAAAAAAAAATTATTATTATTATTATCAGACAAAGTCAACCTTAGATTGGCTTAAGTCATGCACAAATACGCAAATATTCAATAATAAGAGTAATCAGTGAGCAAATTATTTAATTAAGTACAGCAGACGGAATATTCTTTTTGCATTAATCTTTTGCTACGCATGGCCATATGCAAGGGGACACACTAGGGACCTTGAAGGCTTTAATTATGAATAATAAACTTTACCTTAAAATTAATCAATCAATTATTGATTAAAAAATTAGCATTTGTCAGGATTAGTTTGGACGTTTGGTCAACAACTGAAAATTACTATTTTGCTAAACAATGTTTCAATCCCTACCCTATATCCAGCCATTTCCTATGGCATGTATCTAGTTTGATTCAGTTAAGGTTATTAGAGAAATGCTAGAAATTATAATAGAAAACTTCACAAAACTCCATTAAACTTTCACGCGATTAAAAAAAAAAAAAAACGCTTAATTAAAGGTATCGAATTTTCATAAATTACTCAATTTCGTAAGAATTTTATGTTAAATCTTGTCGAAAGTTCGATACCTTTAATTGAGTGTTTTTAAACTTTGATGGATATATAGTGTCAAAATGAATGAAATTAAGTATTTGTGAGCTGACCTAAATCGTCCGGTTGGCTCTTGATAAAGCCTCCCTTTCCGGCTGATCGATCTCCCTTCCTCTCTATTGTTGATCGCTTTCTCCATTTTGCACCGGTCTACCTACAGCCGTTACCTACGACGACGTGTTGCCGATCTACTTAATTAATTGCTACACATAGATGCACTTATATATGGACGTATTAGAGACGCCAGATTAAATCACTCACTCTAATTGCATGATGTTTAAGAAGTACGTTAATTATAATTAATTGCGTAAAATATTGGATTCATGTGCTTCATTTTACGTTGCTGTACGTCACTCTATTTAATAACATATCCAAGACCAAGAGTGAGTTAAAAAAAGTCTTATATATTAAATTAATATGAATTTTTAAAATTGATTTGTGAATCACATGATCCAAGACCAAGAGTTTATAATTCACGTACCAAGTTGTGCGTTAATTAAAAAAGTCTTATTTATTAAATTAATATGAATTTTTTAAATTTATTTGTGAATCACATGATCTCTCTCTAGCTAATAAGCGTATCTGTCTTTTTGTCACACCCTACACGTAGCCTGGCCTCTCACAAATTCGTGCCAAAATGCCCTGGAAATCCAGTTGAGTGTCGTGACAAGAAGTTGTTTAGAAATATCCCCTTTTTCTTTAGGGCTTATGAAGGGAGATTCACATAGATTCAATGTTGGACGGTTGGACCCATTATATCCCACTACTATATATTAACTAGATTACCACATTCCTTTAAGTTAGTAAGTAATTAAACATAATTGAATTAAAAGCAAACACTCTTTTAGCAAGTACTTTGAAAATAAAATTAAAAAAAAAAAAAAAAAAAACACTCAAAAGGTTTAACCTTATAATAATTACACATAAATACAAACAATTAATTAATTTATACTTATGAATTTAAGGCAAGGTTTACTAATAGATGGATAAGGTTATACTTTTTGATCATATATCCTCTTCCTTCCTCTTATTACCATTATCATGTTTCTGGGCAGAGAAACTGAGTAATTCTAGAAGTCATTTTTATGTCACTCTTGTGTCCCTAAAAAAATAATGTGGCTTTTAAATTTATCATTTAATCAAAATTCAATAATAATCAATCACAAGTCCAATGGTAATTTTAAGAACCACATCATTATTTGCGAGATACAAGAGTGACATAAGAGAGACTTGTAGCATTACTCAGATAAACTTGTTCTAGCACGTGGACTCCTGCTCGGTCAGGTGGACTCTTGCATAAAGATTTGTAGTAATTTTATTTCTAAATTAGCATGTGAAAGAGCACACATGGGAACCCGTTATGTTTCAATAAGTGGTCAGACATCTCAAAATTTATTTAAGCAGATAAATTTTATATGGGTTTTCTAATAGTACTGTCCCCTCAAGTTGCTAACAATTTAGACAATAAATTGCTGAAAATCCCAATCCACAACGACCTTCTAATTGCAATAACTCCAATTTTCACAGCCTCCTTTTCCCAAATCCTTTTTCTTTTTCTTTTTTTTTTTTTAAAAAAAATTACTTAATTAGTAAATAATAGAAATATTAGGCTATGTTTGGCAAGAGGCCGGACCTCATGACCCAAAACCCAAAAAAAATAAAAAAAAAAATCTTACACTTCTCCTTTCAAAATTAACACTAAAATTTTTACATTTTACATCAACTCAATCACGTTTTATTATTATTCAAATAAAAAAAATCACTACAAAATAAATTTTTTTTATTTTTTTCTCACATCAATCAAATATATTACAATATTAATTCACTCCATTTTTTAAGTCCCTTCCCAAACAAAGCCTTTTAGTGTTTGTCTAACACACAGAAAGTGTTACTGCAAATCTTTTTGTAGCTAGCCTAGCTAGACGGATAAGGACAAAGCAACTCTCTACATAGACCACGTACCACACATACAAAACGCTATATATACGTTTAACTCTCGCTCCAACCTTCNTACATCAACTCAATCACGTTTTATTATTATTCAAATAAAAAAAATCACTACAAAATAAATTTTTTTTATTTTTTTCTCACATCAATCAAATATATTACAATATTAATTCACTCCATTTTTTAAGTCCCTTCCCAAACAAAGCCTTTTAGTGTTTGTTTAACACACAGAAAGTGTTACTGCAAATCTTTTTGTAGCTAGCCTAGCTAGACGGATAAGGACAAAGCAACTCTCTACATAGACCACGTACCACACATACAAAACCCTATATATACGTTAACTCTCGCTCCAACCTTCCAAAAAGTTTCAACCAGTTTTCAGTTTTTCTCAACCCAAAAAAAAAAAAAATCAATGAAGTTCTTCTTCCGGTCATGTTACCGTCCCAAAGGCACCCCTGCGCCGCCGGCGCCGGAGGAGGAGGAACCCAACGCCGACTCCAACACCCACGTGTCGGCGTCGCTCACCGTGCCTTCTTCCCGGCGCAACAGGCTCAGTAGTACTACTGCTTCCAAGTCTGCTTCCGCGGCGGCCAAGCATTGGAGGCCGGCTCTTTCGATGATCTCCGAGGACAGCGCCGCTCATCAGGTCTTTGACAAAAACGGCGCCGCACGGGTTTCCGTAAAGAAATCCTCTGGCAAACCCAGATCGTTGGGAAATTCTCGCAGTATCGCCGACGTGGACAACTACTCCTGCAGGTGTGTTTTGGGTTCTCACAGTGATTGGTTTTGTTAATATTAAAGTGTGATTATCTTTCTGATTTGTTTTGTTTGTTTCCAGGAACAAATCGGCGTCAATAATCTTTCCAGCATTCTCACCGACTCCGTTTATGTTTTGAGTTTCATGGGTGGTTGCTGTTCTTTAGTTTTGCTTTTCATCCAAAAGTGTTTTGTTTGTATTGTGGATGAATTAATTAATATGAAGAAAGGCTTTCTTGTGTATCTGCTAGATTTTTTCTTATTGACTATTTCTCTGTAATTTTAGCATATACTTCTACTTTTGTCCCGACTCATGTCTTGCCACACCAAAATTTCCTCGGTTTCTCGGATCCCGTTTATTAAACTGACATATGATTTTTATATGCGTTTTTAAGAGAATCATATAAGGTATTTCATGGTAAGAGAATCTGTTGATACCATGCAGAAGGCCTATGATTATGAATTTCACCTTTCATTTGTTTTTTTTATTGTTCTTTTCTTGTCATGATCTCCTCAAAAGTCACAGGGTTTTACTTTACCAAGATGAAAGGTAAGCCTAAAAAGAAAAAAAGAGAAGAAAAGATTTAAAACATCTTAATTAACTTGATGATATTTAGACCAGAGCTTGCAACTCTTTGTATTTCAAGTTGTAAAATTCCTGTGAAAACAAATTCAGAAATTGATGGAGTCAATCTGATCATATTCTTATAACATGTCGGATTTGAATATTGTTTACTACATATGGTTTGCAAAATCAGTAGCACCACTGTTTTGCACTCTCCTGTGTAAAAGCCATGCTCTTGTTTTCAAGCTGATTGAGGATCTCCTATAATTAGTTGTCTGAATCGCATGTAATTCGGGTAATCCAGGAACCAATTATAGGAATTTTGATCCTTTCAAGCCTCAATACTAGACATCTAAGTACAACAATATTACCAGGAACCAATATTGTAGGAATTCTGATCCTTTCAAGCCTCAATACTAGACATCAAGGTACTACAATAACAGCCATTCAGCCGTCCCTTATAACCTTTTTCCCTATCAATTTGGGAAAACAAAAAACAAAAAACAGCCATCCATGAGAATCCAATATCAAAAGTTCCCGGTAATCTAGTAACAATTGATCATGTAATGCTTTGGGCCGGCTTTGTGCCAAATGAGGCAGATTGGAATCTGTCACTCGTGAGAAAGGTATCTGGTTACTACCTGCCTTGCCCCTTTGACCAGGTATCATGGGATCAGAGCCTGATTGGAAGACTTGGGCCAGCTCTAAAGCAGAAGCTGCTTGCGAATGGCGGATCCCTGACGCATCTGGTGATGCCGGTTTTGGTACTTCAATAGCCTTGTGCTTGTGCTGTTGCTGCTGCTGCCACAGCTTCTCAGCATTATTGCTAGTCCTCCAGTTCTTTTTCTACCAGTTTCTCCTTTGAACATCATCTTTATCACGATCCATGCAATGATCTTTCCTCTGATAGTCCCTCCATATCCTCTTCTCAAGGGGGGCAACATTTTCAGGTCTTTGACCGTGTCCAGCCATTAGAACTGAATGATCCAGCAATCCTTCAATCTTGGGATAGTTGACCCTTAACGTACAAATTATAGACATCTTCATCATCCCACCGCATATGGTACAACCTCGTTCGTTTAAGGATCCACAGATCTATAAACATTATCATGTGATTTGCTGCCACACAAAAAACAAGATGTTAGCTTAAGTTTTTCACCATAATCGTTTTTTATTTTTATGCTATGTGTATATGTGATTGGAAAAAAAATATGAGGCAATATATAGAGGTAATTGAGATAATTGTCAAAGATAGATGCTGCATCAGTTTCCATATTCCAAATCCAACCCTATATCATCAATTTTGGTGGTAGCTCCCAAGAGACTGAAGGACGAACAGATTTTACTTTAGGATACTGTTAGAGACTAAACTATCAGAAAGAGATGATGGTGGAAGATCCACTAACTGTTAGGAAATTGAATCACATCAAGTTACTTATCGCAATGTCCTCCTTTGAGAACTAACCAAAAAAACAAATGTACACCATTACAAGCTGAAATCAAGTAGCAGCTAAAATTACAAAACCCATTAAAAGTACAATCCTTCTTTTTTTAATTTCTACCTTATCTTTATTGGCAAAGTACGAGGGTAAGGTAGAGTAGCCACTTTTTAAACCAAGTTTATATGATGTACTATTGTAGAGTGGCCACTTTGCCCGACTCTCAGAACCCATCTTAGAGAAATGGGCATAAATACCCAAATGAAGGATGGGAAACCAAATAACTAATTCTAACAGAAATCAAGTGCCAAGAATGACTAGCGGAGGAAAACTAAGACAATTCCTGAAAAAGCAGATAATTTATAATTCCAGAACACCATGATAAATAACACAGATGAACACAAACCAGTTCCTGAGGACAAGCACCTCCAAACAATGTGTTCCTGCATCAGTTGCAGAAGCCATAAGTAGTTAAATTATGATTAGCAAGAAGTAGTGAATCAATTAGACAAAATATGTAGTATCACCAATCCCCAACTGGAAAAAGGAGTTCCTTATAAATCCATTGCAATTCGGAGACAAAATGTCATCAGAATATCAGTGCCAGTTTATATCCTATTCAGTGTTCTTCACAAATCTAAATCGAATGGAATACTAAGTCATTGCTAATTGAAACCCAAGCCAAAACTGTTAGTGAGCATTGAAAAGAGTGACAGGAAAAAGCTGATAAAAGGTTAAAACTTAGTTCTCTTTAATCAGTAATAATCCGATATAATTACAAACTACCTCGCACTTAATTGAGACAGCTAACTACTTTTACAAGCCAAAAAAAAAAATCAACACTTAATATTACAAAATCTCATTGGATTAAGCAGCAAGTGTTCAAAAGAAAAGGTTAATCACAAAGAAGAAAGCAATGCTAATAGAGAACTAGGTTTTGTTTGTAAGATCTTGGTTCGGTGCTATGCATACTACTACAAGGACTGAAAAAAAGTACTGAAATGACAATAGAGGTTCCGAACCATCAAAAGGTTCATGTGACATATGATGATTTTGTACTGGTCCTTCATCCAAATATTGGCAATGTTCACTATGACAGAAAGACTGGTCTAAAAAAAAACACAATTAGTACAAAACATCCAAGAGAAGAACAGAAAGATATGCATAAGTTCTAGATTGTCTATCTCAGATCTATTATTCAGTTATGCCCTTTATTTTGCATTTGACAAAGGTTAACAAAAACTTTATATAGTCAAGGATACTGTTAAAGAAATTGCACTGCTGTTTACCAGGAAATAAGGGACTTCGTTGAGAAGGTAAAAAGTCAGATGAACACCTGTAGCTGCTCCATTTGCCCCTTCATGAATCTCAGGCAGAAAATGAACGTTCAAGGTTATCTTTTTCTTCCTACTCTTAAATGTACATGACCTCCATTATTTATTATTATTATTTTTGTCTTTGAAACCATTTTCAATGCAATAATTGTAGCATGGAATCTCAGGGTGGAAAAAATACGAGATGAAATACTTCGTTTTTTCATTTGTAATGCTGGTGTATTAGTTGCAATGATCGATAGCTTTGACAAATGATCAGTGGATCTCCTTTATACAACTCAAACCTCCCTTCTAGCAACACTGCTATGCCTAGATTTGTGATTTCTCAACTGGAAACATTTTTGGTATGTCACATTTTTGTCAATTTGACAAATGTTCATGAAAAGGTACACTTTTTGCATACCTAAAAGCATGGACCCTATGCATCTTACTGCACTAACATAAAAAGGATTATTAAATCAGCTTCCCCAAAATGGAAACTAAACAGAAAAAAGTAACGATGGTGAAAAGCTCACAATATTGAGTCTGTGTCTACATAGTTGAAGAACACATGTTTNCCAAAACTGTTAGTGAGCATTGAAAAGAGTGACAGGAAAAAGCTGATAAAAGGTTAAAACTTAGTTCTCTTTAATCAGTAATAATCCGATATAATTACAAACTACCTCGCACTTAATTGAGACAGCTAACTACTTTTACAAGCCAAAAAAAAAAAAAAAAAAAATCAACACTTAATATTACAAAATCTCATTGGATTAAGCAGCAAGTGTTCAAAAGAAAAGGTTAATCACAAAGAAGAAAGCAAGGCTAATAGAGAAACTAGGTTTTGTTTGTGAGATCTTGGTTCGGTGCTATGCATACTACTACAAGGACTGAAAAAAAGTACTGAAATGACAATAGAGGTTCCGAACCATCAAAAGGTTCATGTGACATATGATGATTTTGTACTGGTCCTTCATCCAAATATTGGCATTGTTCACTATGACAGAAAGACTGGTCTAAAACAAAACACAATTAGTACAAAACATCCAAGAGAAGAACGGAAAGATATGCATAAGTTCTAGATTGTCTATCTCAGATCTATTATTCAGTTATGCCCTTTATTTTGCATTTGACAATGGTTAACAAAAACTTTATATAGTCAAGGATACTGTTAAAGAAATTGCACTGTCGTTTACCAGGAAATAAGGGACTTTGTTGAGAAGGTAAAAAGTCAGATGAACACCTGTAGCTGCTCCATTTGCCCCTTCATGAATCTCAGGCAGAAAATGAACGTTCAAGGTTATCTTTTTCTTCCTACTCTTAACTGTACATGACCTCCATTATTTATTATTATTATTTTTGTCTTTGAAACCATTTTCAATGCAATAATTGTAGCATGGAATCTCAGGGTGGAAAAAATACGAGATGAAATACTTTGTTTTTTCATTTGTAATGCTGGTGTATTAGTTGCAATGATTGATAGCTTCGACAAATGATCAGTGGATCTCCTTTATACAACTCAAACTTCCCTTCTAGCAACACTGCTATGCCTAGATTTGTGATTTCTCAACTGGAAACATTTTTGGTATGTCACATTTTTGTCAATTTGACAAATGTTCATGAAAAGTTACACTTTTTGCATGCCTAAAAGCATGGACCCTATGCATCTTACTGTCACTAACATAAAAAGGATTATTAAATCAGCTTCCCCAAAATGGAAACTAAACAGAAAAAAGTAACGATGGTGAAAAGCTCACAATATTGAGTCTGTGTCTACATAGTTGAAGAACACATGTTTAAATGATTGATTAATTAGAAAAATAATTGGATATCATTTCCAAATAAAAAAAATAAAAATTTGATGGCACAAAAACACCTACTGATCAAAATCAGATGAAGAATCCACATGGGTCAAGAGGCTGCATATCACATTTACACACACAAACACACACACAAATGAATCATCATTTCATTGCATTTCTGATGATCCACTTGCAATAATAACCCTTTTCTATTTTAAAATGGTTATATTTTTACATTTGAGGCGTACCAGATAGAAGTATCCCAAAAGCATCAGATAGATTTTTAAGTTTAAAAATATATTTACTTATCAAATAAAAAGTTACAAAATATATTTCTGAACTTAGAACATGTTTGTGAAGTATCATGGTATATTTGTAAGTATCAGTATCCAATACCAAGGTGATATCAATACAGCTACTCAACTATCATTTCTTTTTCTATGCTTCCTTTATAAGTATCTATTTTACATAGTTTGCTAACTAGCACATCACAGTAGTTGATAATCATGTGTACTCAAGAATCCCCACATTCTCAAATCCAACAGGATTTTCATGTTCCCATAACTTTTACCAACATTTAAGTCCAATCACCAGATCCCCATCCTGAAGCAAAAGTCCTGTTTTGGGGAATTTTTTTCCTCAATGACAATGTTAAAATGATCTGCATACTATTTTAGATAAAACACTATCTCATTGCCGCTTTTGTTACTAAAATATTAAAAAAAAAAAAGAAGAGAGAATAAAATAAGAACTGACATATCAGATCTAGAGCAATTTTACAGACCTTTCTTTCTATACTGGCATCAGATTAATCAAAAGGCTGCGTCCATGGCTTCAAATTCAGTTTTGGACGCTTAACTTCTCTCTCCACTGGTTGACTCCCACCCTCAGAAACAACCATCCCTGATTTTGGAGTTTTGGAATTTTCATGCAATTCTTTGACACCCTGACCACCATTCCTAATTGGGGTTTGTGTCTCACCACTATTACCAATCAAAGCATCCTAATCAGGAAGGGAAATCCTGATTTTTGAGTTTTTGAATCAGCCATTCATTGACACTCTAAATATTGGTCTCTAGCAACCAATATTTAATTAAGAGAAATGCTACACACACTCCCACTTGCATACTCCACGTGATGTGGCAATGAAAATCACCATTGAATACAAAATTCAATAGTGATCCATCCAAAATCTAATAAAGATTTTGGATGCAACTTTTGGGAGTGTGCACTTGGGAGTGTGAAAGTGGGATGGTGTGTAGCATTTATCTTTAATTTAATCTCGCCTGTGACAACGGAAAAAACATAAAATTGATATCGCCAAGGACACTGGGCAACAATATATCTGTCTATAATTGTTTTCCAAAGTCACCAATGGTTTAGATTTTGAAGGTAGCTTTAATTTACGATGATCTGATACTTCAGAAGTCATCGCTGGTTGAAGGAGCCCCATCAACAATAGCTCTACACTTTACCTCTTTTATATATGTTTGTGGCTTTTCATTGTCATAACCTGGCAATTACCTACCACCACGTGTCTTCTATCTTCCAAGGCCCACTCCTTTCAGGTTGATCTTCCCGCAAAGCATTACAATCATCCTCCTGGCACACCACATTCACACTATCAGAATCAGCCACATTATCATCCCTCGCATAGACCAAGTATGGTAGAAGCCACCCAATCCATTCAGCTTGATCATGTGTCAAGCCTTGAAGCATCAAAATCATCCTTCTCTCACCAGTCACATTATCATCCCTCACATATAGCAAATCTGTTAGCAACTAGCCAGTAGTCTTTGATTGTCACATTCCCAGAGAAACTTTCTCAAACACACTCACTTGCGCAAGCTTTGATACACGACTCATTTCTGTCTCACCATCCATCACCTCTTTCCTCACCCCCAAGCATTTGAACAAGAATCATTCACACCCTGACCACCATTCCTAATTGGGGTTTGTGTCTCACCACTATTACCAATCAAAGCATGTTCATTAACCTGATGGAACCCACACGGTTAAGGGAATTGTTCTAGTGAAATAATTCTCTACTTTGGGCACAAGTACACCACAATAGCTCATTTCGGGAAGGAGAGACCACCAAACTCTAGTTAGGGTGAGAGAATACCACATATTCACAAATACTTTCTCTGATAATGGTAAGAACCGTAGTTCTTATACACTAAAATCGAAGAAAAACAGAGAAAGATATGACCTCTTTGAGGAGTCAAGCCCCCACAAATTGCTTATAGCAATTGATTGAAAATTGATATTCAATGAAAAGCCTAAAGGCACTTACATTGCTTTTATAGAGTAGAAAATAAACCTAAATATAGCAGGAAGAGGAATCAATAACCCCAGGAAGGGAAATCCTAATATTAATAGTATAATTACAGGGTTCCGAATGGATTATTTTATTAACAACAAGATAGCCTTTAAATAGAATACAATAGAATGACGATAAGAACTCCTAATTAATCTTAATCATACTTTTAAATAGCTAATCCTAATGAGTTGGAATTCTCAACAACTAAACCTATCTCACCCTGATCTTATCCCTAACATAACCCAGCTAGAACTTGCTCCGACTATTCTTGCCGACCACAAACTATCACCGAAACATAAGGACTGCGATCCCACATTCGAATTGGGCTTCAACTCTTGACTAATTGGAGCCGAAATTCCAAAAATATCATCACTAACAACACGGCCGGGACCCAATACACCATCTAAAAGACTTACATTCATCCTCCTCAAAATTTTAACCCAACAAAGAAAATAAAAATTAAAAGGTTTTCAATTTCAAATTCACGGAAGCTCAGAAACAACAACAAAAAAAAAAGGTAAATTTCAGTGAACACGAACCTTAAAAGGCATAAAATTCGGCGGAAGGCGCCACAGTTTTTCTCAACACGTAAAATGAACGAGAATTGAGCATGCTATAAATACATAGATTGATGAACTTAAAGTCCAGGAGCAGAAGGTAAAGCAACCTCAGAAGGAACGGAACCGCCGTGGAAATGCTTCAGCGACATGGTTGATCACTTGATCATCCAGTGCCAGTGAAAACTTTCTTCGAAGAGGACAAACGACGCCGTCAAGAGTGGAGCCAGAGCCCTACAAACTGGGACAAAGTTGCCCCACGGCTGGTGTATAGAGAACGACCGTTTAATTGACCAATTTTTTTTTAATATTAGTTAAAGTGTTTTGGTTTTTTTTTTTTTTTTAAATAATAATTTAAAAATAGTTTTTATTTTAATTTGTTATTTAATGTATTTATCACAAACAAACAAACACCTTTGCTCTTATCCTAAAAAATAAAACATTATTTTTATTTTTTTTATAACCAGCATGTCCTCTAGTGGAATCAAACAGTGTTAAGGTATTTACTTATCAACTTTTCAGATAGTTCAAATATATATATATATTTATTAATGTATTTGTCACACACAAACATGACTTTTGACCTTATCCTAAAAAAATATATATATATTTAATAAAGAGTATGTTCTCTAGTGGAATCAAAACGAGTATAACGTATTGATTTATATTAAATAAGATGTTTATTAAGATTCGACTTGTCAATTAAACTCTTTCTTAATTTTTTTTTTTTAAAAAAAAGAATTATTATTTTACACAAAATGTTCTCTAATAATATTATTGGGTTCTTTTATTCTTTATGGCCGTTTTTTCCCAAATTTATTGTCTTTTCGTCTAACTTTTTTATTTTTTATTTATTTACTGGAATAAAAATTCAGTTAGGTAGGTTAAAGAATTGAGAAATTCCCAACAATTTGGTGGTTGCAGTTACAGTTGCAGTTGCAGATCCTGCAGGTTCACTGTGCATTGGGAGTTGAGAATTGGGAAATCGGAAATCCCTCCCTTTTTTCAACCCCCCCCACCCTCTAAAATATTTCGCTCAACTTGAGCCTTGAGCGCCAAACGACTCGTTTTTACCAAATTCTCCCTCCTATACATTGTAAAACTCCACAAGGAACCTCCATTCACTCCAAATGACAATACCACCCCCTCAGAATCCCCTAAAATTACTTATTTGGCCCAAACGTCGTGGCAAAATATACGTTCACGTTACCCGCTGTAGACTATAGACGTTTTGTGGATGAGTTTGGGTGTGACTTGTGAGCTTCTCCTAATTTTACGACTTTTGTATTTGAAAATTGTTTTTTATCCCTTAATTATTTCACTCCAAACTAGTTCTTGAATTTCTTAAGAAAAACTTCAATTTATTCTCCTCCCAAGTGTCATACTATTTACAACGTTAGAGCCTTGAGCAATTAAAATTTACATTCTATGCAAATTTATCCTTAATTAAACAAAAAAGTAAAACATGTATTCAATGAATCTCTTGGGAAAATGATGGTAATCCCAATTAATTATTGTTTTTTTAGTAGCATTGCGTCATAGTTGTGTGATAAAGATGGGGTTTATAATGGTACTAGAAAAAAAAATATTTAACAATTTTTTATATTAACATTAAACTTGAGTCTATTTTTTTTTAATTAAAGAAATATTAGAAATTACATTTTTATCTTATAACAATCTTATTATTTTAACTTGTAGTCCCAACCAACCCTTCAAAAAGTTTGTTGGGATTTTCACTTGAACATTGTGTGATTGTTTGTGAGAAAAATATGCTACGTTGTAATTCCAACTAATTTTTGAATTAATTTTTACAAAACAGGTTAAATAATTAGTTGAGACTTACATTAAGATAATTATAGGAGAGCCCTACATCAGGTCCGGGTGTAAACTAATCCTTTTACAACATCACCATATGATACATCATCAATTTTAAAAAAAATGCAAAAAATGAAATTGAGAATAACCACACCAAATCAAAGAAAAAAAAAAAAAACCCCGTAACCAACCAGACCGAGGCTAGACCCATGCCGTGGGTTTAGCTGTGTGACAACCCCGATGGGCAAATCAACAAATCAATTAACTAGTAACTGATCACATGGTGTGCCATCCTAGCCTTGTCCCTCGTAGAACAAGACCTCCGAAAATTCACTTTCCTCGTCGTAACGAAAAAATTGCAGCGGAAGACTTTACTAAGACTGAGGGATTTAGAGACAGTAAATGAAACATCACACAGTAATTACCAGAGATAAAGTACTACGTCATTATGATATCATAAATAGTCATCAAATGTACTGATTATCAGACCATCATCAGAAAAATAGATACAACCCAGAATAACAAATGTCAATATAGTTCACAAAAGATCAACAGATCAAAGCCTAGACTTAAGCTTAAGAAGAGCTAATGAAATCAAAATCTCTATCATGTCTGCACGAGCAAGTCTTCTAGTCTCCCACATCGAACGCAACCAAATAGGGTTCATATCTTCAAAGATTACACGGATCAAGTCCTGAGCTAGGAGCCAAGTTTGCTCCAATGGCATCCTCTTCTAAAGCGACTAAACTGTATAATAATCGTAATGAAATATGAAACATAAAGGAAAAAGGTAAGTCTAAGACTTAGTGATTTTTAACGCAGATAATACCCATGCTAGTTTAGTAATGAACTCAGATGTTTTTATAAGGAAAATGACAATTCCTATCATGACTGCTTATATTATGAGTGATATACATATAGATGATACATGAATATGATGTAAACAACAGTCATAGTTCAAAAGTATGATATACTCGAGATATTACTCATTCTCAACGAGGTTGGCACTGTCTCGAGAGACCTATAGTACAATGCTAGTGTCTCAGCCATTGCACAACATACCGTACGTAACATTAGTGGTATGATCGAGTTCGACCTCGAGTGCCCCACACCAACTAATGACGTCTGTCTTATAGTGACTGAACCATTGGGAATGGTTGTACTAGGGTCACGAAACTAATGGATCCAAAGCCCTCATATAGCACACACATTTGACCATAAAATTAACATGTATAGTAAGCCCATGGCCATTACTACAACACGTACTGATGTACCACGTCATACGATGTAAATTTTCTTGTCTGTATTTTACATGCAGGTCATTTTACAAGTCTCACTTGATTAACATATTCAGCACAATATTTTTCTCAAAATGCTAGAATTCATGTTCAATATGTATAAACTGTGAGAGTTGTAAAATATGCATGTTTTCTCGATACACAAAATAGACGTGCAGTGCATGAAAAATAACAATGAGCATTATGTGAGTTGAAACTCACCTGAATTAAAAAGCGTATTCAAATACTCCGAAAGATCCGGGTTCTCCAAATATGTGGAAAACCTTCTATTAGTCTTAATTCCACTATAACAGCTATAAAGTAAGGAAAACAAGAGCTGTGGGACGGTTGGTGAAAATAGGGTTTCCCTTGTCACACACTGACCGTACGTCCGGACTCGAGGCTGTACGTCCACCATGTCACGATAGGCCGTACATTCGATCACGATACCGTACGTCCGCTATGAGGGCCTTCAGGGAGAACCTCATTTTTTCTCTACTGTCCGCCTATTCTTCGACTCCTAGGGCTACTAGAAACACCATAAAGCCTTATAGCCTAGATTATCACCTTTATGCAACGTAATAACGCTAAGTTAACAAAAATGCTAACTCAAACAAGATTTAAAGCGTATCTAAGTTAGCAACTATAACTAAATATAGTTTGAGCAGCATAATGACGTATTAAAAGTTAAGGATCGAACGTTATTTCATTGAAACAAAACCGCAATAGTTCCGCCTCACGAATGTTCCGAAACACACAAACACCGCACACATGCTCACAAGGTATACTCAAAACACTCACAAAACACTTGGGGAACACTCTGGCAGCCTGAGGGCTTCTGAAACTTGTGCAAAACACGAAGAGGGTAGGGGGTATTTATAAGCCCAAAAAGCAGTGGACATCTGGCCAAGGGGTGTACGTCCGGTGGTTCTTGCTTAGCGGTTCAAAGGCTGCCTCGTACGTCCAGGTATTAACAAGAGGGTATTCAAAAAGTAGCGTACGTCCAATGGTTCCACGTACGTCTGCTTGTACAGTTTGCAGAGCATACGTCTGTGGGTCCCCCCCGTACGTTCGCACTACAGACAGTAGCATACAAACGTCCAAATTGTCCCTCTAGTGTCCTTAGTGACCTAAAGCCCAAATTAACTCACCCAACTAAGCTATTTACGCCTAGTTAATAATTTGGGTTACTACAAGCTGGCCATGAATGCCTCAAACCCCATCGACTGTGACCCGCCTCAAACCCCACCGACCGTGACCAACCTCAAAACCCGTTTATAATGCTCAAAAACATATTTTTAATGCTTCAAAATCTATTTCTAATGCTTCAAAACTCGTTTTTGGATTTAAAACTAAAATCTAGAGTCCGAAGGTTAACCCTCTAGCGATTTTATCACCATAAAATCTAATGTATTTTGGTCAAAGTTATTTTTGTGTACTTTTTATGTTTTTGCTTATGTGTCAATTATTAATTAAAGGCTGTAAAAAGATGTTATCTAATATATTTTGGTCCAAGTTATTTTTGCACACTTTTTATGTTTTTGCTTATGTGTTAATTATTAATTAATGGCTATAAAAATGAAGTTTTAAGGCTCGGCCTATATAAGTTAAACTCTAATTATAGAATCAAAATATATGATTTAAGTAAGTAATTAAATATTTTTTTTCTAGCCTATTATAACGTAACATAGTGGCTAGTGCTCTCAAAGACTCGATCACAATCTCAGAAGAATTCAAGGCCGAGTCAACAACCCGAGTCAACGCCAAGCCTGAAGGCTGAAGCCACAAACAAATAGAGCTAGGGTTTGCCTGGTACAGAGTCTACGGACTCCGTATCCCCCAAAAGCCAATGACCTTTCCACATACAGCCCCCTTCTGTGGCTAATCTTATACCTTGACTCCAGGGATAACTGCGTCTTTTCCAATATCCATAGTTCCTCCAACAAAATTCACAGACACGGAGGGGCAAAAACGGAAAACCAAAAAGAGAAAACGAAAAGAAATAGAAAAAAAAAAAGGAGAGAAAATTAACACGAAGGCTTCGTCTTTCAGACCAAGAACACAACGAGAGCGAAACACAAAGATATAGCGCTGCGAGAGAGAGAGATACAAGAAAGATAAGAGAGATTTTTTCAGAAAGATTGAAAATTTGTGCGACCATTTTCTTGGCCTCTCTCGATCTGTGCTGGTCAGGTTTTTCTTCGCAAGCGGTTAGATTCACAGCTCCCAAGAATTCCCTCGCCGATCTGCTCAACTCAGCTCCTCAATTTTCTCGGTAATTTTCTCTCGCTTTCTCTCTTTCTTTTCTCAATTTTGCTATCCTGATTTCAAGGAATCCAAACCCTAGGGTTTTTCTAACAAAAGCGTATTCGATTGGAGGTTTTATACTTTTTTGGTTTTTTGCGTGTGGATATTTTTCTCAATGAAACCCTACATTTATTGATTTATGGTTTGCTTCTTTGTGAAATTTGTGGACGTTAGGGTTCAGAATTGGAGCGAGGATTTGATAATTTTGAAGCGAATTGCAGTATGAGCATCGATAGCCCCGGCGAAGGGGAGGATTAGGGTTTTCGAGGTTTCGGCCAAAGAGGAATTGGGGGGACTTCCATGGGTGATGGAGGCGTCGCATGCATGCCTTTGCAGCAGCAGCATCATATGGAGAGGTTTCCAATTCCAGAGAAGACGCTTTATGGCAGTGCAGGTAAGAATGGCAGCAATAGCAACAACAATGGGTTCAATTCCAAGTCGCTTAAGTTCGCTGACACCGAGCGAAAGAAGAAGATGAAGGTGAAGAAGGAACAATTGGCAAAGAACGTTGAGTCCGAAAAGAGTGAGCTGGGATCGAGTAGGGTTAGGAAGAGTAACAAGGAAGTTGAAAATGGTGAAATTTGTGCTGAGAAGGCGCAGAAGGATGAGGTGGAAGAGGGTGAATTGGGGACTTTGAATGGAGATTATGTGTCACGGAGAAGTGAGATTGAGAAGGGAGAGATTGTTGAGAAATGGAGGAGAAGTGAGGTGGAGAAGGGCGAGATAGTGCTGGAGAAGACTAGGAGAGGAGAGCCTGAGAGAGGAGAATTTGGGTCGTGGAGAGGCACAAAAGATGAGGTTGAGAAGGGAGAGTTCATTCCAGACAGATGGCATAAAGGGGAAGCTCCAAGGGATGAGTACAATTACGGTAAACCACGCAGGTATGATTCGGGTAAGGAGAAGGGGTATAAATCTGAGCTTGAGCGTACACCACCTTCTGGGAAGTATTTGGGTGATGATAATTTACGGAGGAAAGAGTTCAACAGAAGTGGAAGTCAGCTTAGTAAAGGTACCAGGTGGGAGAGTGGCCAGGAGAGGAATATAAGGATCAGTTCGAAAATTGTGGACGAAGAAGGTTTATATAGGAATGATTACAGCAATGGGAAGAACCATGGGAGGGATTACTCTTCTGCTAACCGGTTGAAGCGATATGGTGGTGATTCAGATGGCAGTGATCGCAAATATTTTGGAGATTATGGGGATTATGCAGGTTCAAAAAGCCGGCGGCTGTCTGATGACAGCAACCGCACCGCCCATTTGGAGCATTATTCACGCCGCTCTGTGGAGAGGTCTTACAGGAATTTAGCCTCCTCAAAAATGCCTTCTTCAGACAAGTATTCCTCTAGGCATTATGAATCTTCTTTGTCTTCAAGAGTAGTTTATGACAGGTATGGTCGTAGTCCTAATCATTCTGAGCGGTCCCCACATGACAGGGCCCGGTATTATGATCACCGTGACAGGAGTCCTGTCCGGCGGGAAAGATCACCATATGGTCGTGAAAGATCACCTCATGGTCGTGAAAAATCTCCTCATGGTCGTGAAAGATCCCCATATGGTCGTGAAAGGTCCCCATATGATCGGAATCGCCACAATGATCATAGAAATCGTAGTCCCACTCATGCAGAGCGGTCCCCACACGATCGATCTCGAAACCATGATCGCAGGGATCGGACACCTAGCTATCTGGAACGGTCTCCACTTGATCGGAGTAGGCCCAGTAGTTATCGTGAAACA
Organism: Carpinus fangiana; assembly: GCA_006937295.1. Classification (NCBI taxonomy): domain Eukaryota; kingdom Viridiplantae; phylum Streptophyta; class Magnoliopsida; order Fagales; family Betulaceae; genus Carpinus; species Carpinus fangiana. Next base: position 3,351,254 of record CM017326.1, on the reverse strand, counting down.
AGTCGTAAAGGTGGAACAAGTGAAAAGCGCAACTCTCAGATTGGTAGTAAAGGCCAAGAAGATAAGCTCACCCAGAGGGATTCTAATGGAGAAGACTCGCAGTATCCAGCTAAAGAGTCTCAAGATAGAAGCAGTGTCCATAATGTTAATGGATCTGTTGAGAAAAATGTTGACTCTGAGCCTCGCAAAGAAGAGCAGTCTCAGAGTCCAAGCATTGATTGCAAAGAAGCTTCTAACGTTGATGGCCCTCTTCCTGAGGAGCTGCTATCGATGGAAGAAGATATGGATATATGTGACACCCCACCACATGTTCCCACGGTGGCGAATTCGTCTACAGGAAAATGGTTTTACCTTGATTATTATGGGACGGATTGCGGGCCTTCTAAATTATGCGATCTTAAAGCTCTTATGGAAGAAGGAGCTCTAATGTCAGATCACTTGATCAAGCACGTAGATACTGATAGGTGGGTAACTGTTGAAAATGCAACTTCTCCTTTGGTGACTCTGAATTTCCCATTCATTGTGTCAGACACCATAACACAGCTGGTGAAGCCTCCAGAAGCTCCTGGCAATCTTTTGGCTGATACTGGAGATACTAGGCAATCTGGTCCTCAGAATGGCGAGGAAATATCTGTCACTTTGTCTGAGCCAGTGGTTCGTACAGATGACACTGCAGCTGTTTTCGAGCCTTCAAAGGATCTCCACATTGATGCAAGGGTTGGGGCTCTGTTAGAGGGCTTTCCTGTTATTCCTGGCAAGGAACTTGAGACTGTTGCAGGTATTAGTTTGTCTATAAATTACTTTAATTTTAATCAGTACCGAATATCGTTCTTAAGAATTTGGTCGTATTTCTTGTTTTTTTTTTTTTTTTTCTAGATTTCTTACTTCCCATGTTTGTGGAATTTTTTCATCTTGCAGAAGTTCTGCAAATGAAGTTTGAACATGCAGAATGGCAAGGGTGGGCAAATTCTGAAGGTAGACTATCTCTGGCGTTACTTTCATTTGTTCATGTGTTTTTCTCTATTTTGGCTAAAAATCTCACCGGATCCATTCCTCTCTCTCTCTCTCTCTCTCTCTCTCACTATATATATATAAGTAAAGAGGTGTGAGGGGTCTATCTGTCTTTGAACCATGGTTCTTCACTAATGTATTTATTTATTTTTCCATAGTTCTTCACTTTTGTATTTTTTTGTATTTTCTAGTAATCGCCCAGAAAGAAAAAAAGTATTTTCTAGTAATCAATGGCTTAGACGTAATACTTTAGTAGAGGAGGGGTATGTTTACTCTACTGTAAAGCTAGAATCACTTTTTTTTTAAAAAAAATTTATTTATTATTTATTATTTATGATTTATGATTTATGATTTATTATTATTATTTTTTAAATCTTAATAAGCTAGAAGCACTTAAGCAGCTCTCAATAGGTTTTCCGTAAGGTAATATAGAGTTCTTTAGGTGCTTTTAACTTTACTTCATGGTAAACACACCTGAATATGCTAGATAATATAATTTAATTCATTTGCTTATCGAAAAGGTAATATAATTTCTGGTCGTGCCTAAATAATTGGCTTTGTTTGATAAAGCTTTTTCCTTCTCTCTTTTGTTTTCTTTTTTAATAAACTAAAATACAAAATGCTGAAAATTGTTTTCATATTTATATCACATAAGAACATTTTTTTTTAATTAAAAAAAAAGAAACTCCCTCCTAGAATCATTAACAAATGGAGTCTTTATATTTTAATTAGTTGGACTAGTTGATATTGTCTGTCCGGTCCCCCACTTTCCCGAGAAGTCTGTTTCCCTCACTTTTAAACACCTTATTTATTTATGAAGACAGTATGGACCCTAACCTAATATAGGCTTTGCAAGCAGAGTAGAAGGCTAGGTGAATTTTGTACATCCATATGGTTGAAATATTCTCTGAACAAGTCTTAATAACTGCATTAAATGCACATATCTAGTCTATATATGCATGTCAAGTCAAGATGTGCATCTCATGATAAAAGTTTATTCCGGGCCAGGTACAGGTTTACCTTGGTGTCAGACTCACATCAGTAAACATTCTGATCTGAAAACTGACGAATTGTCCAGAATTCCTGACATTAAATCAAAAGAAGCTACAGAATCCAGGTTAATTGTAACCTCTGAAAAGGATCATGGTTTTGCCTGTGGAGAATTTGGTGACTGGTTTTCTGGCCGATGGTCATGCAAGGGTGGCGACTGGAAGAGGAATGATGATGCTGCCCAAGATAGATCTTTCAGAAAGAAGCTTGTTCTCAATGATGGCTTCCCGTTATGCCAGATGCCAAAGTCTGGGCATGAGGACCCTCGGTGGCATCAAAAAGATGACTTGTATTTTCCTTCCCATAGCAGGAGGCTTGATCTCCCTCCTTGGGCCTTCTCTTTATCAGATGAAAGGATTGATTGCAGTGTGAGCAGATCACTTCAAAGTAAGCCTGCTGTTTTAAGGGGAGTGAAAGGAACTATGCTTCCAGTGGTCAGGATAAATGCATGTGTGGTCAAGGACCATGGTTCTTTTGTTTCTGATCCCCGCGTGAAAGTCCGAGGAAAGGAGAGGTATTCTTCTAGGTCTTCTCGGCAGTACTCTTCAAGTAGTGATGGCAAGAGATCATCAGCAGAAGGCGATTCTCAGTCAAAAAGTGTTAATGATCAAGGTTCACAAGACTCCTGGAAGTACATGACATCTATCAATGCTGCTCCAAAAGATCATCTTTGCACCGTCGATGACTTGCAATTGCATTTGGGTGATTGGTACTACCTTGATGGTTCTGGGCATGAGCAAGGGCCTTCATCATTTCCACAGCTACAGGTCTTAGTAGATCAAGGTATTATTCAAAAACATATCAGTGTTTTCAGAAAATCTGATAAAATTTGGGTTCCAGTTGCCTCTGCTGGAGAGACCTCTGAAGCCACTGTCAAGAGTGAACAGGAGAACGATTCTGCTGGTGATTCTTCAAGAACTGTTTCACAATCTCAAGCTTCTGCCCTAGGTGATCCTAGAACAAAACCAAAATTTTCTCATGACCTGCATCCTCAATTCATCGGTTATACACGTGGGAAGCTACACGAATTGGTAATGAAATCATATAAAAGCCGTGAGTTTGCCGCAGCCATAAATGAAGTCTTAGATCCATGGATCAACGCTAAACAGCCAAAGAAGGAGATGGAGAAGCACATATACCGTAAATCAGGTATGGTTAAATCTTTTAAATTTCCATTGGTATCCTGGATTCCGTTTATTGAATAAGCGGATTTAGTTATTACAGGATGAGGTACCAGGGATCTTTCTTTTATTTTCATCTCATACTGGCAGAGTTCTAGTAAAGGATCTGCCGTTCAGTCTTCAGCTAGGATATGTTCTTGGTCATAGTTCATCCCCCCCTTCTCATTTACTTGTAGCCACTAAACATAAAGGAAGTCATTTCTGATATGTGTGCAAGGTATTTTTGTGGTTTTCTCAGGTCTCATATGCTTGCAGCTCTATGCCAAACTTTTTTATGCATGCATCTATTTTTCTATCCTTAAATGCATTGCCATCAATTTTCCAATAATAGAGATCCTGCATGAGGCATAGCTGGCCCCTTTGGGTTTTTTGTCTTCTTTATTTTATGCATGTGCTAGCTGCGTGTATGTATATTTTCTAATTTCATGGTATTTTGAAGCCACATAAATAAGATCTTTTCTCTGCTTCATCTCTCTGCCTTCAATTGATTCATGAATATCATCCTCTTTAATGCAGTTTTTTCTTGCTACTACTAGCTAGGTACTTGTTACTCTTTTTTCTTCTTTTTTTTTTAATCCATTATATGTTTTTGGGATTGGTGCGGTGTGGGCTTGTTAACTACAGAAGGTGATGCACGTGCTTCCAAGAGAGCCCGGCTGCTGCTTGACGATATTGAAGAAGACTACGAAATAGAAGAGGACACACAGACGTTTCAAAAAGATGAGTCCACGTTTGATGATCTATGTGGTGATGCTACTTTCTACAGGAAGGAGGGTGCAAATTCTGAAACTGAAATGGGAAGCTGGGGTTTATTGGATGGTCATGTGCTTGCTCGAGTTTTTCATTTTCTGAGATTAGACATGAAATCCCTTGCCTTTGTTTCTTTGACATGTAAACACTGGAGAGCTGCTGTTGGTTTTTACAAGGACATTTCAAAACAGATTGACCTGTCATCTTTGGGTCCTAACTGCACCGACTCCATACTCTTGAACATCATGGTAGGTTTCCTTTGTTTGGCATTCTAGGATATCACAATTTTGTTTCTATTTTCACTTGGTCTAATGTAATTGTTTGCTTGCAGAATGGTTATAGCGAAGAAAAGATAAATTCGATGGTTCTAAAGGGTTGCACAAACGTTACCTCACTAACACTTGAAGAGATTCTTCATTCATTTCCTTGTATATCTTCTATAGACATCAGAGGTTGTGGCCAGTTTGATGACTTGGCTCGCAAATTTGCAAACATGAACTGGGTCAAGTCTAAAATAAGGACTCTTAAACAGATTACTGAGAAAACTTCATCAATTTCCAAGAAGGGTCGAGGCTGTGATATTGATGATTTTGGTGAACTAAAGGACTATTTTAATAGTGTCGATAAAAGAGACTCAGCGAATCAGCTATTCCGTCGAAGTTTATACAAAAGATCAAAACTATTTGATGCCAGAAAGTCCTCATCCATTCTATCTAGGGATGCTCGTATGAGGCGGTGGGCCATCAAGAAATCTGAGAATAGCTATAAGAGAATGGAGGAATTCCTTCTTTCAGGTCTTAAAGACATCATGAAGGAGAATAACTTTGATTTTTTTGTGCCTAAGGTAGCTAGTCCTTGATTCTGCATGTCGCCATAAAAAAAAAAGTTCTCTATTATATATGTTCATAGTCTCTTATATCTTGTTCTTTTTGTTGACCAGGTTGCAGAAATTGAAGACAGAATTAAAAAGGGTTATTACATTGGCCATGGTTTGAGCTCTGTCAAGGAGGATATCAGTCGAATGTGCAGAGACGCAATAAAGTAAGAGTTTTCAGGCCTGCATTTTGTGCTTCATAAAATAACAATGAATGATCAAATACCTTTAAATATCACAATTAAAAGGGCTTTTATTAACAAGGGGTTAGCAGCTCTTTAGGTTAAAGTATGATGGATTAACTTATCACTGGTTAAGCAGTAGGATTTTTATTTTTGGGTCTCACCCTTAATTTGCGAACAAAGTCTTCTAAAGTTGTCATCACTCTGGGTTTTTCTGTAAGTTTTGGGATACTGTATTTTAGTGTATTTTATTTCTTCGTGCAAGTTAGGCAACATAAAAATTTCTCAATTGACAATAACATTGATGTCAAATTAACTTATGTGCTTGCTGTTGCATCTCTGTTTCTGTCTCTGCAGTATTTTTGGGGTCCGTAGGTCTTTATATGCCGAGTTCGACTCATGCAACAATGTTTCCTATTCTCTTTTTTCTTAAATTTTCACTTAATTGGGTAATTATTTGTCTGTAGAGCAAAGCATCGGGGTGAAGCTGGAGACATGAATCACATTATTCCGTTATTTATTCAACTTGCCACTCGTTTGGAAGAGAGTTCTAAGTCATCTTATGAAAGGGATGAGATGATGAAGCCATGGGAAGATGATTCACCTTCTGTTTCGAAGTATAAGAAGAAGCCCAATAAATCTTTGACTGAAAGAAAGTACATGAATAGGACTAATGGCTCTAACTTTGCAAATGGTGGTTTGGATTATGTAGAGTATGCATCTGATCGAGAAATCAGAAGGCGTTTATCCAAGTTGAATAAAAAATCTATGGACTCGGAGAGTGAAACATCTGATGAACATGACAGGTCTTCTGAAGATGGAAAGAGTGATAGTGAGAGTACAGCCTCAGATACAGAAAGTGACTTGGATGTCCGGTTAGAAGTTCAAACTGCAGAGTCCAGAAGAGATGGACGCTTTACACCAGATGAGGGTTTGGATTCTATGACTGATGACCGTGAGTGGGGTGCTCGCATGACAAAAGCAAGCCTGGTTCCTCCTGTCACTAGAAAATATGAAGTCATTGATCAATACGTTACTGTTGCGGATGAGGAGGATGTGCAAAGAAAGATGCGTGTATCTTTACCAGAGGACTATGCTGAGAAGCTTCAAGCACAGAGAAGTGGCACCGAGGAGTCAGATATGGAGCTTCCTGAAGTCAAGGACTATAAACCTAGGAAACAGCTTGGAGTTGAGGTTTTAGAACAAGAGGTTTATGGAATTGATCCCTATACTCACAATCTTTTGCTTGATTCCATGCCAGAGGAGTTGGATTGGTCTCTACTTGATAAGCATTTGTTTATTGAAGATGTGCTCCTTCGCACTTTGAATAAGCAAGTTAGGCACTTCACTGGGTCTGGAAACACTCCTATGATTTATCCGTTGCAGCCTGTATTAGAAGAAATAGAAAAATCTGCTGAGGAGGATTGTGACTTACGAACTGTGAAAATATGTCAGGGTGTTTTGAAGGCCATAGGTAGTCGTCCTGATGACAAATATGTTGGTTACAGAAAGGTATGTATGCATTATCATTATACTGCATGAGCATGGTACATCATTTTACTGCTCTGACTTGTTACTGTGCTGATTCTCTTATTCTGTTCCTGTCTGGTTGTGTTTATCAGGGGCTTGGTGTTGTTTGCAACAAAGAAGAAGGTTTTGGAGAAGAAGATTTTGTCGTGGAGTTTTTGGGAGAGGTATGACAACAATTGTTCGTGCAATCCAATTTCTAGCTATGAGAAAGTCCTTTGAAGGTTTATGATGTTGAACCTCCCCCACTCTTAAAAATAATTTTTGTAGGTTTATCCTGTTTGGAAATGGTTCGAGAAGCAAGATGGGATACGATCTTTGCAGAAAAATAATAAAGATCCTGCTCCAGAATTTTACAACATCTATCTTGAAAGGCCAAAGGTTTTCTTCAATTTAACAAGCCTTGTGCTGTAGGCTTTTAACGCTTTCTCCATTTCTCCTTGTATTGCTGACATTTTCATCTGATCGTGCATTATAACCTGGCAGGGTGATGCTGATGGGTATGATTTGGTTGTTGTTGATGCTATGCATAAGGCAAACTATGCAAGTCGAATATGTCACTCATGCCGGCCTAATTGTGAAGCAAAGTGAGCCTTGATTATCTGTCTCTTTTTCCTGTTTATATCCTACCTGCAGATTCATAAGCCACTTGATAATGGTATAGATACAGTATGAAAGACTTTGCTACTTATGAACCTGCCTTTCATACACTTTGGAATTGTGAATGGAGAGTAGTATAGAAAGTAATAGAATGAAGTGATCTCATATCTTTTATATATATAAGTAAAGGAAGTTCATTAAAAGTGCAAGGGAGAGAAAAAGACCTAGCAAATCAAGAACGAGAAAACAGATTACAAAAGTCTGCAAAGCTAGAGACATGGAAAAGGACGTTAGCCGTGATCCCCTCAAATAGGGATTTGAGAAAAAATAAATCTATAGATCTGAGCTCGTTCTTTCACATCCATTGAAGCTTCGAGTGTTCATTTCTCTCTAAATGCACCACATTAAAAAAGTAATGGATTACGTTGCTAACAATATCGATATCATTCTAACTTTCTTTTCTAACGTACCACATTAAAATCTTTTGCCTCATATACAAGGAATTACCATCTTAAATTTTATTTACCTTGTCTAATTATCCCAAAAAAAGAAAAGAAAAAGTGGACTGTTTTCAAAGTCTGCTGCATTCTTTGTTACTTATTACAGCTATATTAATTACTATGAATTCTTAATAAGTGGTGGGAATGATATTGAAGTTCTAGATAAATTGTTCTTTATTTTTTATTTTTTTTTCCCTTTTAATATTTTGAGTATTGGTCTGGAGAAACACGTGTGCACTCTCTCATTTTACCCTCTTCCCACATATCGAATTGCTTGAATGTGATATTGTAAGTGAAACCAACTTTTGACCATCCTATAATTTTGTCCTTGAATGCAGAGTTACTGCTGTAGGTGGTCATTACCAAATTGGAATTTATACTGTACGTAAAATTCAATATGGTGAGGAGATCACATTCGATTATAATTCTGTCACAGAGGTGTGTCTCTTTTCCCTGTTGGCCTTCTGTATGTTTGGAGGATACTATACATGTTTCATAACTACTGATTGGTGTCTGTTCATTTTGCTAGAGTAAAGAAGAATATGAAGTGTCAGTTTGTTTGTGTGGGAGTCAAGTTTGCCGGGGCAGCTACCTGAATCTGACAGGCGAAGGGGCTTTTCAAAAGGTACTGGCGTCAAGGCAATTTTCTTGACTATCCAAGTTGAAAAATAAAAGCAAAATAAAATCACAAACAAAGTCTGATCTGGCTTCAGGGCTGTTAAGTTGGCTTTGACTAAACATCCTTATCATGTTGGATTAACATTCTTATCGGAATTCTTTCTGGTCACTGTAGAAGGCCAGCCTGATTGGGATTCTGATTTTCTCAATGAGTTAATTATTAATTTTGTATTCTTGAGGCTGTCGCAGTCAGTGGCATTTTATTGGTCCTTTTCTACCTTGGGTCTCAAAGTTGCGGTAGTTTCTGTTAAGTAGCTTATATTATCCATCCATCAGGTACTTGAGGAGTGGCATGGAATTCTGGACCGTTATCACTTAATGCTGGAAGCTTGCGAAGTAAATTCAGTATCTGAAGAGGATTACCTTGACTTGGGGAGGGCTGGTTTAGGCAGTTGCTTGCTTGGTGGGCTACCTGATTGGTTGGTAGCGTATTCAGCTCGCTTGGTATGTACTTTTGCTGTCCCCTGATTTTTGTTCTGGAATTAACCTTTCCTGCTAGTAATTTAGCCATCCTTTTGTTTTCCCTGACTTTTCCATTTTTGGGTGAAGGTGAGGTTTATAAATTTTGAAAGAACGAAGCTACCTGCAGAGATTCTAAAGCATAATTTGGAGGAAAAAAGGAAATATTTTTCAGATATTTGTCTTGAAGTTGAGAGGAGTGATGCTGAGGTTCAGGTGAGTTATTGTCTGTCCTACTTCTCTATTATTGTGTATGTGCACACATGCATATGTTTGAGCAGGCTTGCACTTTCCTTGTGGATAATATCTTTTTTTCTGGTGACAGGCTGAGGGTGTGTACAATCAAAGGCTTCAGAATTTGGCTGTTACTCTTGACAAGGTGACCACTAGCTTCTCAAATTTTGTTATATTAAGGAGTTTTCTAGTTCTTTCGAGCTTCCATCTTAATTTCTTTACTAAAACCAGTGTGAGGACACATGAGACTGTATTTTGGTGCGATGGGCCTGGCTCTGGTGATTCTCTGAACCATATAGCTATATGATAAGATGATATTGATCCTGCTAGTCTGGGGTCTATAATCAAGAATCTGAGGCCAAAGTTAGCCAAACCTTTGTATCATTCAATTACTCTGGATCTTTTATATTCATCTCTTTGTTAGGATCTTTACTCCTGATCTTTCAACTTGTGTCTAATGATGTCTTGGTGTTTTTAGTCTAGATCTCTGTTGTAAACAGAAAATTTTCTGCTTTCCTAGCTTTGTGATGATGTTTATCTCTTGAGTTCTATTTACAGGTGAGGTATGTTATGAGAAGCATTTTTGGTGATCCGAAGCAAGCACCACCTCCTCTAGAGAAGATGAGTCCTGAAGCCCTTGTTTCCTTTCTCTGGAAGGGAGAGGGATCATTTGTTGAGGAGCTTCTCCAATGCACGGCTCCTCATGTGGAAGAAGTTACGTTAAATGATCTCAAGTCCAAGATCCACGCTCATGATCCATTGGGTTCTGATGACATCCAGAAAGAACTTCAGAAATCTTTGTTATGGTGAGTAGTGTGCACTTGGTTTTTGTTTCAGTACTTTTGGAACTATGATGTTTTAACTGTTGAAATATCGTAGTCTGACGGGGTGTTCTTCACTTGAAAGGTTGAGGGATGAGGTCAGAAATCTTCCATGTACCTACAAGTCTCGGCATGATGCTGCAGCTGACTTGATCCATATTTATGCTTACACAAAGTGCTTCTTTAGAATACGGGTATGTCATACATACAGCTACAGTAACTCCTGGAATCTGTCTGCTAACCTTATCATGTGTAGTTCCTTTGATCTAAAGCAAATTTCATTTTTAAATGCAGGAATATAAATCTGTAACTTCTCCACCAGTTTACATTAGTCCACTTGACTTGGGCCCCAAGTACATTGATAAATTGGGGGCAGGTTTTCAGGAATATTGCAAGACCTATGGTGAAAATTATTGTCTAGGGCAGCTGATTTTTTGGCATAACCAGACCAGTGCTGAGCCAGATTGTAGCCTGGCTAGAGCGAGTAGGGGGTGTTTGTTGTTACCTGAGATAGGTTCCTTCTATGCAAAGGTTCAGAGACCATCACGGCATCGTGTTTATGGCCCAAGGACTGTGAGGTTTATGCTGACAAGAATGGTGAGTTTAATAAGCTTATAACGACAAACAGTTGTTACACTGGTTTCATAAGGGCCAGTGGCTGCAGTAAAATTGCCCCAAGTCATAAGTCTCCCTCAGGTTTCCCATTTAATGAACTTGAAGGGACCACTAAGGTTGTGGTGGACTAATGATTGCGATGCATGGAAACTAGCAAACATGTTACTGAATTTTGAATGTTATTTCCCTTTGTCAGTTTTTCTTTTAGCTTTGCTTTATTTGCTTATCCGTTGCATCTTAATGTTTTCCAGGAGAAGCAGTCCCAGAGACCATGGCCCAAGGATCGAATATGGTCATTCAAAACCTCCCCAAAAGTTTTTGGCAGCCCGACGTTTGATGCTGTCCGAAACAATACTCCGCTGGACAAAGAGATGGTGCATTGGCTGAAACACAGACCTGCCATATTTCAGGCCATGTGGGATCGGTGAAGTATTGCAGAGATTGGGGAAGCAGCAGGAATCATTAGCCAAGTCTTTGTTAATTGCTTTGGATTGATTTGTCAATTTTAGTTCACAGCTGCCGCCTTTAATGGGGGAGTTGTAATCATTCCAAAGCGTCATTCGTTTTGTACTGCCTTTTCTCCTCATTCTTGTGTACAGTTTTTCTTACCATTGTAATTTGTAATTCGTTATCTGGTAGTGAGTAGCATTGGTTTTTCTCAGAAAAAAAAGGAAATTAGCATTGCTTTTCTCTCTAATTTAAGGAAAAAAAAAACAAAGTGCAAAGAAGAAAAAAGTCCCAAGGAATTGGTTGTTAATTTTTATATTTTTGTCTCCCGTGTCAAAATTCTTTTGTGCCTTTCTTTCCTCTCACAGTAAGGCTTGTAATTTTCACAGAGCAAGACGAACGATTCATAGTTTAGGTGCATATTTTGACATTTACCTTTTAATTCTAATCTTGCATATGTTTGTCAGAACTCTTAGAAATAAGCAGGATGGTAAAGAGCCTCGTGGAGTGCAATTGCCAGAATTTATTTTGATAGATCCCAAGTCTTTTGTAACCAAACCAAGATTTATGATTTGCTGTAATTGAAAAGTCTTATTTTTGCTGATCATCCATAATGGGAAGAGTTTTGGTTCTCATGGTTGTGATACAAGATTAGTCCTGTTGTTAATAGGCCTCCATGAATGACGTTTCTTAAGGAATTGTTCGATTGAAGTTCTTGCTGTTAAATTTTAATTTGAGAATACGGTTTTCAGTTTGAGTATACCGTGCATCTAATCTGATAAAATGTTTCCCTCTTCCCTGTTACATTGCTAATAAACGTTGCAATCACTATGAATATCTATGAGCAAAGGGGCCTGCTCCTTTCAATCTCAATCCAGCTCAATCTCGCTCGGCAAGAAAATGAATGCATTTTGCTAACGCGCAACGGCTTTTGCACTAACGCGCTCGTTGCTTGTTCTATTGCGGCGAAATGCCTTCTGTTGGCGTAATCAGAGGCAACGGTGGCTGAAGCTGTGGATTCTTCATCTCCGTTAACTTTCTAAGCGCATATGTTTCTCAGTTTAAGTAAACAATTAAATGTAACCTACACTGAAGAGTGAATATGCTTTGCTTTCGCTGATAATTGCTTGTTTTTTTGGTCTTCCCAGTTTGATTTCATCAATAGGGGCAACAGTGTCTTTTCAACTGTGCCAGCCAATCGAACAGTACCTCTGGCAGGTGTAAATACACGCCCAACATTCTCTGTTGCCTCTCTGCTAAATTCCCAAATACTCCCTCCTTCCCTCCATATAGAGCCTACTCCAGTCTCCAGTCCAGGCCCAGAATTCCCTCATTATGGGGCATAACCGTCAATTCGAAGCCTCATGTCGATTTCACCCACCAACAAAATATTAATTACCGCAGCTTCGTAAAACAACCGTCCCCGTACCCAAAAGATTCCAAGCCAATCTCAGGCGTCCATTCACCATCCAACGGCCACCACCAAGGAACCGCCAGAAAACAATTTTTGGATTGCCCCGCCCGGTGACCTGAAAGAAAACGGAAACTGAGAAGCAGACAAAAGGTCGACAAAAATCATCCATGACCTACACACCTGCCTGTCATGTACTCTTATGTACGGCCCTATCAACCTCGACGTCCTAGCCGGGGCACCTTCTGCACCAATTTCCTTTCACCACGCGTCCCTTCTTCCCGTAACCATCACCATCTCACAAAGATACAGAGAGACTGTGTGAGAGAGAGAGAATCAGAGGCTTTAAATACAGTCACCACCTTACTCTCTCTCTCTCTCTCTCTCTCTGAGTCAGATACTGTGTTTTGCTTTTTTCTGTTCGTGATGGAGAAGGATTTTGATTCTAGTTTCGCCGGCGGGGAGAGCGACGAAGAGTCTAGCATCGACGCGATGTTCTCCGGCGTGAGCTTTCAGTCATTTCTGGCCGAGAAAACCTTAATGCCGTTATACGGCGACTACGCAGTCGGAGATCCTCCGCTTGGTTTTCCGGAGAACTCGACCAGTACGACCACACCAACGTCGTTTCCATTCACCTTCTTTAGCGAGGATTTTCCGGCTCTGAAGTACCGCAACCAACTCGGTCAAAACTCCTCCGACGAGGGCCCTCGAGTCGGACAACTCAAGTCCGGCGAAGACTCAGGGAAACACAAGCTCAACCTCAAGCTCCCCAAAACCGAACCGTTTCACTTCCATGACGAGTTCAACACCGAGACGATTCAGACTCAGACTCAGACTCAGCCATTCAATTTCTTAACCAACCCAACCGCTGATCTCAAACTCTCACAACACTTCTTCCACTTACCTCATTTGCACTCGCTCGAGCTCGAACATTCCCAAGCCCAAGCATATCTATCTGCGTCACCATCCAAGCGCGCCCGAGTCGAGTCAGTGACCAGCGACTCCCAAACCCTAGAGTCAATCGTGCAGAGTTGCTACTACCTGAACCGTCCAGTGGTCATCCCGCAGAGCAAGCTGGCTCGGCGGCGGCGCCAGAAGCTGAGCGAGAAGATGCAGGGACTCCAGAAGCTAATGCCTTGGGACACCAAGATGGACATGTCCACCATGCTAGAGGAGGCCCACAAGTACGTGAAGTACCTCCAGGCCCAGCTCAAGGCCCTGCAGTCCATGCCTCCTCACTCCTCCAGGGCCTTTCCTTCGGCCCAGATCTCATACGGTGGCGTTTTCGGGTACCTGGAGCAGCTGACCCGGGGCCAGATCCTCCAGGTGCTCGTCAACTCCCCCGTGACGCAGAACGTGCTCTACTCCCATGGCTTCTGCGTCTTCTCGTTCGAGCAGCTCAGAGACGTCCCTGCTCTGCAGAGGGCGCGAATCTTCAATCCCTGACCGAGCATGGTGGCGCGTGGTTGGCACCCTCCGTCGCTGTCTTCTGGTGGCGGTTTTGAGGATTCTGATCAGGGTTTTGGTTAACAGTTTCAGGCACTTTCTTGTCCATTTCCTTCTTTTGCTTTTTTTTTTAAAAGATCGAAGAAAAAAAATAAAAAACATAGTGACAAGTACGTACATCTAGCTAGGAATACGAAAAGTTTAGATGAAGGTAGAAAGATGGTGGTGATTGCTGCGAAAGAGAAGAGAAATTTGGGGGAGATGTTAAATGGTAAGCCTTTGTTGCTCGATCTGCATAATTTTGTGTATAGGAGTAAGATCGAAAGACATCATTAATACTTTTTGTGTGATCGATCCTTTTGAGTTTTGAGTAGTGTCGCTCGATCTCTTGTTGTGCTCATGATCTTTGAGTTTCTAAGTTGTTATGATCTGACTGTTGCACTTGCATCGCTAATGTTTTGTGCATATATCATGATGCTTTGTTTTGTTTTGTTTTGTTTTGTTTGCCAAAGAATGAGAGTGAGCTAACTAAGCTAGCATGTGTTTTGTTTGGGCCATATATATATATATATTATATATAGTTTGATTGTTTGATGTTATACATTCAATTCCCTATCACTTTTTATATATGTTATATAAAGTTGGTATTAAACATCATTTCCATTATATTAATCAGTAATCACCGTTCTTCCTTCCTTTTGTCTATGGTGCTCCAGTTCCAGCGCTGGCATTATTAAAACAAGTGTGTCAACTGAATTCTAATGGAATTGGGCTTAAGATGGATTGAGTGGACTACAGAATCAAAGCAATTCAAAAAGGTTATGAGATCCAACTATGTGATATCAGATATGATACCTGGTTAGTTGGGTTGGATACTGATCAATTCATCTCCTTTTGGGTTTTGCACGTCTGGTCAGGATGGCCTAGTTAGGTAGTTATAAATGAATCTTTTCGATTTTAATGGATATCTTATTTCAACTGTAAAAGAGGAACCAAAGCATTTGACAAGATTCTGTTCCCAAGGGCCGAAACATCATATATGCTTGCATTGAGCCCTGATATGAGTTCGAGGTTCCCAAAAAAAATAATAAAAAAAGAGTCAAAATTACATTAACATACCTAAGAAAATTCTAGATTTGACGGTGAGATACAGGTGGGTTGCATCATTTGGAAAATGCACATCTGTTTTGGGCTTTCTAGTCCATATTTTAAGAGCCCAGGGGTCCACTTTTTGCCCTTAAGTCAAGCCACTTCTGCAAAAGTCCTTGAGGTCTTCCACAGAAAATGACACTGAATCATTATTAAGGGTTATAACTTTTGAAACAAGACACCAGACTTATCCCACAAATTAAAAAAATTAAAAAAAAAAATTACTCAAATTTTAAATTGTTATTGTCTTCTTCACCAGACTCATTAAACCCACTGTAGTTGCTAGGCCTCTTTTAACATCTCTTCAAACGGGTCCCTACCAACTTCATAATATTCTTGCATGTAGGCTCCCATGTATCATTATTATTAGGAGGATTCAAACTAGTGACCTCCACTTTATGAGGTGTGATCTCAGTCGATTAAGCTATCTTTTAGGGACACCATTATTTTCATTTCAAGTGAAATGAACATGTTTTTAAAATGTTACACGTGGCAACATATAATAATAAAACTATGAAAAAATTTCAAAACTACCATTCACATAAAACCCGAACCCGCTTCGTCCTACTTGCATTATTCGACCTGTCCGCACCCGCCCCGCAAACTTGATACCCGGCGGATAATATCTTCTCTAGTTGGGTGACAGATTATAATTTCAAAACCCGCATATTACGGGTTGGGTGTCCAAAATGGCCAATACCTGGCCCGCTCCCACTCCTTTTTTTTTTTTTTTTTCTTAATTTTACTTTTGAAATAAAAATTTATAACCTGAGGTTGCCCAACGCCCTAACCATTTTATTAGGGATAGGATTATCATCAAAACACGCCACAAGATATTATTAATTGGAAAATCCTAATAATTAGGATGGAATTAAGATGATCAGCATAACAAAGAGAAAAATATGAAAATTATTTTTAGGGATATTAATGGGGTTAAATACTTAATTAATGTCTAGGGTTTGGAAACTTTATTTTTTCCTCCCTAGGGTTTGAAAAGTGATCAAATTAGTCCTTGTAATTTTGAAAAGTGACCAAGTTAGTCCATCCGTCAGTTGACCGTTAGTTGACTTAACAGATTGACACGTGGACCAATTAGAAGTTGACACGTGGACCAATTAGAAGTTGACACGTGGTCATCTAATTAAAATTTTTATTTTTTTTAAAAAAAAAAATTCAAAAAAAAATATTTTTCAAAAAAAAAAAAAAGAGAAAAAAAAGCTGGGGGTGGCTGGCACCAAGGGCCACCCCCATGGAGGGGAAGAGTTTTCTTGTTCTTGTTGTCATTGCTCCTGCACCTGATGCAGTTGATTCAATGAGAGAAGGGAAGAAGCGCTTGACGGTTGTTGCTGCTGATGATGATCTTCGAGGATTGGTGGTGTAATTTGCTAGTGCAAGTACAATTGATTCATGGGCTCGGTAGAGGAGAAATTAGGAAGGCCAGAGTCCAATAGATTGTGCTGAATCCGCTCTGAAGATCCTTGCAATTGGCCTTGATGCTGGTGCAACACCATCGCCCTTCTCCTCTCCGAATAGTTCGGGATTGGGTCGGGTGACGTTAGGGAGAGGAGTCTGTACTCGAGGAGGGCGGCGAGGTTGGGATTGCAAGGGTAGATGATCTCCTTCACGTTCTGGATGAGCTGTGGAATAGACATGTTGCTGGAGCTGTGGGTTAGATCCTTTATGATGCCGTCGATCCACGCCGTGGTTAGATCCTTTAGCAGCAGCACCACCACTCGGATTGGAAACGGTTCTGCTGCTGCTATTAGTATTGTTGTTTCAATATCTTTCGGAAGGAAACAAGGGCAGGCCCGAGAACCCCTAAACCACCATTGGGGGTGGTTTTGGCCACCCCCTTGGGCACCAAGGGGTGGCTTGGCCGCTCCCATGGGCCCAAGGGGGTAGCCGAAACCACCCCCAAACAGCCACCCCCAGGTTTTTTATTTTTTTATTTTTGAAATTTTTTAAAAAAATAAAAAAATTTAATTAGGTGGTCACGTGTCAACTTTTAATTGGTCTATATGTCAGTCCGTTAAGTCAACTAACGGCCAACTGACGGATGGACTAACTTAGTCACTTTTCAAAACCACAAGGACCAATTTGGTCACTTTCCAAACTCTAGGGAGAAAAAAATAAAGTTTATAAACCCTAAGAACTAATAAGTATTTAACCCTAATTGTAAACCAAATTCTTTCTTTAAACTACTAATGATAGGTCCATTATTTAATTTTTGTTTGCCATTAATTTAAGCTTCAATCAAATGAAACTAAGTTCAAAGCTCAATTTTTATTTATTAATAGTATGCATAATTTATTTCTATTTTTTTTTTTACAGCAATTATTATTAAAAAAAAAATTAAAAAAACACAGTAAATGGATAGAAAAGAATGATTTGCAAATCCATATACATGAAAAGTCAAAGAAACAGAAAGACTTCCGACCGATTCATTTGGGCCACGAGTAGATGATGCCTCGGGAGGCTCCCTCAATGAGCTGGTTTATGCCCTACTTTCCTTCCTCCCCCATCAAAGGAATCCTATAGAGCAAAGAAAAAGAAGACACCAAAAGCAAATTAAAGTTTGCCCTGTTGTAGACAAAAGAAGCTTTTTCCCACTTTGCCCATCTGATCATCACGACCATTCTACACGCTTTCCTCCTCCTTAAAACCCCCTTATTTTTCCTTCATATGTTCCTTCTCATGATCTAATCAGCATATATAGTAGCTACCAACAGAGAAAGAGAGAGAGAAACAGAGAGATTTCAAGTGCTGCATATATTATCCAAAAATGTCCAAGTTACTAGGTTCTTTCATTTGTCTGTTGATCGTGGCAATGGATATCATGGCTGGGATTCTTGGCATTGAAGCAGAAGTTGCACAGAACAAGGTATATATATATATATATGTATATATCATTCTATAAATGGCAGAAAAGTTATAATTTTGTAACTCAAATTTTGTTCTTCAACAGGTGAAGCACCTAAGGCTGTTTATATTTGAGTGTAAAGAACCAAGCAGCCAGGCTTTCAAGCTAGGTTTTGCTGCTGCAACACTTCTGGTTCTAGCCCATGTCATAGCAAACTTGCTTGGTGGCTGCAATTGCATTTGTACTCAAGAAGAGCTCCAAAAAGCTTCCCCCAGCAGGCAACTCTCACTGGCCTGCCTCTTCTTCACTTGGTATGTGTTGGAACATAAATTCAATCTTTTTCTTATAAGATCAGTGGTAATTTAACATGATTGTATATTTCCATGATTTTGTGGTTGATCAGGATCATATTTGCCGTCGGATTGTCCATGCTGGTGATAGGGACTTTGTCGAACCACAAGTCAAGGGCTTCCTGCGGTTTCTCACACCCTCATTTTCTGTCGATTGGAGGGGTTTTGTGCTTTGTTCATGGGCTGTTTTCTGTTGCATATTACGTTTCTACCACTGCCATGCTTAGTGAGTAAGAAGACAAGCTAGCTATGGAGGCCAAGCTTAAACCCAGTGGTTACTTTACCAATTCTGATTTTCAAAATGTAATCACTTCTGATGACAATTGTGCCCTCTAGAATGCCGTATAAGACAATGATATTACTAATTTTTCTATTATTTTTTTGGTAATTCAGCGGCTATATTAAGAACTAGCTAGTTAATTAAATTGCCCACTAACACATTCTGCATATCTTATGTTGCATCACTGCACTATCAAGTTCTTCGATTGGAAAAGTTCATTGAAAAAGAAAAATGTGGTCTCACTCAATAAGCTTTAAAATATAAAAATCTAGTTCTCCTTTTCTTAGCCTAGAAGAAAAAACGGAAGAAAGTAAGTTACTCTTCACACCCATTTATCACTACTCATTTCATACTGGGTGATGTAATGTATTTTAAGTAGCTTTTCTTTCATTTTTTTTTTAAATAACTAGCCTAACATGAAAAGCTACTTAAAACACGTAATGTCAGCTGGTGTGAAATGAGTTTGATAAATAGGCGTGAAGATTGAAGCGTAACATTGCAAAGAACATGTTTTGGATTGCGTTAGAAAATAGAGCTTTTAAAGTCCAAGAGCTTTTTGAAAAAAAAACTTTATTTTTAAGCTTTTCTCAAAAGTGGGTTTTGACAATTTTTAGAGTAAAAATGTCAAAGAAGTACATTTAAAATTTTTTGCCAAACAGGTTAGCGTTTTTTGGTACTAAATTTACTTTTTAACCTCTTTAATGCAATTATAAACCGGCTCTAAAAAAGTAAACACATATCCATTTGGGTGCATTTCGGTCCAAAAAAATCTGAGGTGCTTTATAATGTCTAGCCTGTTCATATGGTGTATTCGTTGATAGTGTTATGGTACTGGTTGGATTTCTGTCTGGCTTCTCTCTTCGTTTGACATTCTAGAGAAAATACTATGAGGAGATTATTAATTTGATATAGTTGGGTTTGGGTTCAGTTCAAATTGAAATGGATCCAATCACATTGAACTATGCCTTTGACATGTCACTATGATCTCTTGTCCAAATAAAATTCAGCTGACTTACCCTGTTTGTCCCTCCTTAATTTCAGGCATTCACCTATTACAAAAGCTTTGGGCTTCTAATGGCCTTTTCTCATTGCAAGTTGTACGTGAAGTTTAATAGAAAATCTCAAAAAGCCCAAAAGGCCACGATTTCCCCTTTGCTTATGAGTTTGTCCAAAAAAAAACCTTTCATTATTCAGCGGTTTGAAGTTCAGCCCATTAAAGAAGGGATTATGGTGATTTCAATTAATGGGAGCAATTTGATGCCCAAATTACATGCAATTTGAGAAGTTTAAAAGAGAGCGATTGAGCAGGTGCATAACCTACTTGTTTCTGCAGTTCAAGAGAAGAGAGAGACCCACCTATTTGAGGCCGGTGGGCTAGCACCTATCTTTTTGTAGGGCTGCCCGAATTGTGACAAGAGACATAAAATATATAAATGACGAAAAAAAAAAATCATAAGGAAAAACCTTACTTATTACCTATAATCTTTTATTACTTTAGTAATTATACTCTTAAAAGTTTAAAAAGTCTCAATTTAGTGTATCAAGTGTTCTTTTGTTGTTGTTGTTGTTGTTGTTGTTGTTGTGTGTGTGTAATTTGCCTAACAAATGGATGCCAAAATTTTCAAAATATCCATAATTTTTGTTAGGGAAAAAAAAATTGCAAGGATTCAAGAATATTTGAAAATTTTGCCATGAATTAACCAAAACCGAAGTTTTTCCAATTTTTAAGTGTAGGATGATAAATAGTAACTCGTTTCGCTTCTATCAAGATGATTAAAAAGCATAATAACTCATGAGCCNGTGCTAATGCCTCAAATTTGATGCTAATGCCTAAAAAAACTGGTGTGGAGGCCACTACAATTTTATTTTTTCTTAAATCATGTTTTATGTAAGACTGAGAGAACGCCAGGAGAACCTACGGGGAGAACCCCTAGCATTTTCCTTTTCAAAATATCCATAATTTTTGTTAGGGAAAAAAAAATTGCAAGGATTCAAGAATATTTGAAAATTTTGCCATGAATTAACCAAAACCGAAGTTTTTCCAATTTATAAGTGTAGGATGATAAATAGTAACTCGTTTCGCTTCTATCAAGACGATTAAAAAGCATAATAACTCATGAGCCCAGTTTAGAGAGAACGTCTTAATTATAACTCAGAATTCTCACTTGGTTTTCAAAAAAAAAAAAACAAAAAGAATTCTCACTTGGTCATTAAGTTTTCTTTTAGCAATCGAAAAATGGTTGGGCGTCGTAGTCCTGAATACATAAAAGATATAATTGTTTGTTTATGTATTCTTTTGCTTACGACAATATTTGTTGCCGTCGATTTAAAAAAGAAAATGCTTAAAAACTTGGGCATTGAGACCATTATATATGTTTGAGGACACTACTATATATAGAATGAACCCTCAAAGCTTTGGGCTGCCAAAGCCTCACGTGGCTGATTGGGACTCAATATTACGTTGACTTGTAATTGTCTCTCACGTAGGCTTGCAGGTGAAGACTAGCTACTTCATTCCTTTTTTATAACAAATTTTGCACTATGAAAACTGAGAATCGATCAAAGTCCCTATTACAAGGAGAGCAAAAGAAGGAGGTGAATCTTTTCCACTACAAATGGGAGAGAAAGGAGGGGGGAGGGAAAGTAAGTTGGAATGCAGTTTGAGAAAACTTTTGTCGTTGCCCAAAATGCCACATGGTAGGCGCAGAAGTAAAACTTCTGTAAACTTAATTTTCTAGCCTCCCAAATAGCTACTTCATTCCTTTAAATAAGAGTTACAGATGACGGCAGCTAAGTGGTTTGATACAAATGTACTGCAATTGATGCTTATCCATGATCCGTTTGAAGTTGCTTTGGCTTCTCATCATTGTATTTAGACAGTTCAATTGTGATGGTATATATCTCAGTTTGGCAAGACATCTGCTAGCATCTCCATCTTTTGGCAACATAGTTGGTACCATTTCCATCTTCTTCATTCAATACTGGATCCCCAGTATCTTCATTCACTTCATGGATCATCCAAGCAAGATTCTTGGACTGCATAGACTTCTCTAATGGATCAGGATTCCTATAATTTGTAGATTCTATACGTAAATTTAGACTGTTTCTTGCATCGAACGGTTAATTTGAAAAATGCTATTTATTAAAAATGTGACATGCTACTAAAGCAGTTAAAAAGACTTTTCCTCCCAAAAGACTTCTTCATTTTTTAAAAAACTAAAAGAGTGTTTTTGGCAATTTTTTTTTTTCCTACAATATAAAGCACAAGAACCTTATGAGAATATACTCAATTCTCATAACATGTTACATTTGTATTAAGTAAAATTATCCAAATCGTTCGATACAAGGAATTGCCTTAATTCACATACTTTTAGAATCAATAATTATTTATTTTTGAAATTGCAAGAAATCCTTATATATATATCCTTTCATTAATAGCTTTTACCCACTTAACCCAGCTGATCTACACACTTTCTACTCTTTAAAAGGCATTCTTACATGTTCCTTCTCATCTAAAGCATAGTAGTATGAGAGAGAGAGAGATTTCAAGTGCTCCATATTTTATCCAAAAAAATGTCCAAGTTAGNAAAGCACAAGAACCTTATGAGAATATACTCAATTCTCATAACATGTTACATTTGTATTAAGTAAAATTATTCAAATCGTTCGATACAAGGAATTGCCTTAATTTACATACTTTTAGAATCAATAATTATTTATTTTTGAAATTGCAAGAAATCCTTATATATATATATATATATATCCTTTCATTAATAGCTTTTACCCACTTAACCCAGCTGATCTACACACTTTCTACTCTTTAAAAGGCATTCTTACATGTTCCTTCTCATCTAAAGCATAGTAGTATGAAAGAGAGAGATTTCAAGTGCTCCATATTTTATCCAAAAAAATGTCCAAGTTAGCAGGTGCTCTCATTTGTCTGTTGATCGTGGCAATGGATGTCATTGCCGGGATTCTTGGCATTGAAGCAAAAATTGCACAAAGCAAAGTATATACATATCATTCTATCAATGGCAGAAAAAATTTTGCATGTTAATATATATGGATTTTATGTTGAAACTCAACCTTTTCAATTCTTTTCTTCAACAGGTGAAGCACGTAAAGGTACTGTTTATATTTGAGTGTAAAGAGCCAAGCAGCCAGGCTTTCAAGCTAGGTTTAGCTGCAGCATCACTTCTGGGTCTAGCCCATGTCATAGCAAACTTGCTTGGTGGCTGCAATTGCATTTGCACTCGAGAAGAGTTTGGAAAGGCTTCCCCCCGCAGGCAACTCTCAGAGGCCTGCTTCTTCTTCACTTGGTAATTAATTAACCGTGATTACTTTGGCTTTGTTACAATTTTTTATAAATTTAAACTTTTGAGATAAATAGTGATTTAACATAATATTTAAGAGAGCGAGTTTGAACCTTAACTTTACCATTCACCTCTATTTCAGTTAAAAATTTGAAGGGTCGGGCCTCACTTGTTGAAGGAGAATTTAAGCTTACAGCAAGCACTTTAAATGATTTTGAGATAAACGGCATGATTTTGTGATTGATCAGGATCATATTAGCAGTCGGATTGTCCATGCTGGTGATAGGGACTTTGTCAAACCACAAGTCAAGGGCTTCCTGTGGTTTCTCACACCATCATTTTCTGTCCAATGGAGGGATTTTGTGCTTTGTTCATGGGCTGCTTTCTGTTGCATAGTGAGGAAGAAGACAAGGACGAAGGCCAAGCTTAAACCCGGCCAGTGGTTACTTTACCAATCCATCTCTTTCATTCTACATGCATGGGGGCTTCTGATTTTCAAAATGTAATCCCTTCATATGACAATTGTGTTCTCTAGAATGCCATATGCGACAATGATATTACTAATTAATATTTCTCTCTCTTTCTTTCTTGTAATTCAGCTGTTATTAATATAATATTTCGTAGACTAAAAGTGCAATTCAAAACTAAATTGCAGAAAATGTTTTGCTTGGAAGTATGTTTTAAAAGAATTAAAAACGCACCTGGCTTCTTATTTTAACTTGGAAGGCTCCTTCAACTTTCATCGTTAACATAAGAATACCTTGTAATTTTACATTCAACTCTAGAAAGACAAAATGCTTCTTATTTAACCTGATAGGTTCATTCGGCTTCCACCATTAACGTAGAAAAACCTTCTTGCTTCATATATAATTTATTTCAATGTTCAACTGTATGCAATAACATGTCTATTAAAATCATTCTTTTGTTCTTATAATTATCTCCTTATATTTCACAACTTATTTCAACACATCAAAAATAATTGAAAGCATATAATTATGTTGTTCATAAAATATTCAGGTTCATGTAACAATAATAGTTCAAAAGCTTTATAAAATAGTTTCAGTTTCAGTAAGTAGTTATACTTACCTTCTCACTGTAAACCATTAAGCTCCAGCTCTAACTCTTGATTATAATATTTACTGCATTTAGTACGCCCATGCACGACAATGTATTATTTTAAAATTATATTTAAAAGGCTAATTAAATAATGACCTCTTAATTTCTCCATATGCTCTATCCAAAAATGGACAAGATGATGACATATATCTAAAATATTATAATGCTACTCAGGCATCATAACGACTATGTAACGTTACAACATCTTTTTATATGGGCATTACTATGGTATTAATATTATATTTATCTAAAACTTCTAATATTACATGGACATCACAACGGCGCTATTGTAAAATACTTAATAAAATTTAGATAGCATAACGACACATTTGTAATATTTACAAGGATGATTGAATATAATATCATTCTCTGAAATATTCAATCACACTTTTTCGAGCAATTTAAACATCATAACGACATAAATTAAATTAGTGACATACACTAAGGATAAAATAATTAATATACCTAACACTCCCTTAAAGTGGCTTCAAAGCTTTTAATTTCTAAAGCTTATTACAAATATATATTTGTCACTCGATCTTTAGAACTCTTAGTACGTGAGAGAGGGACAAAAATTTCTGAGTGAAAATTAATACATGGTGTGGGCTATTTATAGGTGAAGTTCTAGGAAATGGCTGGTAAAAAACATAAGAGGTTGATATGTGGAAAACAAAACTTGATTGCCGTTATTTATTTTTGGGGTAATTACCTTTTGCCCACATGAACAATAGCGTCTTGACATTTTCCCCCCATGAACTACCAACTATGATACTTGACCCCATCAAACTACCATCTTATGACACTTTCTCCTATTTTGTTAGTCAAAGGGACGGTCGTCAACGAAGAGAGAATTTTTTTTTTCCATTTTGGCCCCCACTTTAGGAGGGTATAAGTGTCATTTTAGTGATTTGAAGTGGAGGCAGAAATGGGAAAAAAAAAATTCTCTCTCCGTTGACCGTCCCTTTGACTGAAAGAAGGGGAAAAAGTGTTATAAGATGGTAGTTTGATGGGGTCAAGCGTCATAGTTGGTAGTTCATGGGGGAAAAAAGTAATTATGCACCCCTTTATTTTTAAGCGTGAACAGTGACTCCAACAGTGGAAAAATAATAATTTACTGCAGCCTTTTTCCTTGTAGAAGTGAAGTCTTGTGTAGGGCTGTAATCGAGCCGAGCCGAGTCGAGCTTTAGGATTTTAAGATTGACTCATTTACAAAGATGCTTATTCAAGCCGAGCTATAAAATGCGTGTTCAAGCTTGGCTCGTTTAAAATTCGGGCGAGCTCGAGCTTAAGCTCGAGTTCGTTAACAATGCTATTCGAGCCGAGCTAAGCTCAATTCGAGCTCGAGCTAAGTTATTAAATTCTTTAATGTATGATCCAAATAAATATTAAATAACATATATAACATATATTACTTAATTACTAATATACAAATTTATATAACTCTTTTTTGTAATATATATAAAAGATCTATGAATGAGCTAACGAGCCGGACGAGTTCGACTTAAACGAGTCGAACTCACGAGCACCCATCGAGCTTAATCAAGCGAGTCAGGTATGTGTCACTAGCTAGTTAATCGAGTGAGTTTTAACAGTAAAGAGCAAGCTTGTACAGTGTTAAGCTCGAGTTTGAGTCGAGCTTAGCCGAACGGGTATCGAGCGAGCTGTTGAGTGTGTCAGCTCATTTACAGCCCTAACCTTGTGTGTGGAGAAATTCCTTTGCGCCAGCTCATGATCAACTAGGAGCTTTGAAGAAGGTTTTAGAAAAACTCAAAAACCCATGCTGCAGTACTAGCCGTTCACGGTTCACCTATCTATAGCTTTTGAGAAATTTTTATCATTATTTTAAAGTCCACTACATTGCACCCACTCCCATTAATGAGCTTAAGTTCTAGTGTACATGTCCATGTGAATGCAATTGCATGTGTACCTACATGCTGTAGTAGGTGTAATATAATATAATACATATATATATTTATTGCTTACATAAATGCTATAGTAAGTGTAATATATATATATATATTAAGTCTACTTAATTAAATCTTAAATAACAGATCATTCATAAAGCGAATCATAGCCTAATTTGAACCAACTACTTCTAAATTAAATATCATATATATTTTTCCTCTGGTTACATGTTTTCTGCAATAATTTTCTCAAGTTGCATGTTCAGAACATTAAATCAGCTTCCTGATGGAAATAATGTTTTTCTCCCTCCCTAGCTCATGTTGCGTTAAGCTTAATCGCCAAAGAAGTGTAGTTTCCCAACCACGTAGAAGAAGAAGGGGCAAGAGGGACCTACCGATATTGCCCTCCTTCATGATCGTCTCAGAGCTCAACGAATCACAAGGGAATTCACGGCGGTCGGCTCATTACCATCGTAGCATTTGGGAACCCGATTTCATCGAGTCCTTAAGCACCCCCTGCACTGTAAGTGATCCAATTATTGTCTCATTTTCTTTTTGTAGTCAGAAACCGCCTTCATGATCATATGCATTTAAGCTTGTGTTGCAGTATGAGTTGTATGCTACTCGATTGGAGGAGTTGAAACGAAATGCTAAATGCTTGCTGAGTTCCAATAATAATGACGTTGGTGTCCTATTGAAGCTTGCTTCCACGATGCAACGGTTGGGAGTTGCTTACCACTTTGAAAAGGAGATTGAAGAGGCTCTTGCTCTTTTGTATCCACATCTCACTACTAATCTTTACACCACTGCTTTGCAGTTTCGAGTTTTACGAGAACATGGTTTTTCGATTAGCTCAGGTGATGGAAAAGTTTCACAAAACCAACCTATATGTTTTTCATTTTGTTTCTATGAAGCCTCTCTGAGTGATTTTGGAAAAACATATATGCAGCTGTGTTTGACAAATTCAGAAGCAGCGATGGGAGATTCATGGACAGCTTAAGCAGTGACTTGGAGGGACTTCTGAGTTTGTATGAAGCCTCACACCTAGGAATGCATGGAGAAAATATTTTGGAAGAAGGCAAGGATTTTAGCATAAAAAACCTGAAATCATTGATGGGAAAATTGGACAGTGATTCAGCTAAGCAAGTGCAACAGTCACTAGAAATCCCTCTGTATTGGAGGATGCCAAGAGTTGAAGCTCGGAGCTTCATTGATGTCTATCAAAGGGATATGGCAAAGAACTTGACTTTGCTTGAGCTGGCTAAGCTGGATTACAATTTAGTGCAGTACGTATATCAACAAGAAGTTAAAGAGTTATCAAGGTAACGTTTACTTTCATCCATATGCTTGCTTTCATGGAAGACTTGCAAAAAGATTGACATCTTTGAAATTTGATTCATGTATAGGTGGTGGAGAGGCTTGGGTTTTAAAGATGAGCTACCTTTTTCAAGGGACAGGTTGATGGAGAATTATTTGTGGGCAATGGGGAGTACTTTTGAGCCACAGTTTTCCAAGTGCAGGGTAGGCCTCACCAAACTTGTATGCATAGCAACAGCTATTGACGACATGTATGATATATATGGATCGCTTGATGAGCTTGAATGCTTCACTGATGCCGTGGATCGGTATTATATATCAAAGAAACAAGTTTATTTATTTTTATTTTGTCCAAACCATCAATTGGGTCGATCATAATATGTTTTTCCCTTCTCTTTCGTAATATTTTGAGCAGATGGGAAATGGAGGCAATGGAGGACCTTCCAAAGTACATGAAGATTTGCTATCTTGCCATGCTTAACTTTGCTAATGAAGTTGTCTTTGATGTTCTTAAAGATCATGGCTTGAATACTTTTCCCTACATTAAGGAAGCGGTAAGCCAAAAGAAAATAGAAAAAAAAATAAAATTGAAGTCAATTCTTCAAATCAGGATTCCCCATCTTAAAGTATGGAATTTAGGCTGTTTCTAAGCACCAAAATGCTTGAAGAATGTCACATATTAAAACAATGGTATGTTAGCAGAAACACTTTCATCAAAAAACTAAAAAATAATTTTTTGCTCAAAACTTGTTTTTAACACAGAGATCAAGAACCTAATAAAAATATACTTAATTCTCAATAGTAACATGCCACATTTTTAATAATTAGCATTTTTAAGCATTTCGATGCCTAAAAAGTGGACAAATTCCTTTATTTAAGAATCTATCATTTCTTTTGAAATTGTTAAGTAATCCCAATCTCAATTCTTCAATGCATGTCGTGGGGGTGTAATCAATGCTGTTTTTCATGGCAGTGGTCAGATCTTTGTAGATCACATTTAACAGAAGCGCGGTGGTTTTCCAGTGGATACACTCCAACTGTGGACGAGTACTTAGAAAATTCATTGATTTCTGTGGGTGGTCCTGCAGCCATTGTCCATGCTTATCTTCTGCTTGGGTGCAGTATATCAAAAGATGCACTTGATTGCTTCAAGCATGATTCCGAGCCAATATATTGGGCATCCCTCATAACTCGACTAAGTGATGATTTGGGGACTTGGGAGGTACGTCTGGTACAAATATTTGCAATTAAGTACATATTGACTATATAAATTGACCAATTAGTCTTATTTTATTTGATAATGGATGAAATCCATATTGATTAGATTGATTTTACTTTCTGTTTCTTGTATTGGTAGGTTGAAAGCAAGAGAGGTGATGTAGTGAAATCCATCGAGTGCTACATGGTACAAGAAGGTGTATCCAAAGAAGAAGCTCAAGATCACATAAAGAGATTAATCAGCTATTCATGGAAAAAGCTGAATGAAGAGAGTGCCAAAAGTTCCCTCCCAAAATCTGTCGTGAAGATGTCATTAAACATTTCACGCACTGCTCAATGCATCTACCAACTTGGAGATGGAATTGGTACATCGACTGGGGTGATTAAAGATCATTTGACCTCGTTAATTGTCAAACCTATCCCTATTGAATAAACTTATATAAGTGTAGGGGGATATGCGACAAGGAGTTTATCTTCTAGTAGGGGTAGGAGTTCATCTACAAGTCTATGTCTTTGTATTTATCTTATTTATAGTTTGCGAGTGATTAATAAAACTAAGCAGAAACTAATCTCAAATCCAGTGTTTGTAAAAGATATATAGAATCTTAAAGATTTAGGTTCCCCTCTATATACGAATCTAAATCAGGAGATTTACCATATTTGTTCGAGCAATGTTGATAATGATATTTGGTTCATAAAGCTCATAATTTCTCATGCTGATGTGTAGGATAGCATTGTCATTTCATAGTACATTTAAAGCTTAATAAAGCACATAATCTCTCCCTATCACCCCTCTCTCTCCCACCCGCTAGCCTGCTCTCCCTCTCCCCCATTCTCTCTCTTAATTTGGTTATGCTCTCTGTAGCTTCAAGAGAAACAACAAAAGAGTAAGAAGTGGGAGTAAAAAATCATGTGTCGGTAGGGCTAATAAGGGAAGGAAGGAAAGAAAAATAATAATAATTGAGGGGGAGGGGTCTGTCCGCAGAACATGGACGGACCCTTGATTTTATTTATTTATTTTTTAATAAAGGTAATCAAACAACTGATGAGCACTTCCATATCACCCAGTGAGATGGGAGTGGAGTAATTAAGTAGCATTATTACTCTCTTAATAATATTTATTTTCTAAAAAAACCATATTAATTAAATTGAATAATGAAAGGCAACAAGATTGACATAACATGACTAGATACCATATATTTATAAAATCAACGATGAGGTACCAAGAAGTTGATATAAGATAATTGGATTATGAATAGTACTTATCTTCCCACAGGACCAAAGCCTTTTTAGTCTGGACCAAACCATTAAGTGTACATATCTAAGTCAACAATTTTTTCTTCATTTTAGCTAAAAGATCACCTACATTTTCTTATTTTAGATATTTACTTTTACAAGCACTTACAATTTACATCTCACTCTATATTTTAGCTATTTACTTTCAGATCAGTATCTCATTTATGTTTTTTTTTTTTTTTTTTCAAATCACCTGCATTCTAAAGTAATGTGCATGTCTTATTAGAGTATTCACATTCCACGTAGCAAATTTACTTTATAGTTTAGCTAAAAGATAACATTTTTTTTATTTTAGTTATTCAATTTTTTAAAGTATCTATATATCTGATTTTAAAGTATCTATAACATTTTAAAGTATCTTTATTGATAGGAGAGAGGATGTTAGAGATTAAAAAAAACCTTTGTTTTTTACATTAATTTGGTGAATGAAGATTGAGCATGGTAGCATATCGCCAAACGATTCTTCAAATTGCTCAGCGGATGTACGTAGCTCAAAGAGATCTCTTGATCCTATTTTAGCTTTCCCGCTATTCGCTAACCAAAATTGACAATGCTATTTTCTAAACTTTCAATTGAGATAACATTTTTTTTTTCTAAATTAATTATTAAAAATTGTTAATGGCCTCCCAATGACAAAAATAATTATACCTTTAATAATATAAAATTTTCATTCTGTTTTTTAAACTAAAACTTTTTTTTTTTGGTTTTTTGTTTTTCTTTCAAATTTATTGAAATATTTTTGTCTTATTGAAAAAAAATTCCTTAGTGTTTGGTAATTCATTTTGCTGTGATTTTTTTTTAATTTTTTATTTAAATAATAATATATATAAGTGATTAATGTGATATAAAAATAAAATAAAATATTAAATTTTGTAGGACATAGTGAAAACGGTCATTTTAAAATTTTTTTTTTTTTTTTGGGAAGAAATAAAAATAAAGAGAGGGAAGGCTGTCATGTTGACTTTCCTCACCCAAATTTGGGTCCCTCCCTGCCAAATTAAAGGCTGTCATGTCTTTTGAATGCATGTCGTGCTGTGTGATTAAAAGTTTTGTCCGCGATTGGGTGATTGACTCAAACAATATTGCAGACCAAATAATACATACAGCAGTACCACCGTTGCACCGCAGAAGAGTCAGGGCCTTGTTAAATCAAGGGCTCTGTTTGGCAATGTCCAAAAATGGCTTGTTACGTACAGTAGAAGTACTACTGTTATACTGCTAATGTTTGTTATATTTAAGAAGGTTTTTGATGGATTGTGCAATGAATTTCTCAAGTTGTTCATGACATTAACATCTTCCTTATGGAAATAATGTTTCTCTCCCTCCAAAGCTCATGTTGCGTTACTCTTAATAGCCAAAGAAATGGAGTTTCCCAAACACAGAAGAAGAGGCAAGATCGTCTCAAAGTTCAACGAGTATTCACAAGGGAATACATGGCGGTCGGCGTATTACCATTGTAGCATTTGGGAACCCGATGTCATTGAGTCCCTAAGCACCCCCTACACTAGAGCACTCATTGCAGGCTCTTCAAACTAATTTTTTTGTTAGTTTGAAGAGCCAATTTAACAAAAAGTGCTAAAATCCCCACTTTTCAACCTCTTTATTTTAACAAAAAAGTTAACATTATGAACAGTAAAACTTCAAACTTAACAATTACTATTCCCTCTTCATTTATTAAACAAACTATATTTTCTCTTCCCTCATTTTTCCTTTTCCTTTCTCTCTCCTTTTTTCTTTCCGCAGCCCTTGTTTTTTTTTTTTCCTCTCAGCTTTCTTCCTCTCTCTCAGCGTTTGGCGCCATCGCCGACGTTCCTCATGTGCTGGCCACCAAGGGCCGGCACTCCAGCCAAACGACAGGCAGCCCGTGTGGGGCAGCCGCCTTTTTTTTAGGCAGCCCCGGTGAACAGCCGTCGTCCTGGCCAGAAGTTCAGCAACCGGTATGGGTGGCCGTTTCCGTCCATCACAAGCGGCCCCGTATGGGGCTTCCTCCATTCGCTGTATGCGGCAAAGTGCCGCTGACGGCAAGGGAAAACTTGGAAAACCATGGCCACTGATTCAGCCACCCTACCCAAAAACTGTCCAACAATGGTTTGTTGTCATAAACTCGTATGAACTAAAAAACAACCTCTGCATATTTGAGTTCTAATAGCATTTTATTAGATTAGATTAGCAAATAAAAAATTAGATACAACAAATATTCGTAAAATATGAACGTTAAAAAAATTACAAAATTTAAAAAATATTATCGTTAGAATAAGACAAATATTTGTAAAATAGACCATTAGAAAAATATAAATATTCAAAAATATAAAAGTTAAAGAAAGAATAAACAAATCTTTGGAAAATAATATTTTAATGAAATAGTGAAAGTGAATTATTAAAGTAGAAAGGCTAAAAATGGTGTTCTAAAAAGGTGAGTTGTCAAAATAACAAAAAGTATACTTTTTGTTATTTTGAAGAGTAAAATTTGAAGAGACTGCTGTGGATGCTCTAAGTCTACTTGCTCTCACATACTTCTTCATTTCCATTTTCTAGTGATCATGGCATGCATGTAATGTAATCTTGTGTTGTTGCAGTATGAGTTGTTCGCCCCCCGATTGGAGGAGTTGAAAGAAAATGCTAAAACTTGCTAGTGTCAAATAATAGAGACAGTGGTGTCCTATTGAAGCTTGCTTCCACGATGCAGCGGCTGGGAGTTGCTTACCACTTTGAAAAGGAGATTGAAGAGGCTCCTGCTCTTTTGTATCCAAATCTCACTAGCAATCTTTACACCACTGCTTTGCAGTTTCGAGTTTTAAGAGAACATGGTTTTTCGATTAGCTCAGGTGATGACATGATTCATAAAACTCAATATATGTAGTTTTCGTTTTGTTTCAAGGGGGGGCTATAATAAACGGCTCATTTAATGGCGATTTTGACAAAACCTGCAGATGTGTTCGACAAATTCAGAAGCAGCGATGGGAAATTTATTGACAGCTTAAGCAGTGACATAGAGGGGCTTTTGAGTTTATATGAAGCCTCTCATCTTGGAATGCATGGACAAAATACTTTGGAAGAAGCCAGGGTTTTTAGCGTCCAAAACCTGAAATCATTAATGGAAAAATTGGACAGTGATTCATCTGAGCAAGTAAGACACTCACTGGAAATCCCCCTGTATTGGAGGATGCAAAGAGTTGAAGCACGGAACTTCATTGATGTGTATCAAAAGGATATTGCAAAGAACTTGACTTTGCTTGAGCTGGCTAAATTAGATTACAATCTAGTGCAATCCATATATCAGCGAGAGCTTGAGGAGTTAGCAAGGTAAACCTCTTACTTTGATCCATATTCTTCAACGGAAGCCTTCCCATAAGATAATTAACATGTTTGAGTTTGATTCATATATATATAGGTGGTGGAGAGACTTGGGTTTTAAAGATCAGCTACCCTTCTCAAGGGACAGGTTGATGGAGAATTATTTGTGGGCGATGGGGATGATTTTTGAGGCCCAGTTTTCCAAATGCAGGATCGGCATCAACAAATTTGTATGCATTTTATTAGCTATTGATGACATGTATGATATATATGGATCGCTGGATGAGCTTGAATCCTTCACTGATACTGTGGATCGGTATAAGAACAAAACAAACATCATTAATTATCAACGCAAATATTGTAAAAATAATGATAAAAATTTTGTTTTGTCAAAACAATCATCACTTGGATCACAAATATTGTAATTTTTTTCTTTGCTGTCCTTTTCTAATACTTTGAGCAGATGGGACATGAAAGCGATGGAGGATCTTCCCCAATATATGAAGATCTGCTATGTTGCCATGCTTAACTATGTTAATGAAGTCGTCTTTGATGTCAACGAAGATCAGAAGTTAGATTCTTTCCCCTACATTAAGGAAGCGGTAAGAAAATTGAAGTGAGTTCTTCAATGGGGTGTACGTAGATTTGATCAATATTGCTGTTTAACTCTACCAGCAATAATTAAAAGAAAAGAAATAAATAAATAAATAAACAAACTTCAGTACTTACCCATGATATTTCTACTTTTTTGCTATCATATCTTCAAACTTTAAAAATTTGCAAATGACGGGGTAAACCTTAAAAACTTTGTAATGTCTCAATTCTATTAGGATTTTTTATTAAATCTTAATTGAAGATATAAAAGTTTTCAAAATACCCCTTAAAAAAAAAAAAAAAGCAAAGAAAAATTTAAACAGCACCCGACCCACGGCCAAGAAAATTAAGTTGGTCGATCACGTACCGGCCTGGCTGGCCGTAGGGCAACAGATCCACAACCAAAGCCAAGTCACATGTTTGGCAAGACCAACGGCTGTGAGTTTTTTTTTTTGGTTATGTTTTTATTTATTTATTAGTTTTACATAGATATAAACGACATTTCACTTATTTACCCGCTTATTTAACCTCAAATCCTAATTAACTAACTGTAGGAGTGATATTACAAAGTTTTTAAACTAAATAACTTGACTTATAAATTTTTAAATTTTGATGATACGATTATAAAAATATAAAAATATAAGGAGTAAGGCAAGTTTTCTCATTACAAGTTTTTTCAATGCAGTGGTCAAATCCTTGTAGATCACATTTAATAGAAGCGCGGTGGTTTTCCAGTGGATACACTCCAACTGTGGACGAGTACTTTGAAAATGCATCGATTTCTGTGGGTGGTCCTGCAGCCATTGTCCATGCTTATCTTCTGCTTGGGTGCACCATATCAAAAGATTCACTTGATTGCTTCAAGCATGATTCTGAGCCAATATATTGGGCCTCCCTCATAACTCGACTTAGCGATGATTTGGGGACTTCGGAGGTACAAATTTTGACAATAAAAGAAGGGTGTATATATATATTGTTGGGGGTGGTCCCTCTTATGTGAAGACCAACCCACGTGGCAAAGCAAACAAAGGGTAGAAACCCTTTTGTTTGCCATATAAAGGGAATGCGCAGTGCGCATAGGTTATATACGTGAGACAAAAGAAAAATAAATTCAAGGAGAAAAGAAAGAGTGGCGGCTCCGTAAGGGAGAGAGAGAGAAAAGAAAAAGAAAGAAAAAGGTTTTTTCTTAACTGCATCCGTCAGAGATTGAAGGTTTGTTTGGGGGCCGATCTTGATGAAATTTTAGTGTGTTGTTCCTGACGACGAGTGCTACATATTGATTGGTGTCGATTGTTGAGATTCCTCTCCAATCACTTGGTTGCTAATACTTACTTGATGAGATCTTTCTTTATTCTTGTTGGAATCCACTTTAGGGTGATGAATTTATGTTTAATCCAAGAATGCATGTATTCTTGATGTGGTGATTACCTCTAGATATTTCTTTAGGGAAGACAATTGTAATCTTATTATTGTTAATAGTGGAAGAATTAACTGGACTAGGTCCCATGGTTTTTACCTTCGCATTGGAGGGTTTTCCACGTAAAAATCTTAGTGTCTTGTTTGTGGGTTGTTTGATTTTATTTTTCTATTGTGACTCTTTAATTTGCACAAAGAGGGGTAGATTAATTTCGCTGCAACATCTGAAATTGGTGTTCACCCCTAACAAAGTGGTATCAGAGCCTTTGGTTTATTTTTTGTGTGGAGTTCTTGTGTGAATTAAATGAAAGAGTCATCTAATAGCATGGTTAAACTCACAGCTTCAAATTATTCAATTTGGAAGACTAGGATGGAAGATATTTTGTATTGTAAGGAGTTGTTTGACCCCATTGAGTTTAAAGGTGTCAAACCAATTGCTATAACCAACGAAGATTGGAAGAAATTGAATAGGAAAGCCGTTGGGTATATCAGGCAATGGGTTGATCAAAGTGTCTTTCATCATGTAGCCAAAGAAGTTGATGCTCACAGTCTCTAGCAGAAGTTAGAGAGTCTTTATGAATGAAAGACTGCTCAAAACAAAGCCTTTGTGATAAGAAGGCTTGTGAATTTGAAGTACAAAGATGGGCATAGTGTTACAGAGCATCTAAGTAATTTTCAGGGATTGTTGAATGAGTTGTCTACCATGAAACTTGCACTAGATGATGAGGTGCAAGCATTACTTGTGTTAAGTTCTTTGCCAGACAGTTGGAAAACCTTGGTGGTGTCACTCAATAATTCAGCTCCCAACGGTGTGATAACTATGGGTATGGTAAAAGACAACATGTTCAATGAAGAGGCAAGAAGAAAAGAGTAAGGCATTTCTTCTCATTCAGAGGCACTTGTTATAGAAAGGCGAGGGAGAAGTAAAAGTAGAAAACCTCACAGGTATGATAGTCGTGACAAGTCAAGAGGAAAGTCCTACTCAAAGACAGACATAAAATGTTTTCACTGTGGCAAGCCTGGGCATATAAAAAGAGAGTGTTGAAAGTTTAAAAGGGAACAGTTGAAAGGAAAAGACGAAGAACATCAAGAAGAAAAAGACACTGCAGCAGTTGCATCTGATGGTGATGTAGTATTTGCTTTTGATGAAGCTTATGCTAATCTCGCATGTGATGAATCTACGTGGGTAGTTGATACAACAACATCTTTTCATATTACTCCACATAGAGATTTCTTCTCTTCCTACACTAGTGGCGATTTTGGTGGGATCAGGATGGGAAATGAAGCAAAGTGTAAAGTTGTGGGCATGGGAGATATACAGTTAGAAACCGGCATTGGGTGCAAATTGATTCTCAAGGATGTCAAACATGTTCCTGAAATGCGTTTTAACTTGATTTCTATTGGGAAACTTGATGATGAAGGCTACCACAATTACCTTGGAGGTGGATAGTGGAAACTGAGTAAAGGTTCTATTATCTTAGACAGGGGAAAGAAGATAAACACTTTTTACAAGACAGCTGCAAGACTAGTCAAGGGAGATGCGATTGTTGTTGTGAATGAAAGCTCCACTGAGCTATGGCACAAGAGGCTTGGTCACACGAGTGAGAAGGGACTTCAGATTCTTGCCAAGGAACAGCTCCTACCTAATAATAAAGGTATGTCACTAACGCCCTATACTCATTGTCTTGTTGGAAAACAAAGAAGAGTTTCATTTCAAAAATCTTTTTCATCAAGAAAGTCTAATATTCTTGATTTAGTTCACATAGATGTCTGCACTATGAACACTAAAACTCTAGGTGGTGCACTTTATTATGTGACTTTTATTGATGACCATTCTAGAAAGGTGTGGGTTTTTGCTTTGAAAACCAAAGATCAGGTACTGGGTGTGTTCAAAGTCTTTCATGTGAAGGTTGAAAGAAAAACTGGAAGGCAGCTAAAATGCGTCCGTGCAGACAATGGTGGTGAATACAGAGGACCGTTTGAAGAGTATTGCAAAAGTCATGGCATCAGGCTTGAGAAAACTGTGCCCAAGACTCCGCTGCATAATGGCATAGTAGAGACAATGAACAGAACTATCTGTGAGAGAATCAGGTGTATGCTCTCTCATGCAAAATTGCCTAAACATTTTTGGTGTGAGGCAATGAGGACAGCAATTAACTTGATAAATCTTTCGCCTTCAGTTCCTTTGGATGGTAATATTCCTCAAAGGGTTTGGACAGGGAAAGATGTTTCTTTTGAGCACTTGAGAGTGTTTGGTTGCAGGGCATTTGTCCATATTCCTAGAGATGAGAGGTCAAAGCTTGATAGCAAAGTCAAGCAATGTATCTTCATGGGTTATGGGCACGAGGAGTTTGGTTACAGATTGTGGGATCCAGTTGATAAGAAAATCATACGAAGCAGAGATGTCGTATTCTTTGAAGATCAAACCATTGAAGACTTGGATCAGAAAAAGGCAGAGTCTCTCAATGAATACCGTGTTGATTTGGATCCAGTTATTCCTCCTTGTGTGATGCATGATGAACACACAGGAGATGACAAGAAGAACATGTTGATACAGTTGGGGAAAATGGTGAGCCTACAATTGAAAATGTGGAGTCAGAAGAACACCTAGAGCAAGCATCTTTAGAACCATCCCCTGAGATTCAATTAAGGAGATCTACCAAAAACCGACAGCCTTCCAGAATGTATTCAGCTAATGAGTATGTGTTACTTTCTGATGGGGGAGAGCCAGAACGTTATCAAGAGGTTATGCTACATGATCAAAAAAATCAGTGGTTAGAAGCCATGCAAGACTAGATGAAATCCTTGCATGAGAATCACACATATGATTTGGTGGAACTGCCTTAGGGCAAGAGGGCACTCAAGAATAAGTGGGTGTTCAGATGCAAGATTGAACCAAACAGATCATAGCCAAGGTACAAGGCGCGACTAGTTGTAAAGGGGTTCGATCAGAAGAAGGGTATTGATTTTGATGAGATATTTTCACCCGTAGTAAAGATGTCTTCTATTAGAGTTGTTTTGAGTTTAGTTGCCAAAATGAATTTGGAGATCGAACAGCTTGATGTGAAGACTGCATTCCTCCATGGTGACTTGGAGGAGGAAATTTATATGGAGCAACTAGAGGGGTTCACAGCTAAAGGCAAAGAACATTTAGTGTGTCGGTTGAAAAAGAGCTTGTACGGACTCAAGCAAGCACCGAGACAGTGGTATAAGAAGTTTGATTCCTTTATGGTTGATCATGGGTATACGAGAACTACATCATATCACTGTGTATTTGTGAAGAAATTCTTTGATGGAGAATTTATTATTCTCTTACTGTATGTGGACGATATGTTGATTATTTGTCGTGACACTAGTAAAATTGACAGACTGAAGAAAGAGTTGAATAAGTCCTTTAATATGAAGGACTTGGGACCAGCAAAACAGATCCTTGGTATGAAGATCTCTCGTGATAGGAAGAAAGAAAAATTGTGGCTATCACAAGAGAGTTATATCGAGAAGGTATTGGACAGGTTCAACATGAGCAAGGCAAAACCGGTGAGCTCTACACTTGCAGGTCATTTGAAGTTAAGTTCAAAGCAAAGTCCTACAAGTGAGAAAGAAAAAGATGAAATGAAGAAAGTGCCTTATGCATCAGCCGTGGGTAGCTTAATGTACACCATAGTGTGTATGAGGCCTGATATCGCTCATGCTGTTGGAGTTGTCAATCGGTTCCTTTCTAATCCCAGCAAAGAACATTGGGCAGCTGTGAAATGGATTCTCAGGTATCTCAGAGGTACTTTGAGAGTATGTTTGTGCTTCGGCAGTGGTCAACAGATGCTAGATGGGTTTACAGACGCAGATATGGCTGGGGATATTGATTCTAGAAAATCTACTTCAGGGTACCTGATTACTTATTCAGGGGGAGCAGTGTCATGGCAATCTAGATTGCAAAAGTGTGTTGCTTTGTCTACCACAGAGGCAGAGTACATTGCTATCACTGAAGCGGCCAAAGAATTGTTATGGATGAAAAAGTTCTTACAAGAACTAGGTCTACAGCAAGAGAAGTATGTGCTTTACTGTAACAGTCAGAGTGCCATCCATCTCAGTAAGAATTCAACTTTCCATTCAAGATCAAAACATATTGATGTTAAGTGTCATTGGATTCGTGATGCATTGGAGGATAAGCTGTTATAGATTGAGAAAATCCATACTGATGACAATGGGTCAGATATGATGACAAAATCGTTGCCTATGCAAAAGCTTGAAATTTGCAGAAGCGCAGCGGGCTTGGTGGAGCCCCCCACATAATCGGGATGGGGAGATTTGTTGGGGTGGTCCCTTTTATGTGGGGACCAACCCACGTGGCAAAGCAAACAAAGGGTAGAAACCCTTTTGTTTGCCATATAAAGGGAATGCGCAGTGCACATAGGTTATATACGTGAGACAAAAGAAAAAAAAATTCAAGGAGAAAAGAAAGAGTGGTGGCTCCGTAAGGGAGAAAGAGAGAAAAGAAAAAGAAAGAAAAAGGTTTTTTCTTAACTGCATCCGTCAGAGATTGAAGGTTCGTTTGGGGGCCAATCTTGATGAAATTTTAGTGTGTTGTTCCTGACGACGAGTGCTACGTATTGACTGGTGTTGATCGTTGAGATTCCTCTCAAGTCGCTTGGTTGCTAATACCTACTTGGTGAGATCTTTCTTTATTCTTGTTGGAATCCACTTTAGGGTGATGAATTTATGTTTAATCCAAGAATGCATGTATTCTTGATGTGGTGATTACCTCTAGATATTTCTTTAGGGAAGACAATTGTAATCTCATTATTGTTGATAGTGGAAGAATTAACTGGACTAAGTTCCGTGGTTTTTACCTTCGCATTGGAGGGTTTTCCACGTAAAAATCTTAGTGTCTTGTTTGTGGGTTGTTTGATTTTATTTTGCTATTGTGACTGTTTAATTTGCACAAAGAGGGGTAGATTAATTCCGCTGTAACATCTAAAATTGGTGTTCACCCCTAACATATATATATAAATTAGATTGATATGACTTTTTACTCTACTTTCTGTTTCTTCTATTGGTAGGCTGAAAGCAAGAGAGGTGATGTGGCAAAATCCATAGAGTGCTACATGGTACAAGAAAGTGTATCCAAAGAGGAAGCTCAAGATCACATAAAGAGATTAATCAGATATTCATGGAAAAAGCTAAATGAGGAGAGTGCCAAATGTTCCCTCCCAAAATCCGTTGTGAAGATGTCAATAAACATGGCTCGCACTGCTCAATGCATCTACCAACATGGAGATGGTCTTGGGACATCAATTGGGGACCTGGGGTGATTAAAGATCATTTGACATCGTTAATTGTTAAACCTATCCCTATTGAACAAACTTAGTGTGACAAGATCCACCAAGTTTGTGTAAGCAATGTTCATGTTGAAAAAAACACAAACATAAAAACAAATAATGGACTTCTTTGGTGTCTATGTACCTTTTTCTTAAGAACACAGAAACTATGATCTTTTGAGTAGTGTTTTAGACTTCCTATTGATGATGCCTCACTCAAGTCAAGAATATTCAAAGAATTCAAACAGTGGTGTTTTTTTTTTTTTTTTTTCCAAAAACAAAATACATAAGCGCTTGCTAGCAACCTAAATATAAAACATATATTATCATAATAGGTTGTCTGCTTGAAATAAAAACATCATTATCGTTTTTGAAAACCATTTCAAAAACATTCGTTTACCCAGCAAGTAATTGTACTACCTCGAGTGTTTATTAAGGTTGTGATTAGTTCTAGGGGGCTAATGGGTTTGTTAAGTTCATTACAGTAAATTGGAAGGACTTCTGGCTTTTAGCCGAATGTTCAATTGTATTATATTGAATGTTGAATCTAAAACCTTGGGACCGTTGGACCAACAGTACACCAAATATTTGAAGGTACGTACACTCGATTCCTGAACATTTGACACCTAGCAAAACTGTGTAAATCAGCTCATTCTTATCCTTTATTTTTCCTAACCTATAAATACCCCACCCCCTTTGATACTTTAGCCTATTTCCGCCCTTTAGTGTTACTCTTTAATTGTGTGAGAGCTTTGGAAAAGAATGAGAGTTCTTGGTGCTTTTTGGTTTTAAGGAGTTTGTGTAACTTTCTTAACTTAAATCATTCTTTATGTTGTTGTTATACTGTCTAGGTGTTTTTTCATAGCTTAACTCATAGGTTTTAAGCTTGTAAT
This sequence comes from Carpinus fangiana, assembly GCA_006937295.1. Classification (NCBI taxonomy): domain Eukaryota; kingdom Viridiplantae; phylum Streptophyta; class Magnoliopsida; order Fagales; family Betulaceae; genus Carpinus; species Carpinus fangiana. Next base: position 3,310,153 of record CM017326.1, on the reverse strand, counting down.
TGTGTTGTTGGTGTTAATCCTATATACCTTAATGATGGTTTAGTGTATTAATGATGTTTGATGTAGTTGTTTTTGCATAGATGTGTTATTATGGCTTAGGACTCTATTAGGGATCTTGTAACAACCATAGAACTTGCCTAGAACTGGTTTGGTAGATTTTTGGTTCAAAATGAGTTTTCTACCCAGCACTGAACATTCGACCTTCAACGTCCGAATGTTCGATGTCATGGTTGAACTTTTGATACTCATTGTCCGAATGTTTGATGGTTAGGCATAAAGCATTTTGAGCATATTAAGATTTATGGTTTGTTTTAGCTTGGAATTAGAACTAATGATAAGACTTTTCTTATATATATTTCAAGGTTGTGGAGACTTGTGAGGACTTTGAGGAAGTGTTGTACGACCCAAGTGAGTAAAATGTATGATATTACTTGAGGAAGTGTCATACAACCTAAGCCTCACAAATGCATGTTATTATTGCCTTTCTGCATAACATAATTATTTTATATATCAAACATGAGTACTCATGTTTGATATATAACTGACCATTGGTAACGTTTTAGGGGCAACCAAAACGTTACTAATGGTTGGTAACGTGTCAAACACGTTACCAATGGTCAGTTACTAAAGTGCTGGTTGCTAAAAAACCATTAGTAACGTTTCAACTTTTTGAAACGTTATCAATGGAAATTTATTTATTTTTTTCTTGAAATTTCCGTTGGTAACGTTTGAAAAACTTAAACGTTACCACTAGAATTTTTTTTTTTTTTTTTT
>CM017326.1:3288288-3303957 GCA_006937295.1 Carpinus fangiana | reverse complement strand
ATTAGTAACGTTTTGAAAATTCAAACGTTACTAATTTTAGTAACGTTTGAATTTTCAAAACGTTACTAATCACTCATTTTTTTGTAGTAAGTGTTCACAATTCTCATAAAATACATTTTGAATTATTGCGAACTCTACCTTGTAAAAATATATGTTGATTAAATAAGATAATGTAAATAATAAGACTTTTAAAAACATGCACGTAAAAGATGAAAATAATGAAATTGCTTTGTATGACATGATACAACTTGAGTGAAGCATCATCAATAGGAAGTCTAAAACACTACTTAAAAGATCATAGTTTGTGTGTTCTTAAGAAAAAGGTACGTAGACACCAAAGAAGTCCATTATTTGTTTGTATGTTTGTGTTTTTTTCGACATGAACTTTGCTTACACAAACATGGTGGATCTTGTCACACTAATTAAGTTTGTTCAATAGGGATAGGTTTAACAATTAACGAGGTCAAATGATCTTTAATCACCCCGGTTGATGTCCCAAGACCATCTCCATGTTGGTAGATGAATTGAGCAGTGCGAGCCATGTTTATTGACATCTTCACAACGGATTTTGGGAGGGAACTGTTGGCACTCTCCTCATTCAGCTTTTTCCATGAATAGCTAATTAATCTCTTTATGTGATCTTGAGCTTCCTCTTTGGATACACTTTCTTGTACCATGTAGCACTCTATGGATTTCGCCACATCACCTCTCTTGCTCTCAGCCTGCCAATAGAAGAAACAGAAAGCATATAGATCAGTAAAAAGTCATATCAATCTAATTAATATATATATATACACACACACTTCTTTCATTGTCAAAATTTGTTGTTTAATTGCAAATAGTTGTACCTCCGAAGTCCCCAAGTCATCACTTAGTCGAGTTATGAGGGATGCCCAATAAATTGGCTCAGAATCATGCTTGAAGCACTCAAGTGCATCTTTTGATATGCTGCACCCAAGTAGAACATAAGCATGGACTATGGCTGCCGGACCACCAACAGAAATCAATGAATTTTCTACGTACTCGTCCACAGTTGGAGTGTATCCACTGGAAAACCACCGTGCTTCTATTAAATGTGATCTACAAAGATTTGACCACTGCATTGAAAAACTAACTAATGCCAATTAGACATCCATTATAAATGAGAAAACTTCACTTACTATTTTTGTAATCGTATCATCAAAATTTAAAAAATTACAATGTATGTTATTTCAATGTCACTTCTACAGTTAATTAAATCAGCCGGTAAATAAGTGAAATGTCCTTTAATTATATTTGATGTAAAACTAATAAAAAAAGTAAAACATAAAAAATAAAAAAAGTCACATCCGTGGGTCTTGCCAAACATGTGGGCTTTGGTTGTAGGTCTGTTGTCCCACGGCCAGCCGAGGCCGGTGACCCACTTTTCTTGGCCATGGGTTGGGTGCCGTGGCCCAATACCTAATTAGGGGTATTTTTGAAACTTTTACATCATCTGATCTAAATATAGTTATGACATTGCAAAACTTTTAAACTTTACCGCCGGCCATTGCAAATTTTTAAAATTTGAAAATATGATTGCAAAAAAGTTGAAATATACGGGTAACTGTAAGTGAAGTTTTTTTTGTTTTTTTAATTAGTGCTGGTAGAGTTAAACAGCATTGATGAAATCTACCTACACCCACAGTCCCACTTACTAAAATTTTGAAAAAAAAAAAAAAACCCTACGTATACACGGAACACCTCAATGAAGAATTCACTTCAAATTTCTTACCGCTTCCTTAATGTAGGGGAAAGTATCCAAGTCCTGATCATCTTTGATGACATCAAAGACGACTTCATTAACATAGTTAAGCATGGCAACATAGCAGATCTTCATATATTGGGGAAGATCCTCCATCGCTTTCACGTCCCATCTGCTCAAAGTATTAGAAAATGACAGATCGACAAGAAAAAAGTTGCTATATTTGTGATCCAAGCTAGTGATGATGGTTTTGACAAATTAAATAAAAATAAACTATAGTAGCGTTGATAATGAATGATGTTTGTTTTGTTCTTATACCGATCCACAGCATCAGTGAAGGATTCAAGCTCATCCAGCGATCCATATATATCATACATGTCATCAATAGCTAATAATATGCATACAAATTTGGTGATGCCTATCCTGCACTTGGAAAATTGGGGCTCGAAAATCATCCCCATCGCCCACAAATAATTCTCCATCAACCTGTCCCTTGAGAAGGGTAGTTTATCTCTAAAACCCAAGTCTCTCCACCACCTATATGTATATGAATCAAACTCAAACATGTCAATCATTTTGCAAGTCCTCCATGAAAGCATATGGATCAAAGTAAACGTTTACCTTGCTAACTCCTCAAGTTCTCGCTGGTATATGGATTGCACAAGATTGTAATCTAACTTAGCCAGCTCAAGCAAAGTCAAGTTCTTTGCAGTATCCTTTTGATAGACATCAATAAAGTTCCGTGCTTCAACTCTTTGCATCCTCCAATACAGGGGGATTTCCAGTGATTGTCTCACCTGTTCAGCTGAATCACTATCCAATTTTCTCATTAATGATTTCAGGTTTTGGACACTAAAAAGCCTGGCTTCTTCCAAAGTATTTTGTCCATGCATTCCAAGATGAGAGGCTTCATACAAACTCAAAAGTCCCCCCATGTCACTGCTTAAGCTGTCCATAAATCTCCCATCGCTGCTTCTGAATTTGTCGAACACATCTGCATGTTTTGCCAAAATCACCAAGAAATGAGTTGTTTGTAGCCACTTGAAACAAAATGCAAACTACATATATGGTGTTTTATGAATCATGTCTCACCTGAGCTAATCGAAAAACCATGTTCTCTTAAAACTCGAAACTGCAAAGCAGTGGTGTAAAGATTGCTAGTGAGATTTGGATACAAAAGAGCAAGAGCCTCTTCAATCTCCTTTTCAAAGTGGTAAGCAACTCCCAACCGCTGCATTGTGGAAGCAAGCTTCAATAGGACACCACTGTCTTTATTATTTGACACTAGCAAGCTTTTAGCATTTTCTTTCAACTCCTCCAATCGTGGGGCGAACAACTCATACTGCAACAACACAAGATTACATTACATGCATGCGGCATGCCATGATCACTAGAAAATGGAAATGAATTGAAGAAGTAGGTGTGAGCAAGTGGACTTACCGTGTAGGGGGTGCTTAAGGACTCAATGACATCGGATTCCCAAATGCTACGATGGTAATGCGCCGACCGTCGTGTATTCCCTTGTGAATACTCGTTGAACTTTGACACGATCTTGCCCCTTCTTCTATGTGTTTGGGAAACTCCATTTCTTTGGCGATTAAGAGTAACGCAACATGAGCTTTGGAGGGAGAGAAACATTATTTCCATAAGGAAGATGTTACTGTTAAGGACAACTAACTTGAGAAATTATTGCACGGAGATCGAAGACATCTAAAACCTTCTTATATAGAATAGGAAGGAGGTCAAAGTTATCAACTGTACGTTCATTATGAGGATTAAAAAAATAAGGGAAACGTTTACTTAGAGCTTCTGAGCTTTTATCACTTTTTTAATCATATTCGTAAACTTTAAAAAATGTTAAGTTAGGGTTACCTTCTTTCATAAATTTGTAATGCCAACACTCCGATTAAATTTAGCGTTAAATCAAACAGTTGATGAGTGAAATTTCTAAAATACTCTTAAGATTTATATTTATAAAATTACAAAAATACTTTAAATTTGGACAGAGTATTTTGAATATTTTACTTCTTTCATTAATATTTAATGTTAATGAAAGAGCGAAAATATATTTGACCATCTTAAGACCCTTTATTTTTACCAAAACCCTTAAAGCAGTGGACATAAGTATGTTTGGCAAGAGGCCGACCGGAAAGAGGACCCATAACCCAAAATCCAAAAAATTTTTTTACACTTTTTCTCTTAAAATCAATCTTAACTTTCCTATTTTTACATCAAATTAAAAAAAAAATTTATTACTATTTAAATAAAAAAAATTTCTACCAAACAAATTTTTATTTTTTTATATAAAATATTTTTATTTTTTTTCTTTCGCATTAATTAAATCTGCTTCCATACCAATCAACTTTCACTTTCGTTCCATTGGCAGACAGAACACAGACACTGCCATGATCCTCGGAAAATGCAACTCGATCCATCCGATTCCCTGCAAGCCATGTGAAAATCTGCCTTGACTAAACGATTGCAGTAGTCCTAACATTTCCACCACAAAAGTCTGATGGATGGAGCAGTGAAAAGGACAGAACGTCTGCTGGATCACCGATTCATTCATAAATTGGGACATGCAATTTTGTCGTATATCAACACTCTAAATGCAATTTGAGAAGAAATGATGGGAGAGAATTGAGAGAGAGATTTTTAAAGTTTCGTTTTCTTAAATGATTAAATGAGTCAATTAGCACCCATCCAATGGTTAATTGAATCATTTAAGAGATTCAAAATTATAAAACAACCAAGAGTTGTGAATGAAGAGGTACAACTCTTGACCATGAAAGTTGCATTACAAATTTAAAGAGACCAACCAACCCACTGTTGGTATATTATATATTTAGTAAGATAATGACCATCGGGACATTTCATTGTCTTGCTAAATGCCAACTCAGGAACTGTTCAATCTTTATAGAAAATGGTGGCGTTAAAATTTAATTAAATTTATTTTTTCTTATAAATTTAAATTTTATCTTAGGCTTTAATATTATTTTTAGCAGTGATCGAGAGTGTGCCTTAAAGGAACGCCACTCGAACTTAGATGTGACACATCAATATCATGGTTAGGTACACCATCCACTACAAAAAAAAAACTTAAATTTAGTGACGATTGGTATAGTATTGGTTTAAGGAACCGACACTAATACATACCTAATAGTGTCGATTTTAGTAAAATCGACATTATTAAAAAATGAGTGTCGGTTTCATTAAAATCGATACTATTAGGCATGTATTTGTGTCGGTTTCACTAAAACCGACACTATTTAATAATGTCGGTTTTAGTAAAACCGATACCCTTTTTTAAGAGGTGTCGGTTTTGTTAAAGTCGACACAATTTATTAAAACCGATACTATTAAATAGTTTTGATTTTAACAAAACCGACACTCCTTTTTAAGGGTATAAAAAAGGTATTGATTTTGTGAAAATCGATACTATTAAATAGTGTTATTTTTAACAAAACCGACACCCCTAATAATAAAAGGGGGTGTCGGTTCAACATGCCTCTTTGAAAAAAATTAAAACCTCCGCCTCTCTCATCTAGCTACCCGGCGCATCCATCTCTGTTCTTTTCGCCTCTCTCATCTAGCTCTCTCAAGAATCTGTACCTTCATCTAGCTCTCTCACGAATCTGTAGTTGTAGAAGGAAGTAGTAGAAGGAACCCATCTCACTTGTCACAGCAGTTGACTGATTGATTCGCACATCAGTAGCCATCGCCCGGTGAAGCCTTTGCAGCCAATCTTCCCAAAACAGCTCGCAGGGTCTCGGAAAGTAATAACCCGGCGGTTGACCCAGAATCAGGGAAAAAAACACTCGGAACAAGTGAAAATTCGCACCATAAATCTAAACCCCTCTTCTCACTTCACTTTTGCCCTAATCTATATTTTTTCCCTCTCCGTCGCCGAAGCACCATCGGCTGTGGCCATTTCCGAGGACCATCGGTGAGATTTCTCAAACTGCAAGAAGGAGGACCATCGGTGAGATTTCTCAAATTTTTTAATATGAAATTTCTGTTTGAAGTTTCCGATTATTGAGCTTCATGCAGTTTGCCAAATTCAGTTCTTGGAGTTTTGCCTTTTCGAGGACTGCTTTCTCTGTCTATCATGCCTTTTTTGGGTTTTCCCATTGATTCTTAAGTTTCTTACTATCCATGAGTTGAACTCTGATTCTCCATTGCCCTTCCAGATCTCTCATACCTGCTGATTCTTTACACCATTGATCTATGAGATATGCTTTATGCTAATCTACTCCTTCAACTTGGATTAGGATATACCTGTACATGCTGTGTATATGTTCTCTACTTATCTTCATGGAATCAAATTTATATCCCTGTTTTTCTTCTTATAGGCTGCATTTCATTTCTGTAAATAAAAATTGTATATTCTCTTTCATTTCTCTTTGTTAAAGTAGTTTTTCTTAAGGTATATATTGCATGATTTACAATTCCCGGAAGGCCTTATGCCTTAATAGTGTCAACACTCTTAGTTCGTGATGCTTTAGCGCGTCTGGAGGTGCCAATTGTTATGTAACAAGAATCACTTAGCCACAGAGGTTTATTCTCTTTAGTTGTCATACCATATTCCTATTAGAAAGGTGTCTGTTGTTAAGTGACAAGAATGGTATCTCTATCTGTTACACACATATTCTTAAGGATGTTGATGCAAGTTGTTCATTACTAACACAACTGCCACATGGTATTTATTATGCTGACTAGACTGTGTATTGAAGTACTTCCAAATTGTGCAACTGCATATTGAAATCAAACTAGCTAGATGAAAAAATTTCTAACAATGTTTAGAAATTGAGCACTGCGTTATGTTAGTTATTCAAAGTCATTTATTTAGAAGTTGATTGGAGTTGGTAGAGATAATAATGTTGACATGAAAGGTTGACAAAATGAGTCTCTAATGTCAGCACTTTTGTTTGACTTAGAACATGAAAACTGATTGATGTTTTAGTCATCTGCAATAAAGTTTTGGCTTAACATTGAAGATTGGCATAAGCTTTAGATGTATGATGTCAAATTTTGGTGCCAATTTTTCTATGCCCTATTAGCCATCTATTGTGGAACTGCTTGCTGTATATATATATGCAGCTTTGCTCGGCGTAGTGATTCTTATAATTGAGTCTAATGTGGTTTATGGTCTTTCCTTGTCTTATGCATATGTCTTTCTCTTATATATATGTGTGTGCGCATATTTGTTTACCACATTCTTCTCGAAAATAAATTGCATAACTTTTATAATCTAATGATTTTATGAGCTACAGAGCAAATTTTATCAAGAACTTTACAATATTTAGTTTGTTCTCTTTTATTAAATGGCACACAAACATACCCCTATGTTCATGTCAGTACATGCTAATTCGTAGTACTGTAGTGATAAATCTATAGGAATATATTTCTATTGGAAAATGTTAAAGGCCCAACTTTTTTGTCCAACTTTTACCCAACTTTTACCTTTTTTATTTTTTTTTTAAAAAGCAAAGTAAAAAATAAAAAAAGTGTCTAAAGCAATAATATTTTTTTTTTGTCATTCTTTTTATTGGTATTTTTAAAAAAATGAAAATTGCATTTTTCTTCATAAAAATGGTCATTTTTTCATAGAAAAATGACCATTTTTCTTTAGAAAAATGCAATTTTCATTTTTTAAAAAATACCAATAAAAAGAATGACAAAAAATATATATTATTGCTTTAGACACTTTTTTTATTTTTTACTTTATTTTTTTAAAAAAATAATAAAAAAGGCAAAAGTTGGACAAAAGTTGGGCAAAAAAGTTGGGTCCCTATCATCCCTCATTTCTATTTGTATGTATATGACTGAATCAATATTTCGTTTTCCTTTTTTTTTTTTTTTTTTTTTTCTTCGGTATAAATTTCACAATTTGAACAGGTAATTCTGTAATTGTTGTAGATGCTTATCCTGTAATTGGTAATTTGAACAGATAATTCCGTAATTGGGAATTCCGCATTCAAGAACTCTTGCCTAAATTGTCAATGTCTACTTTCTTTCTTCTTATCTAAGTCCCCTTTTGGGTTCAATTTGTCAACTAAACTTTGGTTTAATGGGGCTAATTAAGATTTGGAATATGTTGTTTTTGTATCATCTTTAATGTTCATGCCCACTTTTACAATTAATTAGGCCATATGTCTATGCTGCTGTTTCTTCATTTATCTGGAGTACTTATTTTGTATTCAAAGCCACACCATACACCATCTAGATTGGCTAGTCAACATGATTAAAGAATTCAGTAGCTGTTTATCCAAATAATAGATACAACTTGATAGTGTAACAAATTCTGTCACTGTTTATCCAAGTGCTATATATCAGTAGGTAATTAGATATATCTAGATATATGTGTAACAGATTTCACTAGGTATATTATGGTAATGCTGAGGTTGGGAATATAATGCTTATGATCCACATAAAAATGTCACTAGAAGCAACGATTAGGAAGTTGTTAGTGGTAGTTGATTGATTTAATTTCAAGTTTGGAGTAAACCCTCATTCTTTTGTAATCGCTCTACTGTTTAAACTCATCTCAATTTCTTAAAGAGAACTGAGAGAGAGAGTGAGTGAGAGACTTTGAGGAATCAGACAAGAGAGAAAGATAAAGGAAGGGGGAATAAGCCTTGCGGCCAGGAGAAAGGGAAACAGCGGGTGACTGAGGAGGCATCAACTGCACGACCCACACGCTAGGTATTGTTTGGATCTTGCTTTGCAAAAATACTTAGTTTTGATTTTATTTTAGTTAATTCTGTTTATTGATGATCGATGTATTGTTGTGTAGATTGAGTTGAAGCTCAAAGAGAACGACTAGGCTTGAGCAACAGTTGGCAGAGGAGAAAGCAGCAAAACTGAAGGCTGAAGAGCAAGCACGTTTAAATCAAGAGAAATCTAATGATGACATTCTTGAGCTCAAAGAAAAACTAGCTAAAGTGAACTATGATTCTCTGTTCTACCTAAATCTAATATAGTCTAATATAGTTTACTATTGCTTCTTTGCATTTATAGAATTCCAATTATGTTTACTATTGATTCTAATATAGTCTAATATAGTTTACTATTGATTCTCTGCATTTATAGAATTCCAATTATGTTTACTATTGATTCTAATATAGTCTAATGTAGTTTATTATTGATTCTCTGCATTTATAGAATTCCAATTATGTTTAAGATGGACAATTGGCCAGCTTCTTGCATTGTGCAAGAAGCTAGGAAAAAAATTGGTAAATAAAAAAAAAAAATTGGAAAAAAATATATTAAAAAAAAACAATGTCGATTTTTTAAAAAGGTGATGGTTTTTTTTTAAAAAAATGACACTTTTTAAAAGGTGATGGTTTTTTTTTAAAAAAAGGACACCTTTTAAAGGGTGATGGTTTTTTTAAAAAATCGATACCTTTTAAAATGTGATAGTTTTTAAAAAAACTTACACTTTTTTTGAAGGTAATGGTTTTTAAACCAACACCTTTTAAAATGTGTCGGTTTGGACAAACTGACACTAATTGACACTAATTAGTGTTGGTTTTGCTTAAACCAATACTTTTTCCCATTTCTCTACCCTTGTTTAGCTATCATTTGGAATCGTTATTACAAAACCGTCACTACCTTTGTAGTGATGATTTTTAACTCTAAATCATACACCAAACCTTTATTTTTTTGGTAGTGATCGTGAATGTTTTTAACTCCCCCAAGGAAAAAAATGTACTTGTCATCAAGCATCACGTACATGTCAATTGTCATGCTGTACGTATGTTATTTTATTTTATTTTTTTCACATTTATTATTATTTTTTAATTTTTTGGAAAATAATTCAAAATTTGTAAAATTATTATTATTATCAAGGAAATATGTCAAAATAGGTAGACCCTATTAGAGATCTCTCTCTTTAATTGTCTGAATTGACTACAATTCATTCAGCAAATTGTTGGCAATCTCAATTCCCGCCGAATGAAAGTAATTTATGCATCCAACCATTCCAAAATATCCTTTCTACATTTTTCTTATTCTGAAGAAGGCAAAAAAATATATATATATACAAAGGACAAAAGAGTATTTATCCATAAATTTAATTATTCGTATATAATATTTTAGTGAATTATTTTCTTACGAACATTGCTCGTACTTATTATATCAAAGTTATGTGACCACTGACCACGCATGTCCCCAAAAAAAAGACAATATTAGTTGTATGTTGTAGAGTAGGGTTGGGCACGGGGCGGGTATCAGGGTTTTTCCCACCCGCCCCGCATCTAACAGGTTTTAAAACTTTCAACCCGCCAACCGAGCCCAATGACCAAGATCCGCGCGGGTTCAGGTATTGCGGTGCGGGTTAAATAGGTGCGGGTTTTGCGGGGCGGGTTTTTTGGATTGAAGAGAGAGGAGAGTGAGTCGGCGATAGTGCGAGAGAGACTCCGATAGTGAGGCGACGGTGAAAGCGGACAGTGACTCAATGAGATCGAGAGAGAGACTGAGAGATCGAGAGTGAGAGATTGAGAGATCGAGAGTGAGATGAGAGAGAGACACCGACAGTGAGAGGCGACAGCCGCGACAATGAGATCAAGAGTGAGAGAGAGACTCCATAGACAGTTGCGCTGGGATCTACTCGAATATCGGCTATCCCTTGTTGCGAACTCAACCGATGAAAGCAACAGTGAGATCGAGAGTGAGATGAGAGACCTGTCGAGTGAGAGGTGCAGCTGCTGAAAATGAGGAGGAGCGGCGCCGGCGAGGTGAAGAAGAGAAGAGAGCCTGAGAGAGAGTGAGAGGCGAGAGGATCTGTGTGTCGCGAGCGGCTGGAGAGTGAAGAGGTCTGAGTGTGTTGTGAGAAAATGAGAGGCTAGGGTATTTTTTAGGGTTGTTGTATATCACAGTGCGGGGCGGGGCAGGTATCCGCGTAAAAAATATTTGTACACCTGCAACCTGCCCCGCCCCGCAAAAAAACACTAAAAATCCAACCTGTAACCCGCAAAAATCACTAAAAAAATGGCTGGGTCGATGCAGTTTTACGGGTTTCGCGGATCCTTGCCCAGCCCTATTGTAGAGGAAAGTCCTGTCAAAATATGATAATTTGATAACTAAATGATAGCAGTGCGACGTGTCTTGAAAGGATTTGTTTAATTGTTGATTCTATTGTATCCGGTTCCATTCACTGTTGGGAAAGGACTCGAAAAAATAAAAGAAATTAACTTTCGTCTAGGAATAAAAGCAGAGAGATGAGATAGAGCAATGTTTTTTATGTTGATGGACTTGGATCCTCTCTATTTCGAATGAAATGGAGAGGAACAAGTTAGTTGCTTTTAGAGGGCAATTTTGTCATTTCAGGGTTTTCTGTTCTTCATTTGGACAAAAATGCCTTCTTAAACAACTAAATAAATCCCTTTCATTTCATTTGAAATGGAGAGGATCCTTCTCCATCATTTTGCATTTTCTCCTATAGCGATGAATTGAATAATTAATGATATTCACAAGTTAAATTTATGATGGAAATATATATGAAAAAGTGTTCAATATAGTTAGACATTGGGACATGCATGCAATTTTTTCATTTATCAACACGATTTCAATTTTTAAAAATTGCAGTATTAATATTTAGCATGAATTCGACAACATTCCTTAAACATAATTTTATCTACCATGTACTACGTACAGACGAAAGCTTCAAAGATGACGGCACATTTGACACACCAATTGACTGAATTTCGGGCGTGAAAAACATGCAGCTTAAGGAGCTCCCTACCTTCATTAGAACCACTGATATTACTAAAATCATGTTCCATTTTGTGAGATCAGAAGCACTAAATTGCTTGAATTCTTTTGCAATCATCTTCAACACATTTGATAAGTTTGAATACGAAGTACTAGAAGCCATTTCTGCCATATGCCCTCACATTTACATTATAGGTCCGCTTCCCGGCCTTACTAGGCCAGCAAGTGCTTGATAGGCCACTCATCAAGTCCTTAAGTTCAAGCTTATGGACAGAAGACTCCAAATGTCTCCAATGGCTTGATAAAAGAGAACCAAAAAATTTGTTATATGCATAAACTATGGCAGTGTGGCTGTGATGACCAAACAACATTTAAGAGAGTTTGCATGGGGGCTTGCAAATAGCAAGCATCCATTTTTGTGGATAGATAGGCCGAATGTGGTATCGTGAGATTTGGCAAGCCTGAAGAATTCACGGTACACCCCAATGAAGAATTCACTTCAAATTTCTTACCACTTCCAGAATGTAGGGGAAAGTATCCAAGTCCTGATCTTTGATGACATCAAAGACAACTTCATCAACATAGTTAAGCATGGCAACATAGCAGATCTTCATATATTGGGGAAGATCCTCCATCGCTTTCACGTTCCATCTGCTCAAAGTACTAGAAAATGACAGATCGACAAGAAAAAGGTTGCAATATTTGTGATCCAAGTGATGATAGTTTTGACAAATTAATTAAATAAAAATAAACTATATATAGTAGCGTCGATAATTAATGATGTTTCTTTGTTCTTATACCGATCCACAGCATCAGTGAAGGATTCAAGCTCATCCAGCGATCCATATATATCATACATGTCATCAATAGCTAATAATATGCATACAAATTTGGTGTTGCCTATCCTGCACTTGGAAAATTGGGGCTCGAAAATCATCCCCATCGCCCACAAATAATTCTCCATCAACCTGTCCCTTGAGAAGGGTAGTTTATCTTTAAAACCCAAGTCTCTCCACCACCTACATATATGAATCAAATTTCAAAGATGTCAATCTTTCTGCAAGTCTTCCATGAAAGCATGCATATGGATGAAAGTAAACGTTACCTTGCTAAATCTTTAAGTTCTTGTTGATATACGTATTGCACTAAATTGAAATCCAGCCTAGCCAGCTCAAGCAAAGTCAAGTTCTTTGCCATATCCCTTTGATAGACATCAATAAAGTTCCGTGCTTCAACTCTTTGCATCCTCCAATACAGGGGGATTTCCAGTGATTGTCTCACCTGCTGATCAGCTGAATCACTGTCCAATTTTCTCATTAATGATTTCAGGTTTGGACACTAAAAAGCCTGGCTTCTTCCAAAGTATTTTGTCCATGCATTCCCAGATGAGAGGTTTCATACAAACTCAAAAGTCCCTCCATGTCACTGCTTAAGCTGTCCATAAATCTCCCATCGCTGCTTCTGAATTTGTCGAACACAGATCCGCATGTTTTGCCAAAATCACCAAGAAATGAGCTGTTTGTAGCCACTTGAAACAAAATGAAAACTACATATATGTATGGTGTTTAATGAATCATGTCATCACCTGAGCTAATCGAAAAACCATGTTCTCTTAAAACTCGAAACTGCAAAGCAGTGGTGTAAAGATTGCTAGTGAGATTTGGATACAAAAGAGCAAGAGCCTCTTCAATCTCTTTTTCAAAGTGGTAAGCAACTCCCAACCGCTGCATCGTGGAAGCAAGCCTCAATAGTACACCACTGTCTTTATTATTGGACGCCAGCAAGCATTTAGCATTTCCTTTCAACTCCTCCAATCGGGGGGCAAACAACTCATACTGCAACAAAACAAGATTACATTACTTGCATGCCAAGATCACTAGAAAATGGAAATGAAGAAGTAGGTGAGAGCAAGTGGACTTACAGTGTAGGGGGTGCTTAAGGACTCAATGACATCAGTTTCCCAAATGCTATGATGGTAATGCGCCAACCGCCGTGTATTCCCTTGTAAATACTCGTTGAACTTCGAGACGATCTTGCCTCTTCTTCTATGTGTTTGGGAAACTCCATTTATTTGGCGATTAAGAGCAACGCCACACGAGCTTTGGAGGGAGAGAAACATTATTTCCATAAGGAAGATGTTACTGTTAAGGACAACTAACTTGAGAAATTATTGCATGGAGAAGACATCTAAAACCTTCTTATATAGAATAGCAACGGGGCCAAAGTTATCAGTTGTACGTTCATTATGAGGACTAATTAAAAAATAGGAGAAACCTTTACTTATAGCTTGTGGTCGATCTTTAATTTATCACTTTTGCAATCATATTCTTAAACTTCAAAAAGTGTTAAGCATGGTTTATCGACTTTTATAAATTTGCAATGTCAACCCTTTAGTTAAATTCAGCATTGAATCAACCAGTTGATGAATGAAATCTCTAAAATACTCTTATGATTCATGTTTATAAATTACAAAAATACTTTGAATTTGGACAGAGTATTTTGGAGATTTTACTTCTTTTAACATTAACGTTGAATTTGGATGATGTAAGACGTTATTGTTTATATCTTATTGTCTCCTGAGATACCTAAACGGCGAAGCTTCTGGGTCGATTGAGAATGATGTCAAAAGCTGATCGTTTCGTCTTTCTCTGTAATAGAAAATACTCGCGTGGTGACAAAATAAGATTGGTTGAATTGAACCCATTGCTCATGGCAGGAATACATTCGCTGGATTGCGTATTCTACAGACTTTTCCACATTTAGAAGCATCCTACAAATTAATTAGTGCAGCCATTTATGAATTAATCTGTTGACTCCAAATATAGTGCGATGATCAACAACATTTGATCTCGTCATGCCATATTAAATCATTAGTAATTAGTTTTAAAAGCTTAAGTAAGTTTATAAGAATAGTAAATTTAATTATTTAACTAAGATTATATCATTCTCTTTCACGTCTGAGTTCAAACTTCTTTTAATTATAGGCAAGAAGACTCAATGTATAAAATATTTAATTAAAATGATAAATAAATTGACAAAGGCAGAATTGAAAGTCTGGACATCGACTCCAATACCATGTAAAATCCAAGCTCGTCCACACTTTAAAACCTTTTTTTCTCTATTATTGTTTTCTGATTAGAAAGCAATAATAGAGAATTTCAGAGAATTATTTGATCCTAAGTTACGTTGTAATCATAATCGAGCTGCACGCCATCAATGCAGATCGAGAACAAAGAGTAAAAAACAAGAAAAAGCGCTCTTCCATTATTTTCAACAACTCTATTTTATAAGAATAATTTGTTCGGTCAAATATTTCATATTAGATTTTATAAAATTAATACTATATATAGTATTAAATGATGAGACAATATTTTATTTTATCATGATATAATATATGTTATCACATGATAAAATAAAATATTGTCTCATTATTTAAAATTTTAGAGAAACTTCACTTTATATTCTTGAACTATCAAACGCTTTGAGAAAATCCCTAAATTTCAAAAACTTTCAATTTAACTCTCCTGAACTTTCAATTTGATTCAATTGACCATTCATCTATTAAATTCAGCCGTACGTTGACCCTAATGAAAATAATTAAAAATACCAAATCACCCTTTGATTTATGTTTTTTTTTTTTAAAAAAAATTGAAATTAATGGTAAATTTGTAATTATATATATATATATAAAATCAGGGTTATAAAGGTCATTTTATCACTTTTAACGTTTTAAATTTGACGTAATTGGTACATTGCATCAAATTGAAAGTTTAGAGAGTGAAATTAAGAATTTTTTAAATTTGAGAAGATCTTAAAATGCGTAAAAGTTTAGGGGTCTTAATCAAAGCTTCTTTTACAAATTTTAAATGATGTAGTATGAAGTGACTATAATTACATGCAATAAAATTTAAATATAAATTATCTCTATTTCACTTGAAATGGATAGTAGACAGTATCGTCATCCCACCAACTTTCAAACTCTAAAATACACAGAAGGCAGATCGAGTTAGGATATGATATATAGGAGCATTAACTAGTTGTAGTTGAACTTGAAGCACCTTGGCCTGTTAAGGCTAAATTTGTTAACTTAACTTCACATAAGCGCAAAGGTACATAAAGCAATCTAAAGAATAAATGTAATAAATACATGATAAAAAATAAAATAAAGTATGCCAAATTGGCAATACAACTCATTTGACCAAAAATAAAGTTGTTGCAAAGCTTAGTTTTAA
>CM017326.1:3205689-3286422 GCA_006937295.1 Carpinus fangiana | reverse complement strand
CCAGTTTGCCTGAGGAGAGACCAAAATTCTGATCTGAGATGCCATTGAGAGGGAGCATGGATGCAAGAGAGAAGCCACGGAGTGGCAGGGGGATTAGAGAAGACAAGGCAAGAGATATGGTGAGGGTTAAGAAGGATGGGTTCTAAGTCAATGCCTGGCTTCCAAGCGAGAACCAAACCTCATTTGGTGCCAACAGCAGGGACTTGGAGAAAAGAGGTGAAACCGAAGGAAGAAAGGGGATTTGAAGGGTCAAGAAGATGGGTTTTTGTTTCGCAAAGAAAGAGGATATCAGGCTTGTTAATCCTGCAGAGAGTCCGAAGGGAGCGAATTGCCGCAGGACGGACGAAACCACGGCAATTCCATGTGAGGATGATCATGGTACTGAGGGGGGCGTGAAAACGCCCACCTCATTAAAAATGTCGTGAGTCTGAGTAGCATAGGAGTTGTGTCCTGTTGGAGGAAATTCAGGGTAGGGAGTTGTAGGAGAAGGATCTGTAGCATGGAATGTCTTGGTCTGGTTTTGGTAAGGATGGAAACGTGGGGAGATTTTTGTATGAAACTTGAGGGGTTTGATGGCCGAGTGGGTATAGGAAGGTTTGGAGGGAGGAGGAGAGGTTTCTGAAGAAAGGGTGAACGTGGCAGTGGTTTGGCTTGTGTGAGGGGATGTCAACGTGGCATTGGGCTGATTTGTGGTGGTAGGTAGCAAGATGACATTTGTGTGACTAGAAGTTTCCACAGAATTAGTTAGAAAGGAACTAGTTGGGTTGTTGGTTGTGGGACCCTCTGAGATGGTTGTGTTCAGCTGCAAGTTGACAAGAGAAGGTTTTTCCATCAATGCAGCCGAATTAGAAGGCCTTGAAATTCCCGACGCGTCTAAATCAGTGTTTGCTACAGTGAGATTGGAGGGATTGGGACTAGGCTCCTTTTCCCGAGAATCGATGCTAGCCTTCGAGCAGCTGGGTTGAGGCAAGTAACTCAGGGAGGCCATCGGAGATGATACCAACGGAGGAGTTGCATGGAGTTTTGGAGCTGGACTAGTAGTGATGCCAGACTGTTGATGCCTGTGAGTGGGTAGCAGAGTTTCCACTCGGTTGAGAAAAGCTGGACGGGCTTTGAGCTTAGGACCATATTTGCCCTTTATAGTAGAGTCTGGTGTCTCTGGGCAATGAAAAGATTGATGACCAAGTCTACCACAGTCGTAGCAAAAATCAGAAAGCCTCTCATATTGATAAGAGATCAGGGCAGGAGCTTTTGGGGGGCGGTGTAAGAGAAAACCTATGGGAAGGGGGTCTTCGATGGGAATAAGAGCCCTTATCCTCAAATAGCTTTTCCTGATTGGTTTTGAGTTGTCCAAGTTGTCTACTTCCACGAGACCACCTAAGTTTTCTGCAATACTTATAGCATTCTCAGTTGTCATCTGCTCAAGGGGTAGGCCGTGTACTTGGACCCAGAAGGCTGCCTTCTGGAAGCTGATATCTTCAAAGGTTTCATCGTTTTCCCAACGTTTCAGAATTAAAGGTGTACCTTTGATGTTCCAGGGGGAGTTTTTGAGCACCTTGGAGAGATCCTCCGCTCCTTCGAAGGTAAACACCATTTTGTTATCTTCTCTATCTTCGGTAGTGAGGGCTTTTTCCAGCTGCCATGCCTGGAGGATGTTTTGCTTGATAGAGATTTTTGAGAAAGGTCTGTGAGAGATGATTTTCCCTATCAAGGTAAGGGAGGGAGGGAGTGGAGGTATGTCTGAAGCGGCCGTCAAAGTTGGGGTGGGGTGGTCAGTGCAGTGGAGAGCATTTGTGTGGTTGATGAGTTCATTTATTTCTTGGTTTACAGGTTCCATGTTGCTAGATCAAGGAAAGGTGGAAGAACCCAATCAATGGTTAAAGCAGATGGGGACGAAAGTGATGGGAGGGGGTAGGGCGTACTATGATCGGAGAACAAAGGTTAAAGCAGATGGGGTCGAAAAGGTGGGGATCAGGTCAGGGTGAACAGTGTTCGGAGAGCTCTACACAGAGAGCGGTAGTCGGGACTTGGTTAGAACAACGTTGGCACTAATCAGTTGGCACCCAGTCAACACCCTATTGAGAATCGCCAAGACTCAGGCGGACAATTGTTGGGACCCAATTTGGACACCATTAGGACACAATCAAGACATTTTCATAATTTACAGTCTAATATAATTGAATTATTATATATATACATTTATGATTTTTCGTACCTGTCAAACGCCATAAAATGCTCTCAAAGAAATCATTTTTCAAGAGAAAGGTTTTCACAAAACATTTTCGGACAACAAACATTTCAGAAATAAACAAAGCCTCCAAGTCTTACATGAAAGTTCTCATATTATTTAATTGTTCAATTTACCTTCCATTTAGACAGAAAAAAAACTGGGGTGAAATTTTTTATTTTATTTTTATTCCTGTTCGGGACTTCAATTATTTGTACTATTTTTTTGAACAAAATTATTTGTACTATTCTGTTATGAGTCTCGTGACAGAAAAGGACGTTTCCTACCTACAGCACACCTTAGGGGCTCATAGACCCCATAAGGATTTATAAGAGATTTGTAATTTTTTTTTTTTCATTTATATATATATTATGTACTTAAGGGCTCGGCAAGATGAAATTTTTTCACCCCCATGAAAAGTTTTCCCTTCCAGGTTTTTGTGTCGAGCTTACTTGCTGGATTTCTGTATTGCAGACCCTACTAGTCTAAGTTTTAGAGCAGCTACCTCCTTCTCATCTGTAATTTGCATTACAGATTTTTATACCATGTATCTTATATTAATTCCTGTATATATCCAATAAATGAAGATGTCTTGCCGTCAATGTTTTGCCCAATTCTTTAACGATATGTCACATTAAATCAATCAGCAAGCTAACCGACATTTGTGTCATATGCTTTATTAATATTATTTAAAAATTATAAAAGTTTATAAAATTATAAACTAAAATTAACACAATGAAAAAAAAAAAAAAAAAAAAAAAGAACAAAAAGAACAAAAAAAATATAGGTAGGCCAAAATGGCTAGCTACCCCCTATGGCTAGATAGGGATATTTTTGACTTTATGCTGCCCATTCCTTGGCTTTTACCCAAGGTATAGAGGATTGGGATACTTTTGCTTTCTTTGGGGTCGCATATACGCCCATTTCTTTTTTGGTGTTTGGTTTTTCCATTTATATTTTAAGTACTTGTTTTTTCATTTTGGATTTGTTGTTGAAAATCCACCCTTCTGTGATCTTTTGTTTCTTGTAACTTGTCTTTATTGTTTAATGGATTGAGGTATTTACAAAATAATAATAATAGTAATTTATCAAGATATAGATGCTACCAAAATGATGTGGAGCTTATCCATTGGAGATCATCAAAATAACTAATCTAGAGAAATACTATGAGTGTCAAATTTCAGGGACGGAGGAAGGGGAGGGCCTGTGTAGGCCAGGGCCCTCCCCAAATTGTGCAAGAAAACATTTTTGCAAGTAAAAAATAAAAAATAATAATAATTTAGGCCCATTGGCCCTGTCCAAATATATATTTTTGGCCCAATCCAATATATTTTTTGCCTTGCCCAATCAATTTTTTTGGCCCTAGAATATTTTTTTAGGCTTATACACATAAACCCTTTCACCTGGCCCCAGGCCATAGGACTTGCTGGCTCCGTCCTTGGTGTCAATGAACCAAAAATTTGTTAATGGTTTATTGTAACACCCTCACATTTATTTTTCTGGTTAAGATTTATATATGTACTACCAATATATGAACCAAAATTATTCAGTACTTGTCCCACACAGGCATGGGGGGTTCAGCCTTGTCAAATATATGATTTGTTCAGTAGGGGATTGGATTGACAATTAACGAGGTCAAATGATCTTTAATCACCCCAGTTGATGTCCCAATACCATCTCCATTTTGGAAGAGAAACTGAGCAGTGCGAGCCATGTTTAATGACATCTCGACAATGGACTTTGGCATGGAGTTTTTGGCACTCTCCTCATTCAGCTTTCTCCATGAATAGCTGATTAACCCCCTTATGTGATCTTGAGCTTCTTCTTTGGATACACTTTCTTGTACCATGTAGCACTCTATGGATTTCGCCACATCACCCCTCTTGCTTTCAGCCTATGATCAACACAGAACAAATAGAAATTCACCAATCAAACTAACATCTCTTGCAAGAAATAGTTTTAACCAATTGCAATAATTTGTAGCAGACGTACCTCTGAAGTTCCCAAATCATCGCTTAGTCTAGTTATGAGGGACGCCCAATATATAATCTCAGAGCCACGCTTTAAGCAATCAAGTGCATCTCTTGATATGGTGCAGCCAAGCAGAACATAAGCATGGACTATGGCTGAAGGACCACCAACAGAAATCCATGCATTTTCCAAGTACTCGTTCATAGTTGGAGTGCATCCACTGGAAAACCATCGTCTTTCTACCAAATATGATCGACAAAGATTTGCCCACTGCCATGAAAACAACATTGATTACACCCCCACGGCATGCATTGAACAATTGACTTCAATTTTGTTTTTGGCTTACCGCTTCCTTAATGTAGGGGAAAGTATTCACGCCATGATCTTTGAGAACATCAAAGACTACTTCATTAGCAAAGTTAAGCATGGCAAGATAGCAAATCCGCATGTACTCTGGAAGGTCCTCCATTGCCTCCATTTCCCATCTGCTCAAAAATATTACAAAAAAGAAGGGAAAAATATATTATGATCCAAATGATGGTTTGGACAAAATAAAAATAAATTAACTTGTATAATCATGCTTAATTCTGTTATACCGATCCACAGCATCAGTGAAGCATTCAAGCTCATCAAGCGATCCATATATATCATACATGTCATCAATAGCTGATAATATGCATACAAATTTGGTGAGGCCTATCCTGCACTTGGAAAACAGGGGCTCAAAGATCATCCCCATTGCCCACAAATAATTCTCCATCAACCTGTCCCTTGAAAAGGGCAGCTTATCTTTAAAACCCAAGTCTCTCCACCACCTATATATATGAATCAAATTTCAAAGATGTCAATCTTTCTGCAAGTATTTCATGAAACTATGCATATGGATGAAAGTAAACGTTACCTTGATAACTCTTTAAGTTCTTGTTGATATACGTATTGCACTAAATTGTAATCCAGCTTAGCCAGCTCAAGCAAAGTCAAGTTCTTTGCCATATCCCTTTGATAGACATCAATGAAGCTCCGAGCTTCAACTCTTGGCATCCTCCAATACAGGGGGATTTCCAGTGACTGTTTTACTTGCTTAGCTGAATCACTGTCCAATTTTCTCATCAATGATTTCAAGTTTTTTATGCTAAAAATCCTGCCTTCTTCCAAAATATTTTCTCCATGCATTGCTAGGTGAGAGGCTTCATACAAACTCAATAGTCCCTCCATGTCACTGCTTAAGCTGTCCATGAATCTCCCATCACAACTTCTGAATTTGTCAAACACATCTGCATATTTTGCCGAAATCACTCAGAGAGGCTTCATAGAAACAAAATGAAAAACATGTAGGTTTGGTGGAACTATGACATCACCTGAGGTAATCGAAAAACCATGTTGTCTTAAAACTCGAAACTGCAAAGCAGTGGTGTGAAGATTGGTAGTGAGATTTGGATACAAAAGAGCAAGAGCCTCTTCAATCTCCTTTTCAAAGTGGTAACCAACTCCTAACTGCTGCATCGTGCAAACAAGGTTTAATAGAGCACAAGGGTCTTTGGTGGACGTCAACAAGCATTTAGCGTTTCGTTTCAACTCCTCCAATCGGGTACCGTAGAACTCATACTGCAAGATGACATATGTGATGTTAAAGTATTGATTAAACGATTAAATTAAAAAATAATTTTGAAACAAGTGGTGGTGATTTAAGACGTGAGAATAAGTGGACTTACGGTGTAGGGGGTGCTTAAGGACTCAATGAGTTTGAGGTCCCAAATGCTGGGATGGTACTGAGCTGATCGCCGTGGATGCACTTTTTGCAACTCATTCGACTTTGAGACGATCATGAAGGGCAGGATTATTGGGAGGCTTTGCTTGCTGCTTCTTCTATGCTGAGGCCAAACTACCCTTCTTGGGCAGTTAAGCGTAAGGCAACATGAGGTGGAGGAGGCGGAGGAAATCATCATTTCCATGGGAAAGCTCAATGGTAAGCTCTATTGTGCGAAAGGTCGCGAATCTCTCACACACTCAAAACAAGCGGAACAAATGTGATAATAGTGTTTAAAGAAAAATAAACAAAATGACAACAAGAACACAAGATTTACGTGATTCGGCAATTTGCCTACATCCACGGTGCAACGGTAGAGTGAGATTTTACTAATTCAACAGGAGAGAATACAAAAGAGTGTATAATCACTCACAAACCCAAATCCCCAAATACACCCAACACCTCTCACTCACAATATGGAGCTACTGCCCTCCACGGACTGCTACCAACATACACAACACTGCAGCACAAGCTCTACTTCCTCCCCTGCCTTGTACCATATATATAGAAGAGTTGGTCAAATACTTCATGATGAAGTAAAGAACAAAACTTCATAATGAAGAAATCGGCTGCATGTGAGTCAAGAAGAAAAATACTTCCTCATCAAGAAATCGGCTACATAAATGTGGGTGCAATAAATTCTTGGATGAGAAGTCTTCATGCAATGGTTCCTTGGAGATAAGAACAAATCACAACAAATAAGGTGCTTCTTTTGTTGACAATTAACTTACAAACAAAAGTCATTAATAGTCTAAAATCTTAGACTTTCCACCTCACGGATTGGGTGCAGCTTTGGGAATAAACGAAGGCAGCCCACAATTTCCTTCTTCAATAAATTGACAAAAAATCAATTTCAAAGTTTGACTAATATGAGCCAATTTTTCAACAAGCTCATGAACATGTTGGGCAAAGTTATTGAAGAAACATATAAGCACTCTTCTGCTTAAATAGTATATCAAACAAACAGTCTAGTTGTACTTTTGTCACGAGGAAAACGCTCATGCATGTGAACAATTTGATTCACTATTAATTAAAGAAACACGTAGATTCCATTCTTAGATCTAACAAAGATTCAAGGCCGGCAAAACTTATTTTTGTTGCACGTTTATCACAAGATTAAAATAATAATAATAATAATAATAATTACTTATTTCCTAAAGAAATGACAATAATATGAGGGGGACTGAGCCAATTAAACCAAGCCAAAAAAATGTTTTGTTTATAAGACTTGGAGGCTTTGTTTAACAATATGAATTAATTTAAAGTTGACTCTATGTATTTCTGTGGGTCAGTGTTGAGTTAATTATATTATAATTTTTTGAATATGACTAATACTAAACTAAGTATATTTTTATATAATAATTTGAAAATTGGTCATAAATTGGTTGTTAGAAAATATATTTTTTAAGACTTTATTTTAAAATTATATTTGGCCCTTTATATTATCATCGTTTATGTCATATGAAACCTTTTCGAAAGTAGATCGATTATATAATATACTTCTTCAATTATTTATAGTAGGAAAGTATGGTCGCGCTAATGAAAGAGAGGGGTAAGTGCACAACCATTCCAGATCCCTGTGGCAATGAGGAAAAAATTGCCCACAAATTTTTTTTCAAATCCTAACCGTTCAATGTCATCTAAGGGTCCATATTGAGCCACGTGTCCTACTATCAACAAAATAATAAATTATAGTTTAAATTTTAAAAAGAAATTATAAAAAAATAATAAAATAAAATAATAAAAATTTTGTGTCATTTTTACCATAAGGGTGGCCGGCCCACCCCAACTGAGGGCCGGTCTACTGCCACGTCGTCGGAAACACAACCACCGTCCATCGCCGGTGACCCAGCCACCACGGTACGCACCTCTCTTTCTTTCTTTCCTCCTTCTCTTTCTTGTTCTGGTTGGGCAGGAGAACACTCTCCCTCTTCCTTTGGTTTTTCTCTTCTAGCTCCAACTCTCTCTCTCTAACTCCAGCTCTCTCTCTCTCCTCTGAATATCTCTCTCGGGTCTGGTCTGGGCAAGAGGGAAACAACCCCTCTTCGTTCTCTTTTCCTCCTCACGGTCTCTCTCTCGATCTCCCTTTTTCCAGCTCTCTTCTCCCTCTTAATCTCTCTCTCTTGTGCTTGGGCTGCTGCTGCAAAATAGCAGCGTTGAAGGCTGGCCCTTGGGGATGGCTTTCCACCCCCATGGCTCAGCCGGGGTGGGCCGGCCGGCCACCCCTTATGGCAAAAATGGGGTGGCCGGTCACCCTAAAAATTTTATTATTTTGTTTTATAATTTCTTTTTAAAATTTAAATAATACTTTATTATTTTGTTAATAGTGGGACATGTGGCTCAATATGGACCCTAGGATGACATTGAATTGTTAGGATTTGAAAAAAAAATTGTGGGCAATTTTTTTTCCATTGCCTGGGATCCCGATCCCCCTCTCGGTGGCCACCTCTTTTATATGTGGGATTGACTGTATTACCTTAATGAATGACTTTGATAGTGATGTTTATATTGGCTAGGATCATAATCTATTGCCTTTTATGCTAATATAAGATATGTTAAGGGCTTCATCCCCTTATTGATTTTGATTTTTATATTGGATATAATGGATCTTTGATTGCTAGTTTATGGCATAAATTTTACATGCAAAGTATGTAGATAAAAAATTATAATAAAAGAAATAATTAACTACCATTCACTATATAATAAGTGCTGTACAGAAACAGTATATCAAACGAGTGCTTTTGGTGAAGTTTTCTTCTCTCTAGGTCGTAACTTCAAAAAACCTAGAGGTGAAGTGGGGCACCTCTACCCGTCTGAAAAGGGTGAGAGGCTGGGGCTGGGAGTGGATCTAGCAGATGAGAGGAATGGGATCAATGCCAGAGGATTTCACAAAGATGTGGGAGAGGTTCAACCTATTAGAAGAGGAGGATGAAGAACTTATCGCTCCGGAAGAAGAGGTGGTGCCTATGGTCGAACGGGGGACTGCCTGTGTGGTAGGGAAGCTTTTGGCGGATCGGAGTGTGGGGAAGGAGACTATTAAGACTCCGATGATACGAGCATGGCAACCTACAGGGTGGGTGACTTTCAAAACACTTGGAGAAAATCTATTTTTAATAGATTTTGAGAAAGAATGGGATAAAAGTCGGATACTGGAAGGGCGTCCATGGACTTTCGATGGACACTTGTTTTCATTGGTAGACTTTGACGGGATCACACCGGTTGAGGAATTGGAGTTTGAAAAAGCGGCCTTTTGGGTGCGGATGTACAAACTACCCCTGGCATGTATGAGTAAGGCAATGGGGCTTCGCATTGGGGCATCCGTGGGAGAGGTGGAGGATGTGGATGTAGATGAAGAGGGGGTCGGTTGGGGGAAGTACCTGAGGGTAAGAATTATCCTGGACCTGTCAAAACCCCTCTCAAGGGGGAGGAGACTCAAGCTGAGGGATCGATCAATATGGATTCCTTTCCAATATGAGAAGATTCCAAGATTTTGTTTCAAATGTGGAACAATCTGCCACGGAAACAGGGGCTGCACAAGGCCGGGAGGTCGCTGGGGAACTGGTGCTGAAAATGAGGAAGAATTCGGCTCTTGGTTGAGAGTGGCTCCCTCTGTAAACAGTGGGGGCGGAAGAGGCTATAGTGCATATGGGAGGGGAAGAAGTAATCATTCTCCGAATTCGAGATTTGTTGATGTAGACCCAGTCTTTCACACGGATCAAGTGCAGGGCGAGGAAGAAGACATCGGAGGAGATGAGTTTGGCGGAAATTCCATGTATACACCGGCGGCAGCAAGGGGCACAAAAACTAGCAACTCCGGTGGTAGCGACAAAATGTCAGCGAGCAATAAATGCAGCGGGAATCCAGGAGAATTGGTGCGACCAGCTAGGAGGGAAGTGAATGCAGAAAATAATGGCATAGTGGATTGGGGAAGGAAGGAATCTCATAATGGCGTGATGGGCGGAAACGTGGAGGAAGGAAATCAAGGCGGGAAAACTAATAATATAGGAGAGGAAATTAGGGGCATTCATTATATGGCCCCCACCAAGGCCGGAAATGACTCGGGTAATAAAAGTGCAGATCCTTTTCCTTCCCAAGCTGAGGGAGTTAACGAGCGAGATCATGGGACAAAGGCGAATGTGTATCTTGGTCAATGGGATGCAATTAAGGAAAGAATGGTGTGGGGGTGTAATGGAGAGAGAGGAGTCTGTCTCAGCTGGCTTAATTGATACGTGCAATCTGTCTGCAGCAAGCAACGTGGAAGGTGGAGATGGGTCCCGCACAATGTTCTCTCCGAAAATCATGCAAGCAGGAAGGGGAAAGAAAAAAGTGCCTAATTCTCAAAACAAAGAGCCACGTACACTGCCCCCTCATACACGTGGCATTGAGAGGGTGGGAGCAAAAAGGAGGGGAGTGAGTAATGAGGCGATGGAGGCTTTACCCGATTTTGAAAACAAGGGACATACAGCACGTGGAGACTCTATTTCATGCAAGAAGAGAGCAAAAGGTGGAGGCTTCAGTCCTGCCTCGCGCAATGAGTTGTCTAAGTTGGCATTGTCGAAGGCTTGAGAACCCTTCGGCAGTTCGAGACCTACACCACTTGGTGAAGGATAAGAAGTCTGATATGGTTTTTCTTATGGAGACCAGAATTTTTAATAAAAATTGTGATTTTTTACGTTTAAAAAAAAACAAAAAAAAAAAGAACGAGTGCTTTTGAATATTTTGATCACGTTTTAGGCGGCCGGCACAGCCACATGTACGTACAGTGTTTGGGGTCGAGAAAATTGACTCTTGTTTGGTGCAGGAAGCTAGAACTGGTTAATTACTCATAATTGGTCAATACCACATCAATGTATTTCTCTTCCTCTTCCATACGAAGCTCGATCTCATAAGGATAGCTTTACAACAGCTTGGGGCCACTGAAAATTAGATGAAATTTAAAAATAATAATAAAAAAAAGGACATCAATGTCTTTGAATTCCAACTTTATATATATTTATCATTTATAGAGTTTGAGTTCACAAATTAATATATATATTAAAATATAATAAATGCTACGACTCCTCCTGAAATTCTCTTGGTAAAATATTAACGAAATTATCCAACACTCCATTAACCTCTTCTTCTACCTTTTTTTTTATTTTAAGCAAATGAGGGATGGGTACAAGAATTAAAACACCAAAAAAGATGTGGAATTTCCTACAATGCACTCAAAAAGAAAAATGCTTATTTTATTTACATAATGTTTGTCCTCTCTTGATGCATATGTTTGTGACGTTTCGGATCTTTAAAAGTTAAAGTTCCACGTTTTGTTGTATTTTGATTTATGTTTTTTTTTTTTTTTTTAATTAAAAAAGGTTGGAGGGGGAGGCCAATTGTAGCTATCCTACTTGAGTGTAACCATAATAGCACTAACCCGTAGAGCGCCGCTCAAGAGGGGCCTAGACGGTAGGAACCACAGGCGCTTCCTCAAGACCAACTAAGCCAAAGCTTAACACACGCCCCACCAGGGCATCAGTGGGACTCAAGGTGGCTAACACTAATAGGCTAAGGGATTCCCATTACGGGAGTCAAACCCAATCCCTAGTGCATGCCTAACCTCATGGGAATTCCCTTGAGACCATTGAACTACCACTCTTCGTGGTGTATTTTGATTTGTGTTTGTTTGTCCTCTCTTGATGCATTATGTTTGTGACATTTTTGACACATTTTGTGATATTTTGATTTACACATGTTGTTAATGCCTTTTTTGTTACGAAGAAGCGTCGATCTTCGTCTTCTATTCAAAGATAAATTCGTAAGCTGAGAAAGGAACACAAACTCCACAGGCTTTTGAGAGAAAATTCTTTGATTTGAATGAGTTTTACATCATAAGCTAGACAATTTATAAAAGAAAAATACTTGTAAAGAAACTTGCTGATCCTATCTTTTGTTTTATTAATTTATCTCTCTAAAATGTCCCTCTTTCTTTAAGCTTATAATAATAATAATAATAATAATAATAATCTCAATTCTTTTTTCTCCTCTATATTCGCAATTTTGAATTCAGTTTAGTAGAATAAAAAAATAAAAACAAAATCGTAAACCCAAACAAACCCGAAGCATTCTCCACAAAAAATAAATTAATAATTAAAGAATCCAATGTAAATGTGCTTAAGTTGAACTTGGGTTTGCGAAAGATCTGACTTGTATGTTGTAGTTAAAACTGTAGTTAAAACTACAGCATGCATGTTAAATTAAAAATTGAATGGTGAAGATTTCATTAAAGTAATTAAATGGTTCAGATATGCCATAATAAATATCAATTTTCTCTTTCATCTATATCTTCATCTATTTATTAGTATTTATTATGATAGATCCTCTCCCTTCAAGAATCCTTCAATTACTTCAAAGAAATCATCATCATTTAATTTATAACAACTTGTATGTTGTAGTTAAAACGGCAGTGTGTAACATGTGCTCACATGAGAGAGGAACTTTCTCTTGACTCACTCCCCGGCCCCACCACAAGTTTGCCTCCTTATCTCCCCTATAAGCTCTAGCTTCTCACCGGCCACTCAACGGCGGCGGCCTATCTTCTATACGTGATTTCTTTACAGGTCCATTGGTAAACTTCAAATAGGCAGAAGGAAGTTTGACGGATGTGATTTGAAAACTAACAAACTCCAAGAGAGGGAAAGGTACATTGACTCTCAACAAAACTCTCTTGGCTCAACAAAGCAACTTCTCAAAAGGCTCTAGAATAAATTCTTGATATGCTTGCTTAACCTTTAGAGAAAGAGCATCCTTAAGTATTTATAGGTGAAGACTCTAGTAATGGAGCTCTCGGGAGTCCTCTTGAACACCTAATGTAAGCAAGGCCAGATAACACTACTCTCGAACCTTCAGTAGAACAATCAGTCAACACACCAAGGTAACAATCTTGGTGACGATGCTCTCAAGTTAATCTTTCACTACAAAAATATTGAGGTTTAACGATTTCCATATGGTGACATTTTTGAGCCAAAAAACGTAACTATATGGTTAGTGCCTTTGGTGACGTTTTTGAAATGGCAAAAATTGGGTAGACTAGAAAAGGGGGGAAGAGGGAACGAAGGAAGGAGAGCCTTCTCTCTAGCTCTCTATTCCGTGAGAAAATAAGAGGGGAAAGCAGAGAGAAGGGAGAAAGAAGAAAAAAAAAAAAAAGGGGAAAAAAAAATTTAAAATTCAAAATTTTCAAATTTACGACGTGTCACGTGTTATTAATTAATGACATGTGAACAGTACACATCATTAATTAATGATGTGGTACTATTCAAACGACACCCCTTGTGAGGGGTGTCATTTTACTCAAAAGACATCACCATTTTGTGACGATTTCAAAAATACCTTATTGTTCACACGTCACAAAATATTGAGAGGTTTTTTTTTTTTTTTTTTTTTTTTTTTCTCTAGTGTATAAAGTTTTTATCCATGAATTCTGTAAAGATAGTCCATGTGATATATTTGCAATTTACATAAAAAGACAACTTTTTACACCAAAAGAATTTGGGGTTAAAATGTTTTATAACCTAAGTTTTGATCACCAAATAGGGCCAATTTTTAAGACCAAACAATATACTTTGTATAATAGTAGAGGCCTTAAAAATTATACCTTAGAATTGTAACAAGTAGCAATTTAAAATGGTGGTGTATTTAAAATTGAATCGAGCCTTTAACTTGGATACATATATTTAAAATTGAATTGGGCTTTCTATATAATATATATAGTAGCAGAAGCATTGGGAAAGGAAATGTATGGTACATAAAATCTTGACAAGTGACATTGTATGAGTGTTATAATTGTGACAATTAATTGACATGGTAGAAGTGTGTCAAGTGAAAGAGTTAATTTTGTATTTAATGTTGCTTTAATTCGATCCACTAATGATTCAAAAGGCCATACTCGACATATTTAGCCTGAACATTAAAAAAAAAAAAAAAAAAATATAGTCAAATTAAAATAATTTTTTTTTCAAGTAAATCTATAGGATTAAGCTCTGAATATGGGTAAAATAAACTGTTTTCGTTTAATAGTCGTCGAAAAGAAGCGTGAGAATTGAAAGAGGGATAATTAAGCTAGAAGCAAAATGAACCTTTCTCAAGCACAAATATTCCAGTGACAATAATAAACATTGAAAAACGCTAAACAGATAAATATCACAGTTTATGCGAAATTAACAGATATTTAAATCTAAGCAAGCAATCACCAAAATATGAAAAATCAAACAAAAAGATTTTGGTGACAAAGAGGAAACCTTTTAGAAACAGATCTAAAAGTAAAACCTCTCTGGGGCAGCCAAACCCAGGAAATCACTATCAAAAGATTATCTAGAGATTACAAACACTATGAACACTTACAAACCGATGTCAGACCTTGACTCTGTGATGCAGATCAGAAGGCAGTTCGGAACCTCTCTGTTTTTGCGATCGAACGCACTCCAGTGAACGATCACACCCACACCAGCGAACGATCGCATAACTGGCGTCCAAAGGCCCAACGCTACTGAGTAAGCGACCGATGACAGGGTTCGTGCGCCCTGATCGATCGCCCATCTGCGAACGATCGCACTCGTCCCTGCGATCGATCGCACACGGGAATCTATGTTACATTTCTGCGTTTTTAATTATTAAACCGCCCTAGTTTAATTGCTTTAGTATTCTTCGGGCTTTAGGAGTCTTTATTTCGTTGTTTTATTAGGTTTAGGGTTATGATGGGTATTTATGTAATATTTTAATAGGTTTAGGGTTTGTGGCTATAAATATATGTTTATAGCCTCCAAACAAGGGAGTTGTTTATTATTATTGATTTTATTAATGAGAATTACTCAGAGTTGAGTATATTCCTCTTTTTCCTTCAAAATGCTAGAGAGTATCTAGATTTTCGAGAAGAATTCTCAGATCATTGATAGAATCAAGATCTGAAATTACATATCCGCTGCATTATTTGTTGTTCTTCGCTGCAGCCCACTAAGTCGCGCTGCATCACTCTGTAAGATTGACAAGCCTCCAACTTGTCTTCTCGCTCACAATCTTCTTCAATATGATTCTCCTTTACCGGACCCTTCCAATAGACTTCTCAATTACGCTCACAATCAAACTAACAAAGATCCTCTAAGAGGAACAACAAGGCTCACAATATTTCTCTCTAAGCACAGCCTCTCACGAACTCTCTGGGGGTAAAAATTTGTGTATCTCTCTTTCTATAAAGGTGTATTTATAATCGCCCCATCATCCCTAGACCTAGGAAGCGGTTTCAATTCATTTAAAACTGTTACAGGTAAGCGACGTCCGGAAGGGAACATGTGCCGTCCGGACGGGGCAACAAAACATGTCCAAAAAGTGTTTTTTACACATGGTCGTCTGCAATCTCGTTCGGACGAGATTGCAGACGAGCTATTCTGCCGACTTCTCTTTATGGCCCGTTTTACGTAGTAAACATTGGAATTAGCTGAACCTCGTGAAACATGACTTTGTAAATCTTTGAGTTAGCTTTCCAAGGCCATAAAGCTTGCTCCAATCCGAGGCCTAGAACTCTAGATATGGCCTTTTTAGTAAACGTCGTCCGGACAATGTTTAGGCGACACTGCAAACGAGGCTCTTGGGAATTCTTGTTTATCTAGCTCGTTCGGACAGGTTTGCAAACGAGATTACAGACGAGGCTCTCTGGAAAAATAGAATTCTTCGAGCGTCCGGACGGCCTTTCTTCTCGTCCGAGCGGCGGCACTTTTGATCACCATTTTGCTTACCGAATTACGCCAACAAGAACTTACAAACTCCCCATTTGGCAATTCGATGACAAAATCAATTGGAGGAGTCATCCATCAATCCTCAATTTTTACTCCCCCTTTTTGTCACAAATTGACAAAAGGTATCATGTTTCCTGAAACACTCAACAAAACTCATCAAAACATATGTGGAACAGGAAAAATGTAAACACAACTCATGATCACAGATAGGAAAATGCATGAAGATAAAGCAAGATCATGAAAAACAGCAACTCCCCCTCAATATATGGCTCAAAAAAAAAAAAAAAACAACAACAACAAGCAACTTGAAATGAAAAAGGTTTCTCCCCTTCAAGAAGTCAAATGAACACACATGATAAACACATCAAAGACTCATGAATTTCAGCAATGAATAACCAAAACATGCTCCAAATATACAAAATATACATGAGATTTGAAGTGACAACAAGACATTGAAATTGTTTAACCCAAGCCAAATAAAAATGTTTCATTCAACCCATGCTTGTGTGTAGTGTTGTAAGCCATCAAAAAATTGGAGTTTCACCACCATGAGGTTTTGACAAGTATCTCAGATCAAAAGTCAAACTTTATCATACTAGGGCCTAGCCACTCTCATCCTATACATTTCTCATTGTAAAACAATTTGCACAAGTTTGACACAGTGAAATAAATTCCTTTTGGAATGTGATCTTTTGATTTTATTTGTTTTACTATTTTGTTTCTTTTTCTTTATGAGAAAGTGTCCTTAAACATGTGGTGCTTATCACAACCGAGAAAGCAGGAAATTTTTAAGCCCTAGGTTCAACTAGCATATGGTCAATTTGAAACAAATACTAGTCACAAACCTCATATGGTTACCAACAATAATGTAAGCTTTAAAAGTGCACATGAGATTAAGCATAGGCATAACGTACCACAGAAGCTCAGGCTTTAGGTAACCACAAAAACAAGTCCATTGAACAAAAGTTCATCTCATGCATATTAAGAACATTCCAAGATGCAAGGGATTAAATCCATAAAGGTAACATGAGAATTTAATGGACTATCTAGGTGCATAAGACAAAAGAGGAAAGAACAACCAACTAAACATATTTTTGTCTTTTTGAAATTTTTTAACAACAAAAAAATGCACACAAAAAAATAAACAAAACAAAAACAAAGATAACATGCTCTAGGAAATGGAAAGATAAACATTAAAAACAATCCTAGAAATGTTATTGGCTCACCTAAACTAAGGTGAGTACATTACCACTCCCCCTCAATGGGTGAATGGTATCATCCTTCCTAACCCACACTTGAGTGATCTTCGGTCTAGGTTTATGGACATTTTCAAACTGGTCTAACCTAGATAGCACTCCTTTCATCATCGTGATCAACCCTTCACAATCTTTCCTAGATACAGAATTTTTATTCTTCTGCACATGAGGTTTCAAATTAAAACAATGAAGTCGAATGTGACCCACTTTTTCACAATGATGGCATGTAAGTACAAACCTTTGAGAAGGTAATTTCCTAGGAAGATGCACGACTCTAGGCTTAGGTAAAGATGCATGAGGTACAATAGAATTTTTCTTACCTTTCTTACCTTGCCGAGTCGGAGAAACTGTTGGCTTTCCTTCACTGGAGGATTCTTCTACTTTAACTGGTTTAACAAACACAATCTTTGAAGTAGGAGCAAGGTTAGAAGAACAAGAAGCAGTTTTATCAAATCCTAAACCAGATCTGTCACTAGAACGCTTCTGAGCATGCAACATTTGATTAAGCTTTTTACTAGAGAAAGTACTCAAGTGATTTCTAGTTTCAATCAAATCATTTTGGAGGGATTTATTCTTAGCAATTAACACATGATTTTCAGATTTCAGAGAATTGCAAACAGCATGTGAATCACTCAATTCTTTCAGCAAATTATCCCTCTCAAGTTCAAGATTCTTGACATCCTTAACAAATTTTAGGTTAGTATTTCTAAGTGTAGAATATTTTCCCTCAAATTGTCAAAGGAGTTTTGAAGGTCACTAACCCTATTTGATTCATTATCATAAGCAGACTTAACATCTGATTGATTAGAATCATCAGAATCATAGGAAGCAACAAATGCTACATAATTAGGAGAATCATCAAGAACCTCTTCATCAATGTCACTCATGGTAATATTGAAGGCTTTTTTATCATTTGGCTTATTACTCATGAGGTTAGCACAATCCTTGCGCAAATGACCATAGCCAGAGCACTCATAACATTTTGGACCACGTGGGTCTCTTTCATTTCTATCCCGAGTACTCTCTTCTGGCTTTTCAAATCTCTTGGGAATTCGATGTTTATACTTATAGAACTTTCTAGCTACCAAGGCAAGTTCCTCATCATTTGGTTCCTTATCAGATAACTCATCAGAGTTCTTCCTAAGAGTTCTAAGGGCAAGATCCTTATTATTCCTAGGTTTAGACAAAGAAAACTCATAAGTTTGCAAGGCACCAACTAACTCTTCTATCCTCATGGTTTCCAGATCAGTGCACGACTCAAAGGCTGTTACCTTTATTCTGAATCTTTCAGGGACTGATCTCATAACCTTTCTAATTATCTTAGTGTCAGAAACTTTCTTTCCTAGATTTATCATGGAGTTTCTAATTTCACTAAGTTTACCAAAGAAGTCATTAAATGTCTCATCCTCTAACATTTCAATTTTCTCAAACTTAGAAACTAACATTTGAAGTTTTGTAGCTTTAACAAGATTTGTTCCTTCATAAGTAGTTTCTAAAATCTCCCATGCATCTTTGGCACTATCACAATTTGAAATTCTAGAGTGCTCAGTTTGTGAAATTGCTAAGTACAGTACATTCATAGCTTTGTCATTCACCACACGAGATTTGTTTTCAGTAATAGACCATTCAGCTGTCGGCTTCTTTGGAGCTTGAAATCCATATTCAATAGCAGACCAAACGTCTATTGATTTTAAGAAAAATCTCATACGGGACTTCCAATAGCCATAATTTGATCCATCAAAATTAGGCACAGTGTTAAGGGTTTGAGACATTTTAGACAATAAACAAGGATCACACTTAGGAATTTAATCCAAATAGAGTGAACCCGCTCTGATACCAATTGAAAAACGCTAAACAGATAAATATCACAGTTTATGCGGAATTAATGGATATTTAAATCTAAGCAATCAATCATCAAAATCTGAAAAATCAAACACAAAGATTTTGATGACGAAGAGGAAACCTTTTAGAAACAGATCTAAAAGTAAAACCTCTCTGGGACAGCCAAACCCAGGAAATCACTATCAAAAGATTATCCAGAGATTACAGACACTAGGAACACTTACAAACCGATGTAAGACCTTGACTCTGTAAGATCGACAAGCCTCCAACTCGTCTCCTCGCTCATAATCTTCTTCAACGTGATTCTCCTTTACCGGACCCTTCTGATAGACTTCTCAATTACGCTCACAATCAAACTAACAAAGATCCTCTAAGAGGAACAACAAGGCTCACAATATTTCTCTCTAAGCACAGCCTCTCACGAACTCCCTGAGGGTGAAAATTTGTACCTCTCTCTTTCTATAGAAGTGTATTTATAATAGCCCCATCATCCCTCGACCTAGGAAGCAGTTTCAATTCATTTAAAACTGTTACAGGTAGGCGGCGTCCAGACGGGAACATGTGCCGTCCGGACGAGGCAACAAAACACGTCCAAAAAGTGTTTTTTACACATGGTCGTCTGCAGTCTCGTCCGGACGAGATTGCAGACGAGCTATTTTGCCGACTTCTCTTTATGGCCCGTTTTGACCTAGTAAATATTGGAATTAGCTGAACCTTGTGAAACATGACTTTGTAGATTTTTGAGTTAGCTTTCCAACGCCATAAAGCTTGCTCCAATCCGAGGCCTAGAACTCTAGATATGACCTTTTTAGTAAACGTCGTCCAGACAAAGTTTAGGCAACACTGCAAACGAGGCTCTTGGGAATTCTTGTTTATCGAGCTCATCCAGACGGGCTTGCAAACGAGATTGCAGACGAGGCTTTCTGGAAAAATAGAATTCTTCGAGCGTTTGGACGGCCTTTCTTCTCGTCCGAGCGGCGGCACTTTTGATCACCATTTTGCTTACTGAATTACGCCAACAAGAACTTACAAACATGAACACTTATATACATATATTATAATTAAAAAATAAAATCATAAAGCGGGTTATAGGCCAGTAGGCAGTAACAATGACGAATTAGACTTTAAACCAAAACAATACCCAAGCTTGGACTTCGCCTGCAACCTGGGCCTATCTACAAAGGTAATTCAGTGGATTCCATGTAAAAATCACCCATTACTTCCGAGTTACGCCAAAGCTATTC
Organism: Carpinus fangiana; assembly: GCA_006937295.1. Classification (NCBI taxonomy): domain Eukaryota; kingdom Viridiplantae; phylum Streptophyta; class Magnoliopsida; order Fagales; family Betulaceae; genus Carpinus; species Carpinus fangiana. Next base: position 3,266,311 of record CM017326.1, on the reverse strand, counting down.
AGTGGATTCCATGCCTCCATCTTAAGGCTAAAAAACACAAAGCTAAAAGGACTCTGTATTAAAAGGGGAGAAACTTAGAATTGAAATATATTAGATTGCTTGCTTAAGTGATTACAAGAACACTGAATTTATACACACAACTACACAAGCTTGACAGAATAAAGAGACAGGCGTGTGCTGGCTTGTCTTGGCAGCATGGGCGGCAGCATGGGTTCAAGAGGGCAGCACGTGGGTTAGCAGGGCATGGGCGGCACGGGCGTTAGGAGCATGGGCAACATGGATTCTTGTACTCTAACAGTATGCAACCAACTAGTTTCTCTAAACTGGGATGAGGCTGCTTCATCTAAAATGGTCTGCATAGTATAAGAAACTTTAGATGCTGAAAGTGGAAGACTTGGAAAATTTCAGTTGGTAAAGCACAATGACATGCTCAGACTAGGGTTTTTCTTTACTTTCATCCCAATTTAACAGATCCTGCCTTGACACACAGGTACGCAATGAAAACAATTATACTCCCTACTTAAAAATTCCCCTTCTAAATATAAATTTAACCTGATAATGAAAGTAGACATCAGCCAGAGTGAAGAGAAAGAGCAAACGGATAGTAAGAATCGTGGACTAGACCAAAGCAGAGGCCTAAGGAAAAGCTGATAAACAATGGAGGATCATATCCACACACTATCAGGTCAGATAAATCCAACTAGATTCTGTCGTTAAGTCTAGCTAATGAGAAGTGTAACCTTAAACCTGTCTTCTAGGCACAAAAGTGCAAACTTCAAAATGGGCTTCAATTTGTTTACCATTATTGAAGTCACAACTTCTTGCAATAGCTTATGCAAGCTTATTGATCCCCAAAAGAAGGGAAAAATCTCATAGAAAGTACTCCTGTTGCACCCCTTCTTTTAATTAAATGGAAAATAAAAAGGGGGATGCTTGGGAAGAAGACTTGAACCAGCACCAAGGCTTCATACAAATTTATGTCAAATGTTTATAAAAACCATGAAACATAACTAACATCTATCTCCCTAGATCGATCAAAGTGCTCATTAAACTGCCTTTATCAATGAAACAAGCTTAATGCTCTTTACCAATTTAAAAACAAAGCTCTATACAAACTTTCGCTCTCTCGAAATGAGTGTTTTTCTTGTATACTCCTTGTATACTTGAGTTGCGGCAATTTGCGCTATAATACGATTCATTTAATTATAGGAAAAATAATTCAAAACAAAGGTAATTTCCTAACCAGATTCAAGTTAAAAAGAATGACCACAATAACAATCTGTCGACCTATAAGCAAAGCTTCATACAATCCATCAATGCGCATATGCCTTCTTTTTTTTTTTTCTTTTATGAATAATAATTTTATCGAAAGAAAAAGGCAAATCTTATACAAAAATATATACAAGAAAGCCGAACACCCTCTAGGCTTCTACAATCTAAAAAGTTAATCATATCTACCAGATCCACTAAGAAAAGTTAAGAACATGTACAATAGCCCAATCCAAAAGAGATCTCAGAAAAGAGGATCTTTGAGAAGCTACTTCCTCTTCAAATGCTCCACATTAATAAAGCAGGAAATAATACCTCTTTGGCATGTTCCCGCTCTAGAATGTTACTAGGCATCGCGAAAAAACACCGAGTAAGTTAAGAACAGAGTGCCAGAGATTAATAGTATACTCTCAATGGATGAGAAGTTGATTAATAGTCTCCCAATTCTTTTTGCAAAGGCAACAGCAATTAGCTAGAGAGAGTTTAAAAATTAACCAGAATTTAAAGCACAACATCAAATAAATTTCTGTCAGGGTATGCTGCAAATTCCAAACAACCCAAAACAATAAAACCACTCATAAGCAAATAATCCCACGTAACAAAAACTTATATTTCAATTTACTGACATAATCTAAACCAAAATTTTGAAACCCATATGAATTCGACACAAAGGGTTTCAAACAAAACCAGTTTTCTGTCAAAATAAACCAAACATAAAACCAAAAACCACAGATTACCTCCTTTTCATTGCCTCCAAAACGACCTCTCCTAGCTCACGAACCAATTCCATCCTCTTCACATACACCTCCAGCTGAGCCATCCTCACCTCCTTGCACTTCTCCTCCGTCTGCTTCAGCTTCCCACTCCCAATACTCGCCATCAACTCCCTCACAAACCCCGTCCCCGTCCCCAAACCCGACAAACCCGGAAACCCCATCTCTGCCGTTGTCTCCATTAATGCCGCCCTCAAACAGGGATAACCCTCCCAAAACCCCTCCACTCCTCCCCCATTCACCACCATCTCTTGGCTCGGCAATGCCACTGTCACCGACTAAGGATTAGTTTTGGGCTTTGGAGTCGTACGTATGACTGCCATGTATCTTCTTGGAGAGCTCGAAGGACTTGCGCTCGTGGGGCTTCAAGACCATGTTATGGCCGCCCTTGTTGAAGTTGGTCTGGTACTTCTTCTTCATCCTCCGAATCTTGTCCATCAACTGGGACTTGGAGACCTCGACGCGGAGGCTCTTCTTGATGAACTCGTGGAACACGCCCATGTCGGAATACGGGTCGGACCCTGTCTTCGACCCGTATTCGGTCATGCCCTTCAGCACCGTCAGCTCGTCCTCCTCGCCCCACAGCCTTGGGATGGCCCCAGTTCCCGGTCCGGAAACCTTCTTCGGGTCCTCATCGTCGCCGTTGGTTGCTGTTGTTGATGACGATGATATTACCTTCCTCTTCTTCGAGACCTTTGCTTTATCCGTATCGGACTCTGCCGCGCGTTTCGACGACCCGGAAACAGTTATCGGAGCGTTGTTGTTGGCCTTCGTGGGCTTGAGTGGGCCATGGGCCATGGGCTTGGACGCTATCGGCTTGATGGTGAAGGCAGAGGCGGATGGGGAAGGCGGGGACTTGGGGTCGGAGCCGGACTCGGAGTCCGTCCCGGACCCGGACTCGGTTTCAGACCCGGATAACGCTTGGTCTTTGGTCGGGGTTACAGTGGGCTTTCCCACAGGGGATTTTTGTTCGTCTTCCTCTTCCTCCTCTTCGCCATCATCGTCTTCTTCTTCTTCTTCTTCTTTTTCTTCTTCTTCATTCTCAGATTTTTCTTTTTCTTCTTCTGAAACGGCTTCGTTCTCAGACTCTCCCTCTTCCTCTTCCCCAGACGAAGTAGTGGCGGGTGGTGGGTCTTCTTTGAGACGCTTCGGAGCCATTATCGCCAGAGACGGAGAAGGATCGAGGGAGAAGAGAATAGAGACGTAGACGGGGTTTTATATTGTGTGGTAGTAGGGTTTTGGCCGGAGACTTCTACGACCTGTCGTTGCATGATTGGGTATATTCGTCTCGGCCTTTAATTCAGGATTATTTAGAAAGAAAGAAGGGTCCTCTCCTACTAGTCATTTTGTCGGGTCAGTGGATCTTCTCTTTGGAGCATCTTCAGCATATTTTCATGCTGTATACATTTAATTAATTAATATGAGGCAAAAAATCAGGTTTAACAGCTTATTTTTGTTAATCTGATTTGAAAAAGTAGTAGTTAAACTAAATATAGTTAAATATTTTACCTAATTTTGTTGGAAATGCTCTTTTTATAGGCATCACCGCTAACATTTGTTAGTAGGAACTCCATTAGATTTTAATCTATATTAAGATCTTAATTTCTTAAGGTAAAGATCTTAAAATCATAGTTATTACTTTTAAATTAAATGTCAAATGCATATTCAAACCATAAAAGTAAGTAATTTTTCAAAGCAGACAAATTTTTTTATTGAGAAAAAATAATCTATTAAACTGACATATATCTTTAAAAGATTTACAGAAAATGTAATTCTCACTCTAAAAGATAAATATCAATTTCTTCGACCCAAATTTTTGTCCACCTAATTTAAAGAAAACTTTGACAAAATTTCTTTGTTGAGCAACTTATTATTTTAGTGTCTTTGGATGGTTTGAGGTTAAAGGTGTAGACATTGGGCATAGACCCGTGTGTTAGGGTAGCGGGACGAATGTCCCCACAAAATGTTTAAAAAAAAATTAACAAATTATGCGTTATTCGATTTGTAATTTTTTGCTTAGCCATCTTCCTCATATCTCGTTCTTTTCTTGCATTTATTTGTTTATTTTTTGTGCAAAAGTACAGAATATGATAAAAATATCTATTTTTATTTATTTGTTGAGTGATTATTATATGGTAATTTGAGTTTACAGTATATATTTTTGATATCATTTTTCTTGAACCCTATAGATTGTGTTTAGTTTATTTTGCTAATTGTTTACACTATTGTGTGTTTATAATGCCATGAGATTAAATTTAAGATTTCTATGTGTTTATTTTATAAAAACATGCACAAAAACACAGAGAAAAAATCTATGTATTTATGTGTTTATGTATTTATATAAGTCAATGCTCCCAACTCATCAAAAATTATGTTCCTCTCCCACACCAAAAATCCTGGTTCCGCCCCTGTTAGACGCTATGTAATTAAGTTTCTCAAAGCGGTAACAACATAATAATCTGATAGAGCAAAAGGAGACAACATAATCTGATACAACCCAACTCTGTTCCAAGACACAAGAAGGACAAGACAGGGGAGCTTTGTGGTGTACAAGAGAAGGACATGGACGAACATGGGGGCACATCACATATCCAACAAGTTGGGTAGAACAAGAGAACAAAATCATAACAGATAAAGGAAGAAGATGCAGTTTATTAGGTACTTCAATTAAGTTTCTGTACAACCAAAATCTTTCTGCCATCACTGAAAATGTACACGACACAGGTCCCTTCTCAGCCATCAAAATTAGAACTTCCGTCAGCTGACAAATATCATGTACCAACTCTGCATTCCGTTTGCTGGATAAAGCTGAGATATGGACTTCATCAGTTCTGCGGGAATTCAAACCTGAATGGGGTGCCAAAGACAAGGAAAGAATTTGTAAGAATAATTCACATATATGACTATTGAGGAAGAGAAGCTACCAATTCAAAAGCTCTTATATATATATATATATACCTATTTGAAACGGAAGCTAAGAAGATAGACTCTCATCATCTGAGCTGGAGTTGTCCATCCGCCGCTCCATTATTGCTGGAAATAGTCGCTGACGTGTGTCTGGAAACTGCTGATGGATTTCTGGAGAAGGCGACAATGCTGGAGCTGCCGCTTTCTTTGGAGTCCTGGTCACTGCCTTCATTCCAGCATCCCTAACCTCTTTACATGCCTTATCTAACATTCTCAAGAAATCACGTACAATTGCAAACAAACGCAAGCCTTCGTCCTTTCCTGCCTTCCCGTGGAAGTAATCTGCAGTGCTTTTCACCAGAGTCATTATTCTCTTTTCTTCCCCCAATAGCCCTGAAATGTCAGCTTCCACACACTCCACGAAATTGGCTAGCGCACGATGGAATTCACTCTCTTCATCCAGACTCTTCATCTCAGCATTTAGGAAATCTTTAGTTTTTCTCAACGATTGGTTGAGTTTTGACACTGTAACTGTTAGGCCATCAGCATCTATAAATGCTGCTTTTTTTACATCTTCAAGTTCACTGCTTAAGCCTGAAACCACCTGAAGACCAAGAATACGATAATGCTCTGCTGATTCCTCAGTGAAATCCTCAGCAAAATCATCTGTTTTCACGCTGGTATCACTCTGGCTTGCTCTAGCTGTACGGACAGCTCGTATGCCTTCAGAACGGATGATCTCCTGAACAACAAAGTGCAGTAGTGTGGTCTTGCCATCAGTTCCTTTTACATCTGACAGTTTCAAGAGTGTGTCAAGCTTAAATGCCTGTGCACCACCTCTGTAGGTACCATCATTCATGCGATTTCCAGTTTTGAGAACTGCTTCTAAGAGTTTTAGGAATAGCCTGCTGCTTCTTAGTTTATTGCAAGCAACCTGCCATTTAAGATGAGGCATGATTATATAACTATAAAATCTGGCTAACATTAGATCTACATTCAAGCTCATAACAATTCTCTCGATATAAACCGTTAGGATGACATAGTCCAGAATTCACATTTCTATTTTCTCACCTCTAGAGTTGACAAGGACTCTTTAACGTTAGAGACCTCCTCTCGTAGGGAACTCATGAACAGAAGTGACTCTAGTCGTTTAAATGCAAATGGGAAGTCAACCAACACTTTTAGGAACCGATCTGCAGGGCCAAGTCGAGAAAGATCGCCACTGAATAACCTGAGCTTCAGTTCCTCATCTGTTGTTGGTGACATCTTCAACAAAGTGTGAAGGAACTCCACAGGAAGCTCATTACCTGATCAATTAATTGATAATAAGCTTTTGATGCCTTTAAACCCAACACAAGCATATCCATAACTACACAACTTCGTCTAGGTGTATATGAAGTAAGACACTGACTTGGATATAGGCCAGCATAAAAGAATAGCAAGTAAAACATATTATTCATAGTTTCATTGGTGTAGGTTTCACACTAGTTCTATTTATGTTGTGTTTGTACATTACTATTTTCTTTAACATAGTTTGCTCACTTGAATCAATCAGTACATAAGAATAGTAATGGGGGACCAATGGTCTGTAGCCGACATGCTAGAATTACCCCAAAGACATTTTCTTCCTAAAATCGCTTCTTTCATCTGGCAGAACGATAACAATTAAAAGCTTTGCGGCACAGATCTTTGCACAATGCACAGACCTGAACGCGCAAAACCTTGGTCTGCATCCCAAACCTATCAGTATTATACACTTTTCTATGTGCTTAATTTTTCACTCTGCATGCTAACAAGCATAATTAACTAACTACGAAAAACTGTGATGTTAAAAGTTAATATATTAACCACTATGGTAAACGAAAGAAAAAATTCACACTCACTCTTACCTATAGTAACTTCAATAGAAACTACTTGAGTTCCCAACAGGTTCAGAAGACAATATTTTTTTAAGCAAAGAAAATTTATTAAAAAATGCAAAGGGCTTAACCCTAGCACACAGGACATATACAAGAAAAAAACACTAAGCAAGATCAAGAACAAAGAAAGAGAGCACAAAAATATACAAAGCTAGAGACATCAAGAAATTTTCATCTCAATATTGATACAATAAGTTTATTCAAATCTGAACTGAAGATTCAAGGATTTTTTTTTTTCTTTCTATTATTTCAGATCTTGAAGGTTTACTTATAAGTCCTACTTTCATCAAGCACCTGACATTAATTATTTCTTGCTTTTCATAGAACGCATTATATTACCAAGCAGCATCAACTATTTCTTTAAATACAGAGCAGTTCTCTTCTGTGTCCAAATATGAAGGGAGCTCTTCATCGATACAGTCCGGACTATCCCTTGGGCTGAAGCCACATAAACAGCATGAACAAAAAAAGTCTGAATAATAAAGGTAGATTTGCAACTTAAGAGTGGATATCAATGGAAAACTCTCCAAGGATAAAGAGCACACCATCAAATTGAACAGTCCTTTAATTGACAGTTGAAGAAGTTTCTTTTATGCATGTGTTTTCTCACTTCAGGTAGAGAGAGAGAGAGAGAGAGAGAGAGAGAGAGACCTTCATGAAGAGCATCAAGGACTTCTTCTGTTGTCACATTCAGCGCTCGTAGTAGAATTGATAAATTTTGTGCTTTCTTAGCATCAATAATTTGAATGTACTGGATTGAAGGTTCAAGGGATGCAGACTCTTTCTTGCGCTCAATTTTGTTTTTATCCATATTGGCATAACCAAATAGAGATTCTATCATCTCCTCATTGAACCTGTAAAATTTATAAATAATTTGGTGGTCAAATTGACAGGTTCGACTTGATGGAATTTGAAGTTAGATAGAGGTGTGTCCTTACTGGAATGATCCCGAACTAATCTCATGCCAGACCATTGACTGATCAGGGTTGGCAAGAACCTTATCCCAGAAGAATGGCTTCAATTTGGCTTTTGGGGCTCCAGATTCACCATCAAGATCACCTCCCTCACTAGAACCATTACTTCTTTCGCGATGTGGTCCTAGCTGTGAAGGTTGGTATTTCCCAGGCACTTTTGGTGGAGCAGGAGGAGGGCGAGCAGCTTTAGGAGGTGGTGGGGGCTGAGGAGCAGCAGGAGGAGGTGGCGGACTTGGTGGAGCAGGAGGCAAAGGAGCTGATCTTCCGGGTGGAAGTTTTAGAGGAAATTGTACTGGTCCTGCACCTTCTGATAATGGCGACCCAGCCAGTAAAGAATCACAGGTTCCATGTTTCATGGACAAATTGGTAAGCAAAGGAGGATTCTTTCCAATACCAACACATAAGTCTTTGATACTTGAATTTCCTAGACCAACAGACTTTTGTGAAGAACCTGAAAGATTAACTTATAGAGATCATCAGAACATGCACTATAATTGTAGATTGGAATGAATCAATGAAAAAGACTTGATAAGTACATACCAGTGGAGAAATCACTCATGCTTAATTCAAGAAGAGGCTTCTCATCTCTTTTTCCATCTTTTGGGCCAATTTTCTTTTTACTACCCTTAAGACAGCAAAAGAGGAGCAATGCAACGACGACAACGACTCCTGCTGCAGTTGCAGCAATAGCTACAACCTTTTTCTTCTCATTGCCATTATCATTTTTTGACGAGTTTCGTGGAACAAGTTGGTCAGCAGGTGGAAAATGTTTAGGAGGTGGAGGTGGAGCTGGAGGAACTAAGCCAATCAGCTCTGGTGAGGGAGATGGCTCTTCTGGTGGCTCAACAGGGGGCCTTGGATTTGGAGATGGAGAACTTGCAGCTGCTGGATCAGATGGTGCTGGAGCATAAATAGGTGGTGCTGATGCTGGGCTTGGAGCCAGAGCTTTTGCAGGTCTTGGTGCTATCTGTTGAAGCGACTGACTAGCCAGATATCTTCTAGGAGAATTTGGCCAACTGAAAAGCAAATCAACACACTTGATGACCCAATTCTTGGAACAGGCCTCTTCACCAGGAACATGAAGCAGAAGACTTTTTCTTCCTAAGCAATCCAGAACTGTTTGTTTCATATGGGGATGTAGAACTATTATAGGTCTGCCTATGTTTCTTTTTGCCAACAATGCTAATTTTGAATCCCTGACTGCTTCCCGTAGGATATATAAGTCAAAATCTTTAACAGACTTTTTCCTGTCTAACAATTCTTTCATGCAACGAATTGATACCTGCTCCACCTGCAGTCAGAATGTTTCATGAAATATCTCTATAAATCATTCAAGCCTACACACAAACTTTTACCATCTTCTATGAGTTCAGTTTGAGAACTATAATATTTCCATGCCTTCCTTTAGTTGCAGTTGCTATTTCTCTGGACAGGTCTATCTCAATTAACTGGAATCCTTACTTGTATTAAATAAAATATTTGCAGAAAAAAGATTATGCAACATTGTTTTAAGTACATGTAAGTTAGCAAGCATGTGCTTTTGAAAAGATTATGCAAATTTAAATCATTTAATCTTCATAGATACATCAGTTTGCCTGCAAATGGTACAATAATCTGGTTCCAGATTTGGTATTCAGTATTTTTGGAATGGCAGCTATTCAGTCTTGGTGTGTGTCACCGATCAAAGATATTAGTTGAGATAGAACCTTAATCATATACAAGTCGTTTCCTTCTATCTGCTCTAAAAGCCTCAGAACAAGTAAAACAACTAAGAAAGACCAGATCCTTCAACTTATAGTAGGGCAACCTATTTACATAGCTTGGAAGGCTGAAAGCCCGCAACATTTGAAGCCCAAGTGTGATTTTACTTGCATATTGATTTCTCCCTGTATCATAGAATATCTAAAAAATCACACTTTTGCTCATTCATAGCATGAGGCTTCTAAGGTCACACGCCTAGGGAATAGACAAATTGACTAGTAGTATCAACCAGGAGTAGAACACAATCAGCATTGAACCTTGAATGCTATAGCACCCAGGTAGCAAATCTTCCAAGGCTAAAGAATGCATATTGCTTTCAGCAGAAAAACAAGGTCAAATAGGTTGCACAGCTTCATATGAAAGTGCAAACGAGTATCATTCATATTACATCCTCTTACTCTGTCACCTGCTCATTTGACTGAATAGTGTGACCTTTCTAAGACTATTATGACATTGGTAAAGACCTAATTTCAGAAAATTACTTTTTCCTTCCTACCAATGCCAAAAGATATCTTTATGACACTACTTCTTAGTCACATAGCTGTAAAGAATTTTGAATGCTAAAGTACTCAACTTAGGATATTTGTCTGAGATCCTGTTTTTACTTTTCGGCATGGAAAAAATTATATTAGAGTTTTCTAAAGTTGTCATGGAACGAAAGGGCAGAATTGCAGAATTGATAAGAACTTTTTTCTTTTGGTACTGAAGAGAATTTTGATCAACCTTCTCTTGTACTTTTTGCCACCTTTAAACCTTTGATATAATTTAGATCCATTTCAATCCAATAATACCCAAAACTTTAACTTTACAACATAGATAAGGAATAATAAATTCAACTAATAGTCTAAACAAAGTGATCATCCAGACTAAAAAAGCAATCCATGTTAAACTAGTTCGCCAAATTCTCTGCATGACAGAAACCATAAATCTCATAAATCTCAGCAATATTTCTTTGACAATTTTCGAAAAACCAAGCAGAGCCAAAAGGAATCCTATTCCAAACAGCTAACATCCCAATACCAAAACTGCAAAATGGGTTCAAATCTAAAAAAGGTATAATTTTTCCTCATAATTAAAACCAAAAATAAAAAAAATAAAAATAAAGAAAATGTAAATGCATGAGTTTCATACCATGCGCTCGTCTGTCTCCCGGGAACCTCCATTTCTAACTAATGTTTCTGCTGTCCTCGCGTCTGAACCCCTTATTGACAACCCACAAAGAAAAATCACGAAAACCACCGCATAACCAGCCTTTCTTAATCCCATTGCTTTCCAAATCACTCGATCCACATGTTTTCCTTCTCATTTCATCGAACGTGAACAAGAAGCATTCAAAACGTTTCCAACAAAACCAAACAAAAGAAAACTATAATCCTTCTCCTCAAAAAGCGTTTTGCTTCCAATAATGGCATTCAACCTTGTGAATACCCCACGACAGATCCTACAACTTTGTGAAGAACCCACAATTGTTTCGAGGTCTCTCGATCTGAAAAACTCAGAATTGGGATTGGAACGTGACCATGATACGTATTCAACAGCATGAATCAAATCTTTGATGTAATACGATGTTAATGCAATGTGTTTGCAAGAACCAATCCAACGAACGTAAAAGAATCAAGAAACCAAATCATGCAAAGCTCCAAAGCCAACCCGAGAAGCTGAAAATTATGTCAAATTCAATTTTCGGGTCGTACCGATAAAAAAAGTTATGATTTTTTAAAAATAAATAAATAAAAATTCCAATGTTTTCCTATGGAAGAATTTCGCGTGGGGATTTTTTGCTCATGCGAAAGGTGTCATGTTTTCCGGAGGTGACAAGAGAGAAAGAGAATGACGCGTAAGAGGTTCAAAGAGACGTGAGTAGAGCAATGTGGGACACCCCTTAATCCCTTATTTGTTTTTTGCTAGTGAGATTCTTTGTTCTATTGGGATTTATGGATTTCACAAAATTTTCTTCCCACTTTTTTTTAAACAATGATTATTTAATGTTGATTGGGACGGTAAAATAATTGTTAAATATAAATATAATTTTTAATGTTACTCTTTTCTGTGTATATAATTCTAATGAAGACTATGAAGTAGACAAGGAAAATTGAGATGAACCTTCTTTCTCATTTTCCTTTTTTAAATTTATTTATTTTTTTAATAAACTGAATATGCATGTAATTCAATGACGTCGGTTTTGGCAAAAGTGAGTTATACAAGTAGTAGGGCTGCTCAAACGGAGCGATTATAACCACTCGCCGCCTTGATTTATATATAATAATATATATAATATAAATTTATAAAATATATTAATTTTTTTCATTTGTATTTGGATTAATGAATTTTTTGGGCTATTTATGACGATGTACGTGAAATATATAATGTGCTATGTGATGTTTTGGGCTAAGTCTTATTTTATTATTATCATTTTTTTTACATCTCCACACAAGAGGAAGGGGATGAGGATTCGAACTAGTGACCTCTGCTTCATTAGGCATGATCCCAGCCGATTGACCTACCTCCTGGGGACGGCTAAGTATTATTCAAAAACATTGGTTGGACAAAAAAAAAAAGCATGTTATTTTTTTTCCATCTTTTTTGGAACATTTTGGCCTTAAACCTTAAAATAAGCAAAAAAAAAAAAAAAAAGGCTAATCCCATAAAATAAGCCCAAAAAATAGGCAAATTAAATGCCCAAAACAATTAAAAAGCTCATATAAAAAATGAGTAATGATATAAGGAGGACTAGAGTCCTCATAGAAAAGCTCAAATGTGATGTGGCATTTAAAATCACCATTCAATTTGAGATGATCATTGTTGAATTTTAATCTATTGGTAATTTTAAATGTCACATCACATTTGGGATGACTTTATAGTCCTCCTTATATCATTATATAAAACCGCGCGGTTACCGGATTGAATAACCACTAACCGCCAGTCATAAAATAACCGTTAATCGCCTAGGTGGTTATGGTTATTAAAAATCGATAACTGCCCAAGGCGTAGGGGTGTCAATGCGGGCGGTTAATAACCGCCCATCAACCGCTAACCGTTATAACCGCTCAACCGCTTAACCGCCTAACCGCTAACTGTTATAGGGTCTACTAACCGCTACCACTAACCGCTAACCACTTTTTATATACTATATTTTTATAATTATAATTATAATAATATTTATACATATTACATAATCAATTGATCATTAATAATTAAATCACATTTTTGTTTTAGATAATTAAATTACACTTTGAGTATTAATATATTATCACTATAATTTATATAATTATATTACATGATCAATTAATCATAAAATCATTTGATTATAAAATAACAAATTATACATACATATTATTGGTCATAAGTTATAAGTATGCAAGTTAATACTAATATAAGTAAAAAGGGTAGCAAAATCTATCTCAATTCTCAATCAAAGAGAGAGGTAAACAAAATCTATCTAATTTAATTATTAAGATCATAATATCATATGACTATATAATATCAAATTAAGTAATTGATATTAAATTCAACAATGTGATACTTATAACAATAATTGAAGTATTAAGATTAAAGGATCTCAAACTTGATGAAGTAAATATTATCACAATGTAAATCGTTAATCGTAATATCTAATTTAATTATTAAGATCATACGACTATATAATATCAAATTAAGTAATTGATATTAGATTCAACAATGTAATACTTATAACAATAATTAAAGTATTAAGATTAAAAGATCTCAAACTTGATTAAGTAAATATGGTCATAATGTAAGAGTACTGGTCACTGGAAACTTGTTAGATATATGTGGAGCTTTCTAAACATAGAGAAGGATCCAGTAAGAGTATCGATCACTAGAGCTGCAGGCATGCCCAATCCATTATTTTTTTGGTTTATTTTTCTTTTATTTGATTTTTTTTCTTTGTCCTTGTTGGAAAAGTACAAGTAAATATAAGTTTGGGGTCAAATATTTTTTATTTTTCAATATGAGCTCTTTTTATAGTAATTGAGACCAAAGAGACACTGAAAAAGCTCAAAGAAAGGCCCAAAAAAGCCCAATTTTGAAAAAGCGGTTAGCGGACGGTTACCTATTTCACTAACCGCTAACCGGCCGGTTAACCACTAACCGCTAACCGTTAGCGGTTAGTGAAATTTACTAATGGCTAGGGCGGTTACAGTTAACGGTTAGTGCCACTAAACCGCTAACCGTAACCGCATTGACACCTCTACCAAGGCGGTTGCGATATTGCGGGTATAGCAAAAACTGCCGATTATAACCATATGAGCACCCATAATTTTTTTTTTTTTTTTCGGATTGTTTATAATTGGAGCCTAAGGTAGAGTTGGATTGCATTCTTGAATTCAGTTAAAAAAAAAAAAGAGAGAGTTGGCTTGGAATTTATAAGATTCTAAATCCTTCATATTTTCATTAAAGAGACATATTATTCATCCATCTCTCATTTTTTTTTTTTTTTTTCAAATTCACTATTAAATCTATAAGATTTATATGTGGATCATACAGTTTTAATGGTAAAATTTAAATAAAATATAGATAGAGATAGATCTGAGATGTGAGATGTGAGATGAACCGGGATGAAAAAAATAGCATTTTTGTTTATTAAAATTTAAGAAGAAATATCATGCTCAGTGAGGGTCCATTTGGGAGTGCCTTTTTTTAAAAAATAATCTGCGCTTTTAAACTAAATCGTAATTTTGGAGTGTTTGGGATTACGGTTTTAAAAACACAAATTTTAAAATAATAAAATTGTGAAAAAATCTACAATTTCAATAAGCTGACTAGAGGGTACTTATTTGAAAAAAATGCGAATTTAAACCAAAATCACGATTTCGCTTAAAAAAATATTTGGGGCAATAATTACCTATTTGGCCTAAAATCACAATTATATGCTAATTTTACCCAAACACTCAATTGATAAAAAAAATATTTTTTAACATGTTTTACTAAACGCATGTACGATTTTAAAAAGTAGTGATTTCAAAAACATAATTTTTAAAAACGCAACTTTTAAAATCACATTAATTGAAATCAAACTCTCAAACAAGCCCTAAATACAATATTTTGAGAAAAGTGTGTTATAGAAAATGATTTGCATTAAAATGACTTGTTTATAATTTTAAAAAAAACGTCTGTTTTCTGTTTTAAAAACAGAAAAATATTTTTAAAACCCTTACAAAAAGGAGCAGTAACTTAAGTGTATGCCTGTTGTATTATTAAATATTGGGAAAATTTAATGAGGTAGAATTAGTTAAGGGTAATTACAGTTTGACAACCCCATATTTTATGCACGTTTTGGTATTTGACAGGTAAGAGAACTATCAATACAATCTATCATACACTTTTAGGAGTAAAATTGGTATTTTTTTTGGAAAACTTCACTCATCATTCTTGATCTTTTATTACTTTTATAATTATACCCTTAAAGTTTAAAAAGTGTCAATTTAAGATTATCATCTTTGAGAAATTTGCAATGTTAACCATTCTATCCAAATTCAACATTAAATCATAACAAAGGAATTGAAGTGAAATCCCCAAAATACTACCGTCCAAAATCAAAGTATTTTTGTAATTTTATAAACATATTAAGGGTATTTTTGGGGATTTCATTCATCAACCATGTAATTTATTGCTGAAGTTCAACGGGAGAGTTGACATTGCAAACTTTTGAAAGATGGTAATCATAAATGAACATTTTTTAAAGTTTAAATGTATAATTGCAAAAGTGATGAAAGATCATGAACGGTAAGTGAAGTTTTTCGTCTCTCTCTACAGTTTCTCTATATATATTTTGTAGAGTTTCTCTATATATATTTCTTAACATTAGCCCTTACAAACATTTAAATGCAGTTCAACCCATAAAATAAAAATTTTAGTTCCATCCCTAGGGCGGATTGCTGCTAGAAGGTCTGTCCCATTATAATGTTGAGTTAAAACATGAAATTCACTATGATTTACGAGTAAGGCTTTCATTTTGTACGCATCCAACTCATGTCGGGGGTGTCACGTAGGGGTGTCAACCCGGTCCGGTTTCCCGGTTTTTGGCCAAAACCAGAAACCGGAACCGGGGTACCCCGGTTCCATGTTTTGGGAAACCGGAACCGGAACCGGCACCCCGGTAAAACCGGGGTCCCGGTTACCGGCCGGTTCCGGTTGTACCCGGTCCGGTAACCGGTTTTTTAAAAAAAATTAGTTTTTGGGCTTATTTTAGGTGTTGGGCCTAAAATAAGCCCATTTTTTTTTCATAAGTTGGTTATTTTAAAAAAAAAAATCTAGTATTTTTGTCCAAATTAAATGAGCTTTGTTGTAATTGTTCCAAATAATTGAAAAATAAACCTAAAAAAGCCCAAAAATCCTAAAAAAATCAATGTTTTTGCCTATATGGGCCTTAGAAATAAAAATTCAATTTTTAAAATACCCTAAAAATAATTTTAAATTAAGTACATAAAGAAAACTTTAAAACAATAAAAAGTAAAAACAAGTATGTAAACAAACCAAAAAACTAAAATGTAAAGCCCTAACTACAAAAAATAAAAAATATATATATTTAACCCGGTTCCCGGTAACCCGGTAAAAACCGGGTACCAAAAACCGGGTACCGGAACCGGGGTACCCGGTTTTTGGTTTTTCCAAACCGGAACCGGAACCGGGACCCCGGTTTCCCGGTTTCCCCGGTTTTTTTTGACACCCCTAGTGTCACGTTAGTAATTGAGAATGTATGACAACTCAACTTGCGTCTTGTGCATACAAGCACAGAATACAAATCAAAATCACGATTTACATATCATTAATTTCAAGAAAAATCATCATTTATGATGGCTATTACTAATGAGGGAAGCCATCAGCACAGCTCATGATATATTTGTCATGACAACTTCCATTGGCCCACACATTAACATTGATGACTTGCAATGAGAAAGATACATTAAACACAGCAGAGCCTTACAATTTTCAACACCGTCAAATCCGCCCCTTTTGTTTTGAGAATTAGACAGTAAACCATGTTGCAGAGATTAACAGTCAACAATCAACATATTTAGATTTCAAACCAGGAATGAAACACAAGTGCAGAACATTATGTTTACTGCTTATCAACGAAATCAGTAAAAAAGCTGCTATAATGGTAAGATATTTCCTTTGGAGAATCCTGCTTCACAATGAAAATACTCTTGCTCGAGCCTCTTAGACAAATGACCCTCACTTGGAAGTTCAACCATGGGATGTGCCACCACGTTGAAGGCTCCAGTGGCTTTGTGCTTTCAGGTAGTCAAGACTTAGATGTGGTCCCAATGGTAAAAGTGTGTCTTGCAGGTGATGATCATCCAGCAATGGATTCCTATCGAACACAACAGCAAATTTCCCGTCAATAAGTGAGGCTCAACACGTAGAATATGTCAAACTAAATTGAATAAATCAAAGCCGAGTACCTCCTTCCATCAGAATCTACAGAGTCTTCAGTCATTAAGTCTGAATCCTTTATATCAAGAGCAGGTATCTATGAATATAATATATGGAAATGATTAGCATATTTTATCCAAAACAACAATTACTATTTCGAAACATGGAAGTGTGGAAGCTTATGGTATATTTGTTTTATGGGATAACTTCACTAATCCCCCTGAAGTTTGGCCATTTTTTCAAACACCCCCCTAACATTAAAAAATTCTCACTTACCCCCCATGAACTTTCAATTGCTCTCAAGTTGACCCATCTGTGCCCTAATTTTTTAAAAAAGACTAAAATACCCCTATTTTTTATTTTTTAAAAAAATAAAAAAAAATATTTGGAAGTTGGAATAAAGTCACCGTTTAAAATTCACTATTTAAAATGTCAACTTCCAAAATGTTTTTTTTATTTTTTTAAAAAATGAAAATCAAGGGTATTTTAGTCTTTTTTAAAAATTTTGTGCCATAATTTGTACGGATGGGGGTAAGTGAGAATTTTTGAAAGTTCAAGGGGCGTAAGTGAGAATTTTTTAATGTTAGGGGGGTGTTTGAAAAAATGACCAAACTTCAGGAGAGTTAGTGAAGTTATCCCTTGTTTTATTAATCTATATTCTCTACATCGACTTTCCTTCTTTTTTTTTTTTTTCTTTTTTTTTGTCAATTTTTTTCAAGATGTTAATTACCTCAATGCTCTCAGGTTTCTGTGGCTCAGTGTGTTTACCAAGCACCTTTCCCTGTTAAAAGTAAAATGAAAGATCATTAATTTTCAGAGACTTGCTATACAGTATGCTGCAGTCTTTCTCTCATCCTCTCATTTACTATTACTTATGACTTAAACTAATAGGAAGAATTGATTTGATCATTTAATTAGTATTCTATAACTATTTAACATTGTATCAGAGCTATGTTATGATTTCAAACTTAAAGCTCTGTTATGATTTCAAACATAATTTTCGTCAATTCAATTCTATCTAAGTTAAATATTTTACGTGTTAAGCCTTGGGAGAAGTTTAAGTCCACGTATGTGGAGAATTGTTAAAATATTAATTAAATAATTAAATTCACCATTTCTCATCATATTAAACAAAATAAGTACTGATTGGACAGATTCACAGATTCACAGATTCACATGACCTGGGAAGGACAAACTTACTTTCAGCTGCTCTATACGTTGAATAGCATCAGTAAGGAACTCCTGATGAAGTACAGCTTCATGAACTGAGGTGATCTTCTTCACATCCGGATTGTAAGACCTTTTTTTTTTTTTTTTTTTCCATTTTTGAAGAGAAGAAATCATAAACTGACTTATTTAATCAATTATAACAAATTTAACCCAAACATTCACAGATTTTTGTTAATTATGCAGAGTATAAACTGTAAAAGATAAGGGAAAATTAAATTTTCACCTCATTTTTTCCTTTGTTTCATCTTGCAGCTGATTAAGTTCATGGAGTTTTTCCTCAAGAGTCTATAAAGTCAAACAGAGATTAAGATCACATGACGAGCACATTCTTGTGAGTCTAGAACTATATATTATTATTTAAACAATACCTTCAGCCTGAGCTTGTCACGCCATTACAAGTGAGTGAATTAATCAGTTGCATGAAGAAAGAAGACAGAATAACATGAATAGTTGTCATCATAAAGAAAGACATTGACAGATGGATGTTGGGTGTTCGTGTGTGTACATGTGTCGACAAAAAGAGAGAAAGAGTCAAACTTCTCTATCTTTTCCATGATTTCCCCTTCATACTTCAAATTCTTGAGGCTTCCAGACAGATTCTGCACATAAAAATTACAGCACCCCCTGGTAAATTTTCCCATTAGAGAGAGACAGAGACAGAAAGAACAGAGACACTTAAAAAATTTACCTCTGCATTCTCAATTGGTCTGCACATTCAAAGGAAAGTTAGAAAAAAAAGTACAAAAAAATATCGGCTAAATAAAAAAAAAAAAAAAAAAGGAAACCAGAAATGATATGGAAACACACCCTCGTAATTCATTAGGCCGGTCCAGAAAACGAAGAAAGATATCCTCGATCCTATAGAAATTTCAAAACCCAATAAAAAAAAAATGTATTTCAGAAAGCAAAACAGCAGATAATGAAAAGAGAGATTATCAAATATTATCAACCTTCCATTGCTTGCAAAGCAAGTCAAACGACCAGTGGGAGAAAACATCAAAAGACCAACATCTGTACCACATAGAACCGACAATTCAGTGGCCTTCTTAACAATCCCATCTCTACGCTTAGAATATGTTACTTGACGTGAGCTGGGATTATCAATTTTCTTCATCAGGAGCTTCTTGCGAACCATTGTCAATCACAAGAAGGAAAAAGGATTTGTTCTTGAATACAGTACTGACGAAATAAGCTGAGTTCATAGGATATATAAGAAGGTATTGACAGTGCATTAAATTTTCAGGGCATGCAGAAGGGACTGTTGTTATGGTGATTTGCCAATTGTCGAAGATTCCTCAGCCATAATGACTGGGATTTTCTTTGGCAGCTGCTGTAAGATTTTCTCATAAACTTGTAGATATTCTTGGAATTTTGCAAACAACCTAAATTTTCTTACATTGGATGCTGACCTTGGCAAGCTTAAATTGGTAGGAAATTGGGTGAGTTTAATTATTTAATTAAATTCGAAACATTTAATTGAAACAGAAAGGTAAATTATAAATGCAAAGCTCAAAATAGGGACCATTAGTCTTAAACCATGTTAAATGGTCAAATATTTCAAAAACTTAAACTATTAAAAATAATAAATTTAATTAATATTTTATTAGTATGAGCATATAGGAGTTAAAGCTAGTAAGTACTCCACTGGAAGTGAACATTTAATTACTTTGTGGGGGAACCTTACTCATCTTAGAATATTCTATCTCGCCCTAAAGATCTCGATTCATGGACTTGCATAAGAGACGTTCAAAATTAGGAATTTTGCTATAATATCATGTTAAACTACTACTTATTTCAAAAGTAATTTATATAACATTTTAATAATCCCCCTTAAAGAGGAGAAAAAGAAGAGTATCTAATTACCCAACCATGTTTGCCACATTCAGTGAAGAAAGCAACAGTAAATTAAAAAGTGTCACTCTTGTTGGCATTTAGCCATTTACACACATTATCATAGCCTCATAGCTAGACCAAAGCATTACAACAAGGTGAGCAATTTGAACTTGGCGGTGCAATCTTATCTCTCATAGAGCTTCAAAAATCAAACCCCCATAAAAATGACGACATACCACTGTACATTTCAATTAGTAACTAACCAACGTTGATAAAAGCAAAACAAAGCAGAAATCACAGATAATGATATTATATATTAACATGCTCTAACTGCCATAAAGGGGATGTAGCTCAGATGGTAGAGCGCTCGCTTAGCATGCGAGAGGTACGGGGATCGATACCCCGCATCTCCATTTGTTTTTTGTTTTCCCTTTTCCAAAACTCTTCAAAAAACGTCGTCGTGTAACAGCATTCACTGGAGAAAACGTTGTCTCCCCCCCCCACCCCACCCGTCTCAGATATATTTTCCAACTGAAATACCTGCCACACCTTCCCACATTACAAGACCCTTTTTGAGACTCTCATTTGACCCAATCAACCGCTTCTCAGCCTTTTCTTCTCTACTTCATGAATGGCACTTTCACTCACAAACTCCTCAAGCAATCTCTTCTCACCACCACCACTCACTTCCCGTTCCCACAAAATGGTTTCACTCTCACCTCCCAACAATGTGGAACCATGTTACAGTCATTCACCAACACCAAATCCTTCACGAAAGGCCAGCAACTCCACGCCCAAATGACCACTTGTGGCGCTCTCCGAGACAACAATTACCTGAACACCAAACTCGCTGCATTTTACGCGAGTTGTGGCCGTATGGCCGAGGCCCAGTTGATTTTTGATGAGATTGAGTTGAAAAATTCGTTCTTGTGGAATTTCATGATCAGGGGCTATGCTTGTAGTGGGTGTTCCTTGAAGTCCATTGCTTTGTACCGCGAAATGTTTGGTTTTGGGTGGAAAACGGACAAGTTCACGTACCCGTTTGTTCTTAAGGCCTGTGGTGACTTGTTGCTTGTGGAAATTGGGAGGAAGGTTCATGGTGAAGTAGTGGTTAGTGGGTTGGTGTCGGATATTTATGTGGGTAATTCTCTGCTTGCGATGTACTCAAAGTTCGGGGATATGGGGATGGCGAGGATGCTGTTTGATAGAATGCTTGAGAGAGATTTGACTTCTTGGAACACAATGATATCGAGCTATGTGAAAAATGAGAACCCAAAAGAGGCTTTAGCCATTTTTTATATGATGGGAAAAGCTGGATTGAGTGTGGATGGGACTACTTTGCTTGGCCTCCTCTCTGCTTGTGCTGGTCTGATGGCCTTGAAGCCAGGGAAAGCCTTACATTGTTATGTTATTCGAAATAGAGCTGAATTTTCTAACAAATTTTTGAGAAATGCTCTTATTGGAATGTATTCTAGTTGTAACTCTATAGCTTATGCAAGGCGACTGTTTGATGAGGTGAAGTTGAAAGATACAGTTTCATGGAATTCTATGATTTCGGGTTATGAACAGAGCGGAGATGCTTTTGAGAGCTTAAGGCTTTTCTGTAAAATGTTTACAGAAGGGGCTGGTCCTGATGAAGTGACTATTGTAACTGTTCTTGGAGCTTGTGGTTCGATCACTGCCTTACAATTTGGCACCTCTATACATTCATGTCTGGTTAAGAAAGGATTTTGTGTGAATACTATAGTGGGAACTTCCCTCATAGACATGTATTCTAAATGTGGAACCTTGACTTGTTCACGTCGTGTATTTGATGAGATGCCCGAAAAGAATCTGGTTTCTTGGAGCGCTATGGTTGCAGGATATGGGGTTCATGGGAAGGGAAGAGAGGCTATCGCCATTTTTCATGCTATGATAGCAAAAAATATTCTTCCCGATGAGGGTGTTCTTACTTCGGTTTTGTCAGCATGTAGTCATGCAGGATTAATCAATGAGGGCAGACAAATATTCCATAGAATGACCACAGAGTATAATGTCAAGCCTACGTCTGCTCACTATTCATGTTTAGTGGATCTTCTTGGTAGAGCAGGGCGCTTAGATGAAGCATATGAGCTTATCAAAAGTATGAAAGCTATTCCTACTAGTGATATATGGGCTGCGCTACTTTCTGCTTGCAGGCTGCACCAAAATGTCAATCTAGCAGAAATTTTGGAACAGAAAGTTTTTGAAATGAACCTTAAAGGAGTGGGTTCCTACATTTGCCTTTCCAATATTTATGCTGCAGAAAAACGGTGGGATGATGTGGAAAGGGTAAGAGCCATGGTGAGAAGGAAGGGGCTGAAAAAACCACCAGGCTGCAGTTTTGTCGAGGTAGACAAGATGGTTCATCGGTTCCTAGTTGGAGATAGGTCACATCAGCAGACAGAGTATATATATTCCAAGTTAGAAGACATAAATCAGCGACTGAAGGAGGCTGGATACAAGCCTGATACAAGTTCAGTGTTTTATGATGTTGGCGAAGAAGTGAAGGAGAAGATGCTTTGGGATCACAGTGAAAGACTAGCCATTGCTTTTGCTCTTATTAACACAAATCCAGGGACCACAATCAGGATCACTAAGAATCTTCGTGTATGTGGAGATTGCCACACCGTGACAAAACTAATATCTAAGCTCATGTGTCGAGAGATTATCATGCGAGATATCCATAGGTTTCACCACTTCAAAGATGGTTTCTGTTCTTGCAGTGACTATTGGTGAGTCATGCTTAACCACAATATATTTGAACATTTGATGCACAAATGGGAATTCAGTTCTGTTATTTGAAAATCAGATACCCAAAGTTGTTTCAACATTGCCACAGTATGGCTTTTTATTGATTCTTCAAGTGCCGCTTCTTGTCCCATCTGGCTGTGCTCTCACTTAAATATGGAAAAGATCTTGTCTATGAAATTAGCAAGTGCACCACCCACGCTCATATCTGTTTCTTTGTCCCATGGGAATGGCTCCATTGGTTCAGTTGCTTCCAGCAGATCTTCAATCGTAATCTTTGGCTTTGATTGCTCCAGTGGACCTATATGGTGACTGTACTTTTCTGGATCTGGACAGTAATCCTACACGAGAGAGAGAAAAGGCATTCGAATTTTACAAGTTAAAGTGGCATGTTCTTTTTAAAGTACATAACTGCCAATATTATAATTGCTTACCTGATCAGCATGCATCTTCTTCACAAATGTCTTGAATATATTGAAATTTGTTTTCTGCAATAGATCATCTGATAAACGGAGGTACGTCACCCCATACATCCTTAGATTTGGTTGGCCCTCTTTGCTGACACCGTTAGGTCTAGCATTTAGAAGGATTTGATTGTAGCCATCACGATCATATCTTGAAAGAGCATTCTCTCCTGCAACTTCAATGTTCTCTCTCCAACCTCCACTCAATACCTGTAAATGCATGCACAACACATCAACCAACTGGATTTTTATTTGCTATTGTCATGCACATTATTTTTTAACAAATGCATCATTAATGGAGTAAAGTTCTGTAAATTATTTTAATAAAAAACATGTTTTTTATTTCTAAAGTATACTTTAATTGCAGACTAGAAACTTGATGATCAGAAGCATGATTGAGAGGTTCTGGGTAAGATGCGGTCTCTCACCCTTCTCTTCTCTCTTTTAGGAATTTCATGTTTCCCATATTTAACAGTTGAGAAAACAAAAATGTATCAATTTTGTGGATGTTATCAAAAAATACATGTTGAACATGAAAAGCTAGTGCAAACTCACAACAGGAAACAGTATATCTCATTCAGAAATTGATAAACATGGAAGGAGATCTTTAAATGGACTGAATTTGTAAGTTTTTACCTGCTGAACAAGTTCCTGAGGTCCACTTTTGGCATCAGCGCTTTGTTCAGAGTCCCTCATCTCAAGACAAGTGAAATTCAACATGGCATGATGCCTAGACAGCATCCTTGCTATAGGTCGGTAGCCATCTCTGTCTTTCAAGTTGTAGTATCCTGCAGTAAGCTCTGCGGCATGATTATCTGCTTTATACCACCAGTGGATTCCGGAAACCTGTTTTCACAATTAAGTGTGACCCATTTCATTGATAGAAAATGGCCGATGGTATTACTGGTAATTTGAGATAAGTATAAGGTTATTAGATATACTTTTGCTGCTAACTTGACTTTACAGCCCAGGAAAGCTCTATTTGCTTCATCCAGGATCTGGTCACCATGGCTCATTAACGTGTTAGAGTACCAAGTCAAGAAGAACTTCCCTTTCTCTGTGAGGTATGTACTATTTGATCCAAAGAACTCTGTTGATTCAGGTGTGTCATTGTATGTCCCTGCATTATCTGGCAATTCCCACTCTGGATGGCCCGCACTTGTTGCAGCCTCTTTGAACTCTGCCTTGAGATATTTGTCGTAGCACTGTGGCATTCAGTAAGTAGTGGGTGGCCTAAGTTCTAAAAACATCTCAAACAGGGAAAAAAAAGGAAATAAAACCTATTCCTTGAAGAATTTTCCAATGGACTGCCAGGTAACAAAAACCAGTCTCACCTGAAATTCTCCGATGCCTGGAAAAACCCATCCTTGATTTTGTGGATACGAGGGATACCTCAGTTCCCCCGCAGGTCCAAGCCCCACTTCAATGTCTATTATGAGTCCATCTACTAAAAAATCTGACATGTTCTCTCTGAAGCTCTTCATGTAGTCTCTGTATATCTGTATAAATCAATAATCAATTTTTAACGGGAGAAACAGATGAGCATGTATTAGTTTCCATTTCAAACCCAACATATAACAAGTCCAAATCAAGGTCAGCAAGAGAAGATTTGGTGGACAGGTGCTTTGGGTTATGATGGGTTCATGTAGCTACTGTAAATAGTTTCTCAATTTTATGCAATTAATTATTATCATGTTAAAGTGAAAGTGAAAATCTAAAAGATAATAAATAGAGTGTTTTAGATCAATCGTATTTATTGGCCACTATGGAATATACTAGAATGCAAATTCAATAATTGGCTGAAGAAAATTGTAATGAATATTGCATTAGAATGTTCCTACATGGTAAGTTACACAGAACATTATGTTGTATTAATGAACACATATCGAGTATTACTATAAAACCTGGCAACGAACTCATTTGACATTACAGGCCATACTCCTCATCTTATTTAAATTACTGTTACCTGAAACTGGATTTGGCTAATCTTGGCTGCATTACTTGAAGCCGGGCAACCATTCATGTGAGTTGATAGCTTATCTTTGGACAATCATCATTTATCAGAAAGGCCAGTTATAAGGGGTTAAAAAAGTAAGAAGGTTTTTTTTTTTTTTTTTTTTTTTTTTCTTGTATGTTACCGGTTTGATATGAACCAAACCAGTGGCGACCAGTTGGTCTGTCTTAATATCTTAGTTTCAACACCCATAGGAAACAATATTACTGACACCCTGGTTAATCCCAGCAAATATATTCAATTCTTGCATTAACAGTATGAACCCTAATTACAGGATGAAGTTCCTATGGGCTTTACCTCAACAGCAGTTCGTCCATAAAAGAGAGGCTGGTTATCCACACCAAGATTGAGGTACTCCTTGTTCCTGTTACCTGTGCGATTGGTGTAAAAGATATCCGGTTCTGATTCTCCAATGTCAAGTACCCATTGGGGAAGTGGGATGTTAACAATATCTCCTATATTCCCTCCACATTGGTGGAACGACATTATAGCTTGTAACTTCAATCCACATTCTTGAACTAGCTGAAACAAGCTCCTATAAGCAGTCCAATCATACTGCTTAGGCCCCTGGGATTCTACGATCCCCCACCAGACATCTACCATTACCCCATCCACACCAGCTGCTCGTAGCTCCTTGAGCTGTTTCTCAAGCCCCTCTTTGTCCTCTAGGGCATTATCAACTGTAACAACTCCCAACTGGCATGCAAAGAAAGAGTTAAAGAATTTAACGCATGTATTAGCATATAGATCAAATGCTAGTGAAGAGGATTTGATTGAGACTTACAGGTAGCATTACATGGATTGGGACATAGTTTGCTATCATCTTTTCATTGTAAGTGAGAGGTGTCTGAGCCTGCATCTTTGAGTAAGAGAGAAGTCTTAGAAAGTCTACAAGAGGATGGAAGTGGAGATGCTACAACTTACTATAGTTTGCTAGCATCCTTTTATGGGAAAAAAAAGAAGAAAAAGTATAGCATATCTATTGTATGCTACCTTATCTTTGCATGAAAAAGAGCGCATATAATTACTGGCAGTCTTCTGGGGGCCAGTATGTGAACTAAAAACCAAATGGTTATCTATTTCATGGGATCTACTTTCTGGATCACTCTGGACATGGATGCCCTGATCAATCCCTTTTACAAAAGTAGGTGCTAGATGCCAGAGATTGGTGGCAGAATGGGTCATTTTGTCTCTTTGAGCTGTATTACTTTTCTTGCCATCATAGTTTTCAAAATGACAAGGATAACCCGGGACGTGACAAAAATTACTTTTGTATGTGCATGGCTAAATAAATTCACTTCACACGTTCGCTGAGTTGTCCTGACCACAGCTTATGATATTTAGATAGCGGCGATTGACGTCCAAGACTTAACTTACCTCTTGTTCTGCAATGGAAGCCTCAGACGCTAGAGCTTGGGGATTCCTCACCATACCAGCAGCACCGAATGCGAGAGCATGCCTGAGTCCTGGCCTCTTTGCCGGGGCTGGCCCTGCTTCTAGTGCACCTTTAACTCGATTAGCCACCGACGGCATTTCCCAGTGAAAATGTCTACGGTGAAACCAAAATCTGTTTCCCGTTTCTCCTTGTGTTGAATGTATAATGCTTGCCATGCTTATTTCCTTTTCTTGCTATTGTTAGTGTTCAACTGCTATTATGCTGAAATATAATCGAGCTGAAGAGGAAATTGAAGAGTGAAAGAACTAGTCTAGCTAGTGGAATTACAGAAGACCTTCTTCTTGCAAGAGAAGTACTCTCTGGTTTGTTGGTTGTTATGTTTAATGGTTAGAGCATTTCTTGTGGACTCTATGGACCCTGCAAAAATGGTGTATTCTTGTGGAGCTTCAATGGAGTCCTCACGTTTGCATGCAACTGACCTTTTGAAGCACATTAGTATTTTTTTTTTCCTGGTCATGTTTCTTTTGCTTCTTTAATTTCTTATCTCAAATCATTGTCCTTTTTTTGTTCTTTTCCAGAAATAGCATGAAATGATGGTAGTGAAGTAAACTCATTTATTGGGTTAAAAAAAAATGCATTGAAAGAACTCCTATTTGAAAAACGAAGCCAATAATACCAAAAACAATTCTAGGTTTAAAAGAGACGAAAAAAGAAAATAAAAAGCTAATGCTAAATTCAATATAAATTGTGATCGATCTCAACCATTCATATATGGTCAACAATTGAGTTTGCGTCACACCAGTCAAAAGAAGTCATCAACAATTTTCTTATTGAAATGGTGCAGGACCTGAGACAAATGTGACATGTATAGACATTTTTTTGGGAAAAATATAAAATGGCCCCCCAAATTACTAGTCATTTGTAATTTAGCCTCTCAAAGTTTTAATTGGTATAAAGTAGCCCCATAAATTACCAATCTCTTATAAAATGGCCCCCTCCGTTAGATAAAACCGTGAAAATGGATGGAAAACCCAAAACGACGTCGTTTTGGGATGCAGAGTTACTAAAATGCCCTCTTTAAAAGAAAAAAAAAATTTTAAAAAAAACCATCTAACGGTGTCGTTTTTTTCCCAATAAAAAAAACTTCTTCCCCGTGAAGAACCACGAAGCCCAGCGAAGAACACGAAGAACCAATCTGTTCAGGCCTTAGAGTTGGAATCCTCCTCCCCAGCAATGGGATGCTCACCCCCACCGCACCAGTGAAAAGAATGGTGGCAATCAAAGCTATTTTGTATTTGAGTGCTTCGCCTTTGTTCTTCTCCGTGGTCTCTCCATCGCACGTGCACTCTCCGGACACTATAGAGGGAGCGGGGGAGAGAAGTAGTAGAAGAAATGAGAGCTTGAAGATGTTGAAAGAAGAAGTTCGAAGATTGATCATGGCGTGTGATAGGAGAGAGAAATAGAAAGATATGGGAATTTTGGAGATTGGGTGAANTTCAGAGTCCCTCATCTCAAGACAAGTGAAATTCAACATGGCATGATGCCTAGACAGCATCCTTGCTATAGGTCGGTAGCCATCTCTGTCTTTCAAGTTGTAGTATCCTGCAGTAAGCTCTGCAGCATGATTATCTGCTTTATACCACCAGTGGATTCCGGAAACCTGTTTTCACAATGAAGTGTGAACCATTTCATTGATAGAAAATGGCCGATGGTATTACTGGTAATTTGAGATGAGTATAAGGTTGTTAGATATACTTTTGCTGCTAACTTGACTTTACAGCCCAGAAAAGCTCTGTTTGCTTCATCCAGGATCTGGTCACCATGGCTCAGTAACGTGTTAGAGTACCAAGTCAAGAAGAACTTCCCTTTCTCTATGAGGTATGTACCATTTGATCCAAAGAACTCTGTTGATTCAGGTGTGTCATTGTATGTCCCTGCATTATCCGGCAATTCCCACTCTGGATGGCCTGCACTTGTTGCAGCCTCTTTGAACTCTGCCTTGAGATATTTGTCGTAGCACTGTGGCATTCAGTAAGTAGTGAGTGGCCTAAGTTCTAAAAACATCTCAAACAGGGAAAAAAAAGAAGGAAATAAAACCTATTCCTTGAAGAATTTTCCAATGGACTGCCAGGTAACAAAAACCAGTCTCACCTGAAATTCTCCGATGCCTGGAAAAGCCCATCCTTGATTTTGTGGATACGAGGGATACCTCAGTTCCCCTGCAGGTCCAAGCCCCACTTCAATGTCTAGTATGAGTCCATCTGCTAAAAAATCTGACATGTTCTCTCTGAAGCTCTTCATGTAGTCTCTGTATATCTGTATAAATCAATAATCAATTTTTAACGGGAGAAACAGATGAGCATGTATTAGTTCCATTTCAAACCCAACACATAACAAGTCCAAATCAAGGTCAGCAAGAGAAGATTTGGTGGACAGGTGCTTTGGGTTATGATGGGTTCATGTAGCTACTGTAAATAGTTTCTCAATTTTATGCAATTAATTATCATGTTAAAGGAAAGCGAAAATCTAAAAGATAATAAATAAAGAGTGTTTTAGATCAATCGTATTTATTGGCCACTATGGAATATACTAGAATGCAAATTCAATAATTGGCTGAAGAAAATTGTAATGAATATTGCATTAGAATGTTCCTACATGGTAACCTACACAGAACATTATGTTGTATTAATGAACATATATCGAGTATTACTACAAAACCTGGCAGCGAACTCATTTGACATGACAGGCCATACTTCTTATATTATTTAAATTACTGTTACGGTGTTACCTGAAAACTGAATTTGGCTAATCTTGGCTGCATTACTTGAAGTCGGGCAGCCATTCATGTGAGTTGATAGCTTATCTTCGGACAATCATCATTTATTGGAAAGGCCAGTAATAAGGGTTTTAAAATAGTGAGAAGGGGATTTTTTTTTGTTTTCCTTGTATGTTACTGGTTTGATATGAACCAAACCAGCGGCGACCGGTTCGGTCTGTCTTAATATCTTAGTTTCAACACCATAGGAAACAATATTACTAACACCCTGGTTAATCTCAGAAAATATATTCAGACTCTGGATTCTGTTTTCAGTAAACCATGTGATAATAATTCTGTGAATAGTACTTCTTGCATTAACAGTGTGAACCCTAATTACAGGATGAAGTTCCTATGGGCTTTACCTCAACAGCAGTTCGTCCATAAAAGAGAGGCTGGTTATCCACACCTAGACTGAGGTACTCCTTGTTCCTGTTACCTGTGCGATTGGTGTAAAAGATATCAGGGTCTGATTCTCCAATGTCAAGTACCCATTGGGGAAGTGGGATGTTAACAATATCTCCTATATTCCCTCCACATTGGTGGAACGACATTATAGCTTGTAACTTCAATCCACATTCTTGAACTAGCTGAAACAAGCTCCTATAAGCAGTCCAATCATACTGCTTAGGCCCCTGGGATTCTACGATCCCCCACCAGACATCTACCATTACCCCATCCACACCAGCTGCTCGTAGCTCCTTGAGCTGTTTCTCAAGCCCCTCTTTGTCCTCTAGGGCATTATCAACTGTAACAACTCCCAACTGGCATGCAAAGAAAGAGTTAAAGAATTTAACGCATGTATTAGCATATAGATCAAATGCTAGTGAAGAGGATTTGATTGAGACTTACAGGTAGCATTACATGGATTGGGACATAGTTTGCTATCATCTTTTCATTGTAAGTGAGAGGTGTCTGAGCCTGCATCTTTGAGTAAGAGAGAAGTCTTAGAAAGTCTACAAGAGGATGGAAGTGGAGATGCTACAACTTACTATAGTTTGCTAGCATCCTTTTATGGAAAAAAAAAAGAAGAAAAAAGTATAGCATATCTACTGTATGCTACCTTATCTTTGCATGAAAAAGAGTGCATATAATTACTGGCAGTCTTCTGGGGGCCAGTATGTGAACTAAAAACCAAATGGTTATCTATTTCATGGGATCTACTTTCTGGATCACTCTGAAAATTAAGGGCATGGATGCCCTGATCAATCACTTTTACAAAAGAGGGTGCTAGATGCCAGTGATTGGTGGCAGAATGGGTCATTTTGTCTCTTTGAGCTGTATTACTTTTCTTGCCATCATAGTTTTCAAAATGACAAGGATAACCCGGGACGTGACAAAAATTACTTTTGAATGTGCATGGCTAAATAAATTCACTTCACACGTTCGCTGAGTTGTCCTGACCACAGCTTATGATATTTAGATAGCAGCGATTGACGTCCAAGGACTTAACTTACCTCTTGTTCTGCGATGGAAGCCTCAGACGCTAGAGCTTGGGGATTCCTCACCATACCAGCAGCACTGAATGCGATAGCATGCCTGAGTCCTGGCCTCTTTGCCGGGGCCGGCCCTGCTTCTAGTGCACCTTTAACTCGATTAGCCGCCGACGGCATTTCCCGGTGAAAATGCCTACGGTGAAGCCAAAATCTGTTTTCCATTTCTCCTTGTGTTGAATGTATAATGCTTGCCATGCTGACTATATATATATATATATATATATATATATATATAGCTTATTTCCTGTTCTTGCTATTGTTAGTGTTCAGCTGCTATTGTGCTGAAATATAATCGAGCTGAAGAGGAAATTGAAGAGTGAAAGAACTCGTCTAGCTAGTGGAATTACAGAAGACCTTTCTTCTTGCAAGAGAAGTACTCTCTGGTTTGTTGGTTCTTATGTTTAATGGTTAGAGCGTTTCTTGTGGACTCCATGGACCCTGCGAAAATGGTGTATTCTTGTGGAGCTTCAATGGAGTCCTCACGTTTGCATGCAACTGACCTTTTAAAGCACATTAGTAAAAAAAATTTTTCCTGGTCATGTTTCTTTTGCTTCTTTAATTTCTTATCTCAAATCATTGTCTTCTTTTTGTTCTTTTCCAGAAATAGCATGAAATGATGGTAGTGAAGTAAAATCATTTATTGGGTTTAAAAAAAAAAAAAAAATGCATTGAAAGAACTCCTATTTGAAAAACGAAGCCAATAATACCAAAAACAATTCTAGGTTTAAAAGAGACGCAAAAAAGAAAATAAAAAGCTACTGCTAAATTCAATATAAAATTTGATCGATCTCAACCATTCATATATGGTCAACAATTGAGTTTGCGTCACACCAGTCAAAAGAAGTCATCAACTATTTTCTTATTGAAATGGTGCAGGACCTGAGACAACTGTGACATGTATACTTTTTTTTTTTTTTTTTTTTTCTTTTTTTAAGAGAAATGCTACATACGCTTCTATTTCGACACTTTCAATTACTTACTCTCTAACTTGCCAATGAAGCTATTTGATTTAAAATTCAACTGTGATTCATCTAAAATCTAATGATAATATACATACAAGGACACAAACTCTAACGTAGTAATAAAATTATCATTACATTTTGGTAAACTGAACACACTATGTGGATGTGGTAATAATTCCCAATAATTAATTTTTTTATAAATAAAATAGAGATATTATGAGAATTTTAACAAGATTTAACATAAAATTTAACAGATTGGGACATTACAAAAAATTTGAAAATTTGATATCCTAAATTGAGAGTTTTTGAACTTGAAGGACAGTTTAAAGGAGTTTTTGTAAAGTTTTCCAAATAATTTTATAGGTTAAATGCCCTCTTGGTACTTAAGTTTTAACGACTTTATTATGATACTTGAGCCAAACCCAGGCCTTAGGGCCAAATCCATGCTTTAGCTACTTAGCATAAAAATTTGAGTAATGATACATGATGGACAGTAGCACATCAACCCAATAAATATAAAAATATAGTATATATAGCATTTCTCTCAAAAAATTTGGAGAGCAAAATTGTTTCAATCCATTTGAACATTAGTAATTGTATCGGAAGAAATTCCCTTGACACTAGGGGTGTAAATGTGGAAGGATATTAATTGTCTGGATTCGTTATTTGCAAATATCTTGATATGAAGATGTGCTTAGTACCAAAATGATGTCGTTTTGGTGTTTAATACCAAAATGACATCATTTTAAATTTGGTTTAGGGTTATTATATTTACTTGTTTTTATCTCGACAAGTTGTTTGAGTGTTTGTTTTGTTGATAGTCCTCAGATTATTTCCTAAAAAAATTATATAAAAGAAAAATGGAAATTTATTCTTCGTAAAATAAAAGGGTCAAGGGTGCATGATTAGTGTAAATAAGGAGAATATGAAGGGTCGTTCGTAAGGAGTGACCCCAGCACAAGCACAGCAGTCAGACCTGCCATTCCAGCTCCATCCCGAGGAGTGACGTGGCAGACATGTTTGTCTCCGCTCGACTCTCAATTTATTCCCTTTTAACGGCTCCTTTTAATCCCCTCATTTCTTCTCTTCGTTAAGTGCATTTTAATTTTTCACGGCTCCTTGACTCCCCCATTTCTCTTATATACCGACTATGCCACTGCCTTTTTGTTTTCCTAATTACACTCTTAACCCTATTACATCATTACAAGACAATGAAATTTAAAGAGGATTTTTTTTCTTTATTGCATAACCCACATTCATCATATACGTGAAAAGCCAAGGGTAAAATTATATATTTGTATTAAACAAAAAATTAAATTAACAAGATCAAGTCCTTCACAATTGTACCCCGTTATGCTTCTTACTTTTTTAGTAGAACTAAAGGAGACTGCACTGCAATGCATGTGCTTGGTTCTTTATGTTATGAATTCATATAATTCTAATATCATACATATATTATATTATAAGTTAGATTTAATATACAGATTGTCTAATATCATACTTATATTAGGCACGTGCAATTCACTGTGTAATATGTTTTTATAATTCTTAACATTAAAATTACAATATCATATACATAAGTTATTATAAATATATTTAATACTTATATAGAATGATTTAATATACATGCAAAATAAATATAATATATAATAATTCATCAACGATATTTACCTACATTTTTGGTAAAAACGAAAAATAAGAAAAATGATAAAAATAATATTGAAGTGATGTCATTTGATCAGAATTCGTCAATGAAAGTACAGAAAAAAAAATATACCAAAGTTAAGACTATAATTACTTTAGTATTTCTTTAATAGTTCCATTATCCAAAAGGAGAGATAAATGTGCCAGGGGGAGGGTGCAAAAATGGTAAAATGGTAAAATGGGTCAGGGTTCTCATTTCTTTTTCCTTTCACATCTGAAGACGAAAGGGTAAAATGGTCTTAAAGATTATATGTGCGTAAAATGACTCAAAAGTCTCTCCCCAAAGTGATCATTACGTAGTTGGGAAAGGTTAAAATCGTCAATTACCCGGTGCACAAGAAAAAGAACTGTAGTCCAAACAAACGAAAAGACCAAAACAACAGAACAAAATCATCTAATCCTTACAATTCAGAAAGGGTAAAACAGTAATTACGACAATCAAAAGACATAACAATCCAGACAATTCTCCAAAGACATACATTTTTATAAAGTTACAACGGTCATTTTAGTCTCAAATAAAATGACACTATTCTTGTGACATCGCCTCTTTTTATATAGCTATAGCTATTGGTAAAAAAATAGTTGTATAAGTGTTTTATGAGTATGTTTTGTTTGAAATTATTTTCTATTGCTTTCTCTCTCTCTCTCTCTTTTTTTTTTTTTTTTTTTTTTCCTAAAAAGCAAATTCAAAAAGCACTATCAAAAACATTATCAAACTGGTTTGAAAAATATTTCATTTAATCTATTTCAATAATTGACATGACATTCAAAATCTTTAAGTTTTTTTAAAATTAATGTTTAAGTTCTTAGATCAGTACAACAANGTTTTTGTCAAAATTAATATTTAAGTTCTTAGATTAGTACAACAACAACAAATAACTGTTAAGATTATTAAAAAAAATATGTAAAAGATGATACTCGACACTTATTAGAGAAAATTTCTTTTATATTGGTTTGAAAATTTTTTTTTATCATTATCAAACGGCGTAGTGCATTTAATGTATTACTCTTAAAAATAAATTAAATAAAAAAAATATAAGGGACTAAATGGAGAATCCTTTTCCCTTCTTTTGAGTTTTGAATATCCAAAAGAGCAAACAACATGCGACTATGATGACTTCTGCAATTGTCCCCTGACCCTACAACGTGGCTTCATAGTTCAAACCAACCATTTCAGGACTGAATTAAGAAAGAAGATCAAACAAATTAAGGGCAATTAAGAAGAAGGGCAAAGGGTATTTTATAAAGTCAAGTACTTGAAGACTGCAATGAACTGTCGTTGAAGAAAGGAAGAGCAAAAAAATATAGAAAGAAAACCAGGCAAAAACCAGACCATGTTTAATGTTTGGCTTTGCTATTGGTCTCTTTTAATTGGCCTTCACGTGCCCACATTTAACTCTTTCCCAAATCCTTAAAACCAACCAACCAACCATAACATTACCAACCAAACCCCCCAATGCACTGACTTTACACTCTCACTCTCACTCACTCTCTCTCTCCTTCGTCTTCTACATCCCCACAACGCCATGAAAAAAAGACGAAAAAGAATCCAACCTGTCTCAATACCCATCTCAGCATAGGCTGCATAGCTAAAAAGCATCAACAGAAAAAGACCCATCTCAGATTCAGAGTTTTTCAAGCTCAAATCTTTGGGAAATAAGAAAAAAAGAAAGAAGAAATGTGTTATGTGGGTAAAGCTACAAAGATCTTCATCTTCATTGTCACGGTGTTGGTGGTTCTTGGCCTTGTTATGGGATTCGGGCTTCTCCGCCACACCCTCCAGAAGACCCACAAATGCTCCGACGATTCTTGCTACTCTTCTTCATCTTCTCCTCCGGTGGCCTTCCCCAACCCCGGCTTTTCCCCACCTAACCCAAATCCAAGCCCCGATCCTATCATCTCCAACCAGCCCAGTCCACCCAACCCTAATCCAAGCCCAAGCCCACCTCCACCTCCACCTCCACCTAACCCAAACCCAAGCCCAAGCCCACCTCCACCTGACTCTAACCCACCTACGCCGCCCCCTCCGCCGGCGGCAACAACGGCTCCGCCATCTAATCAGCCGAGTCCGGTGACGACGACACCTGGCCCTGTGCATGGTTAGCCGCATTTTTCATTTTCCAAGGGTTGTAGAAATTTCTTCTGGCATTGTTTTGGATTAGATAATTTTGTTTAATTTCTATTCTTTTTACGGTTAAATAATCAGTAATTGTTAGTTGATTATATATAGGACAATGTGGGGTGGGTCGATTGATTCGTAGGTGGGTGTTCCTGCTTCTGGTTTTTTGCAACGGTGGATCTGGTATTTCTGGGTTTGGAGAATTTTTTTTGTTGTTGTTGTTGTTGGTGGTACAATCTTCTTTGGGTATCAGTGAATTTACAGAGTTATCCCTGCAGTTTGATTCTATGTACAATGAGACCTTGTCCCACTTGTCACATTATGTTGACTAGGTTGTCTACTTTTTAGTGGATTATTTGGCTGCTGCTTATGCCAGTAATTAGTGCTAATCAACTTTGTTTAGGTTGAACTGGCAAATTTTGGCAGCTTCAAATATGGCTGAAGCAGCAATTAAAATGCTTCTCATTTTTGCTTTTCAATTAAAATTAGGGATATTTTGTTTTGTTTTTTGTTTTGTTTTTTGTATTTTTAACGGCTAAAATTAACGGAATGATTCTAATTGAGAATAATTCAAAGTTCAGGAGTTCAAAGTGAGAGATTTTAAAATTTAAGAATTTATAAAATCGCATGAAAGTTCAGGAAGTCCAGCTAAAAAAAAAAAGGTACTGCTCATTTCCAAGGCTTTGTCATGGGTAATTGATTAAATATCAAGAATTTTTTACCTTTTTTTATTGTGTAGGCAATTCAGTTATCATTGCTTGCTGCATTTTATTTTCTTAATTGCCTTAGAAATAAAAGAGCCCAATGAATCAGACTTATATGTTGTGATCAAAATCTGAAAATTTTAATGCATTGGCTAACTCACTGCTTTTAATGGATAAATTTTTCATTTAATTTGGGTTTGATGAATTTTTTTTTACAATAAAGTCTATCAAACTAGCACCTATAAAATAAACATTATGTGATTCATACTTGCAATTTTAATAGCAAATTGCATGTGATGTCAAAAAAGATAAATTTAGAGAAATGCTAGATACCATAATTATATCTAATTTTCATCCAACAATGTTAATATGGTAGTTCCAACCAGGTCCAAAACTACATGGCCCCTTGGGGAGCTGAGGCCTCCCCAACGGACCATGTTTTCTTCAAAATTTTTGAAAAATGCTTTAAAATAAAATTAATTTATCTCCCAAATTTTTTAATTTTGCCCTTGGTTGGAATTGTCACGTTACCCTTATTTGATGAAATTTGAATAGAATTATAGTATCTAACATTTCTCAACTTTCATGGAATTGGATCAAATTTGAAAGAAAACTTGGTGATGTGGCCCTCCTCATCATCATGAGTAGTTGAGACATTTGGGAAGAATGAGTTGAAAGTTGAAGTTATAATGACTATCTTTAGAATCCTCATATGAGAATACATTGAAAAGGTGTAAACAACCAAAACAATTATCTATTAAGGTTTGCGATTGGTTTGCTGTGCACAGTTTGATCAAAGTTTAAGAAGAATTGGTGCAACAACTCTCTTTAATACCCAGGCTTTTCCCCCACCAAGCCCACCTAGCTAACCCATATCCATGCCCTGACCCTAACATCTCCAACCAGCCCAGTCCACCTAACCCAAACCCAAGCCCAAGCTCACCTCCTCCGCCGGCATCGCCAATTAATCAGCCGAGTCCGGTGTTGGCGACACCTGGACCTGTGCATGGTTTGCAAGAGTTTTAGATATTTGTTTTGCATTCCATAATTTTGTTTAATTTTTATTCTTTTTACGCTTATCCCTTCAATTTTCTACAATTTTTTTTTTTTTTACCTTTTTATTGTTAGGGACTTCAGTTATCATTGCTTGCTGCATTT
The DNA here is from genome assembly GCA_006937295.1 of Carpinus fangiana. Taxonomy (NCBI): domain Eukaryota; kingdom Viridiplantae; phylum Streptophyta; class Magnoliopsida; order Fagales; family Betulaceae; genus Carpinus; species Carpinus fangiana. Next base: position 3,228,646 of record CM017326.1, on the reverse strand, counting down.
TATTTTCTTACTTAAATTAATTATGGTCCAGTTTGGAATATAAGAGCCCAATGAAACAATTACCGTTTATTTATTTATTATTATTTTTAAACAAATCAATGATTAGTTAAAACTGCCACGTTAATCTTGTTAGATGAAAAAGTTAATTAGATAATATTACAATGTCTAGAATAGTAATTTCATTGAATTCAATTTGAAAGAAAAGTTTATGATGTGACCTGCCTTATTGAGTAGCTGAAACACTTAAGATTCTTCATCTGAGACTACTGTGGAAAGTTGGAACCAACAACAAAAAAAATTTATTACATATAGTATTTTTCTAATTACAAGTTTGCGATTGGTTTGTTGTGCATATATAATTTGATCTAAGCTTAAGAACACATGATGCAACAACTACAATGGACCAAGCATTAGGTCGACGCCCTAACGGTAAGGTTGGACCATAATAGAAATATAATCCCATCAAATAATTGAATATAACATTGAAGTTGGTTGGTTAAAAGTCTCAAGAGATTCCATGTAGCAAAAAAGAAAATACTTGGTATGCTATATATTTCTCGATCATATCTTCAAGTATTTTAAATTTAAGATTGTGCGTAGAGTTGGACAAATGTTAAGAGAAGTGCCTTCTCATCTAAGCGAACAATTAGTTATGATGTAAATGAAAATTTTTGATGAATCTTATTTACTCTTTTTTTTTTTTGTTTAAGAAGAAAATAATTATGTGAATGGATTCATCTAATCTATGGTAAAAACTAAAGAGGACGAGGCCACTAAGCCTAGGTGCTAAAAAGGCTTACCAGCAATGCTTACGCATCGGTGAATGGCTCACACACGCCGGCCTTTATCTGCGTTCATTATGCTTTCTCCTGCCCTGCCCTTCCATTGATGCTGCTAATTTTTTGCATTTATTTTTGTTTTTATGCTGTTTTCTTTTAATTTTAGGGCTTTTGATGCCCTTACCACCATCTATGGTACTTTCTCAATTTGGTTGCTGATCATTTTAGAGTGTTCTTTGGATTCCTTGTTGGTGTCTCTATAACGACCCAAGAAAAAAGCGTTAACCATATCTGCTCTATCACCATAAAATAGCTAATTAATTTGGAGTCTCCATATAATTCCTTATACAGCTCAATTTCACCTAGTAACTAGGCAATGTTAGACTTAGCACTCATGACTATCTTTATAAAAAACATTTTCTATGTGAGCTACTCATCATCTTCCCAATATGGGACCATGTTGTTACAAATTCCATTTCTTAAACTCTTGACGTCCTTGTTAGGGCTATATCATGCAGTACTCCAATATTACAGGGCTTAACATTATTAGGTACAACTCAGCTTTATAAGAAATTAAAGAGAATCTCTAAATTGACTAGTCATTTTTAGGTGATAGTGCAGATGTGGTTGGTTAGTGTTTTTTTCTAAGTTGTTACAAATGGTATCATAGTCGAAGCCCAACTTGAGATTGGGGGAATGTGCACACGCCTATGAGGGTCTCCAGCAAGGATGCTAGGTCCCAAGAGATGGTGATTATGACGTTCCACATTGCCTAGATGTGAGAAAGAGGATGTGTTTATATAGAACATGCTCTCTCTAAATGGTATAAGCTATTTTGGGTAGGCCTAGAAAACTACCATAGCAAAAAAAAAAAAAAAAAAAAGATGTATGTGCGAAAGCCGATTGGCCAAGTTAAGTGATGTGCTGGAAAAAACTTCACTTATCACTTCTAATCTTTTATCATTTTTGCAATCATACTCTTAAAACTTTAAAATTTGTCAATTTATGGTCACAATCTTTCAAAATTTTACAATGTCAACCATCTCATTAAAATTCAGCATTAAATCAAATGGTTTATCATGAAATGTCCCTAGGAACAGGATCCTTTCTAGTTCATTTTGTAAGGATATTTTTGCATTTTTACTTTTTGAGGGGACAATATTGAAAGCTATGATTGCAAACGTAATGAAAAATGAGGAATTATAGGGGAAACTTCACTAATTCCATGAACTTTCACGATTTTTGCAGATACCTCCCAATGTTCAAAATCTCTCACTTTGGTGTATCGAACTTTCGTTTTGTTTCAAATACCCTCATGCCGTTAAATATTGCAGTTAAATTAAACAGAAAAATGAGAAAAATGACTAAGGGTATTTTAGTAATTTCACATATTTTCATTATATTTAACAGAAAATCCTAACGGAATGAGGAAAGTGAAAGAAAATCAAAGTTCAATAAATCAAAGTGAGAGATTTTGAACATTGGAGGTGTCTACAAAAATCAAGAAAGTTTAGAGGGGGTTAGTAAAGTTTTCCCGGAATTATAAGTGAAGTTTTCGGTTAGAATTACTTTATTTCTTTTCTTTCTGCTCAACAATTTTGGAAAGGTATGGTGGCGATGGCGCCACAAGCATTAGATTCCTGACACTACCGGAGGTATAAGGATCGTAAGAGGCATTGAATGCTAGGGAAATGAAAGGTCTTGGATGCCACAGGGATTAGTAAGAACCAGGAGAGGTATTGGATTCCAGACACCAACGTACAGAAAAAAAAAAAAAAAAAATGCAAGTGAAAGCAAAGCTTTTCATATGTCGCTCGCTTGAAAAGTTAAGATTTAATAACTTAAATATGAGACAAACGCAAATCTGATGGAGAAGCTATATATATATATATATATATATGCTGTGATCCCATACTTCTTGATACTTTAACCTTCCTTTTTACTTTTTCTTTTTGTGCTTAACCTGTAATCGAAGAACTCTTGAAGGTTCTAAAATATGAGAGAAAGTGCACATGGCCGCCCCTGTATATAATACACCAAACACATCCTCCTTAATTCTAAGCTCCAACACCTCTCGCTGAATCAAAAGCGGCATTTTAGCATCGCTCCACTAACCAACAAGAAATGGCCGAAGGAGTTCTCTTCGACACTGCTAAGAATATCATTAAGAGTTTGGGATCTCTTGCTCTCCAAGAGTTTGGTCTGCTATGTGGTTTCAAAGATGAGATTGGAAAGCTCAAGAGCACAGTTTCTACTATCCAAGCTGTGCTTTTGGATGCCGAGGAGCAGCAGGCCCACAACCATCAGGTCAAAGATTGGCTTGAAAAGCTGAAGGATGCCATGTACGACGCCGACGACTTGCTGGATGACTACTCCACTCAACTTCTACGGCGACAAGTGATGACACGGGATAAGAAGGCAAAACAGGTAACAACCCAATTCCCAAATGTGCACCATAACATCTGTTCATATATATGGCATACAATTATTTATATATCTACAACCATATTCACGTATAATCATTTTGACATATATAGATGATCATGAATCCACAACAAATATTTACATACATTGTTGATGCATTAACGCCCCGGCGCAAGATGACCAGTTTTTTTTAACTCCAAAGCCTTAGAGATGCAATGTTAACCTAGAGCATTTGTTAACCACTATATATAATGCATGTCCTGATAAAAATAATTTGCATAAGCATAGGGTCTTAGAACTTAAAGAAACCATCATACATGGTGGTTCAATGGCTTAAGGAAATTTTCAAGCGGTCAGGACATGTAGTAGACCATGAGTTCAAATCTCTACAATGGAGAATTCTCACATATGCCTAATTAGTATTAGCTGCCTTGAATTCTAATTGATGTCCTAATAGAGTTAGGTCAAGTTATAGTTCAATTGGACTACCTTGGATTCTCATCTAGGTAGAATAGCCATAATCAGTGATCTCCCCAGCCAAAAAAAAAAAAAAAATCGTTACCAGAAGCAAAAAACAATTATCATAACAAATGAGTCAACAATATTTGCTGATTGAATGAATCAAAGCAAAACAATTTTGATAGAAATGTGGAATTAGAGAGTGACATAGCTAGAAGAAGAAGAAGAAAGCTAAACACATTTATAAGATCAATTGAGCATTAAGCCCTGATAGGGTTAGGTCAAGTTATAGCTCAATTGGACTGCATTGGATTCTCATCCAGGTAAAATAGCCATAGTTGGTGATCTCCCCGGCCAAAAAAAAAAAAAAAAAATCATTACTAGAAGCAAAAAAACAATTATCATAACAAAAAGGAGTCAACAATATTTGCTGATTGAATGAATCAAAGCAAAACAATTTTGATAGAAATGTGGAATTAGAGTGACATAGAAGAAGAAGAAAGCTAAACACATTTATAAGATCGATCGAGCATTAATCACTTAAATTGAAATGCATTTAGAAGTGGCAAAGAGTACAATTTATCTCGGCAACAACTATTAATACCTAAACAATAAGGTTCACCTTAGTTAACACTAAGGAGGATCGGCCGGCTCGATACATTTTGGGGCCTATAGTGAAAAATTTAAGGGAGGCATTTTCTTTAAATTTAAATATTTTGAACCTTGGTCTGAACATCAAGCTTTATTTTTCCTTAAAATGTATCATATTCTAGTCTAACTCACTCTATTAATATTTTCATAACTTTTGAATAAATAAATCAAAGTAGGGTTAACCTTGGAATTTCCCTAAAAAGGTGGTTTAGTTTTCTTCCAAAAATCTAAAAATTGTCTTCAATTGGGCTCAGGTCAGAAATGACTCATTTGAACCTCATCCTGACTAGGGCTAACCAAATAAGGCCCACAGCTCAATAAATGGACCTAAACTATAGCACTTCTTGGTCACTTGGCCCATTAGCCCAAAACACATATAAGGTATTTCACTTTATGAAATTTGGATCAAATACCCACCTAAACATGCCATGGACTGAAAGTTTCCAGATTTAACCGAAAGCCCTTCTTGATGCTATATATGAGAAATTACTTATTTTCTTGATATAGTTTTAACCCCACTTTAATGGTTAATGTTTAGAACTGTTTTACCACTCAAAGGAGCCATCAAAGATATAACACTCCACCCTAATGACACACACTATTGTCTGCTTTTGGCTCCCCCGAACTAGACTTCCCAGGAGGTCACCCATCTTGATACAACTCTCGCAGAAACACGTTTAACTGCGGAGTTCTGATGTGATCATAACCATCACAGCTTTAAAACGCGTTGTTGTCATTAAGGGTGTAAGTATACATATAAGCACATCCCCATTTCCATGCCCAGGCGATGTGGGACGTCACAAAAGAGATTTTTGGCTATAAAAGTTTCTGATTTTGCCTAAAAATCTATGTTCACGACTCATTTTAGAAGACACTATTCGCACCAATAATCACTATGGGCTTTAATACTGTCTTTTTCATGAAAGAACATCATCATAAACGTCATTTTTAAAGGACAATATTTTGTTTCAAAAACAACACATCTTGTTGTACAATAGACTTAAATAAGGTTTTGGTTAAAAACTATTATCTTACAAAATTATGAATGAAACATTAAACTATGTCCACCATTAGGGATAAGACTATGCCATGGATTAGACCATTAAGTTAAGAAATTAATTATTAATTATAATCTAGTTTAGGGGCTTTGATCCATTCACTAGCGCAATAACATTGATTCACCTATCTAAGCCCAAAACATTTGGCCAAAACTCATATTAACTTATACAAATATGGGGGTGTTACAGCAACCATGTTTTCACGTATCATTTTCACATATATAGATGTTTTTATATTCTCTTCTTTTATCTGTTTTCTTTTTTCTTACTGCTGCTATAAATGTAGTCTTACCTAAATTAGTCTCATTTGTAAGAGTACTAACCATATACTGCTACCAAAAAAAAAAAAACATATGCTAAAATGTATGTTTAATTAAGTTGTGACATCTTTTCCTAGGAGCAAATGGAGTATGAAAAAGTCACATAAATTACCCGCCGCCATTATAATGTTAAACCCAACTACTCAACGGTAGAAGAATTCTAAAACTAGCACAATGAACGGATTCGAATGGGTAGTTGTAAATGAAAAAAAAATAAAAATAAAAATAAAAACAAACAAACTTAAACTTACAACAATTACAAACATGACGTTCATATTTTCCTTAATTATACATATAGTCCTTCCCTTTTCTTTTTTTTTTTTTTTTTTTTTAAACTTTTTTGAAATGGATCATACTAAATATTTGAGGGAATTACAGGTATGCATCTTCTTTTCCAAATCGAACCAGCTTGTTTATGGCCTTAAAATGAGTCATAGGATCAAGGTAATTAGGGCGAGACTAGATAAAATTACAGATGATAAGATCAAATTTGGCTTCACTGAGCGCCTTATAGTGACACATGAGTTTGAGCATAAGAAAAGAGAAGACACATACTCGTTTGTTCGTGAGGAACAAGTCACTGGGAGAGACGGTGAAAAGAAGGCAATTAAAGAGTTGTTAATGGAATCTAATGTAGAAGAGATCGTTTCCGTCATTCCCATAGTTGGGATTGGTGGACTAGGTAAGACCACACTTGCACAGTATGTGTTCAATGACGATGAAGTCAAAAGACATTTTGAACTAAGACTTTGGGTGTGTGTCTCTGATCCTTTTGATGTGAAAACTATTGTTGCAAAAATTATAGAATCTGCAACTAAAAAGAGACCTGAAAGCCTCGAGATGGATTTGTTACAACGTCAGCTTCGAGCAGAAATTGATGGGAAGCTATATTTACTTGTTTTAGATGATATATGGAACGAGAATCGCAATACATGGTTGAACTTGGAAACACTTTTATCGGGTGGCCTGAAGGGAAGCAAAGTTTTGATCACTACACGTAGCAAAAGAGTTGCAAAGATTATAGGCACAATGTCACCGTACTTTTTGGGAGGTCTATCTGAAAGCAATTCTTGGAATTTATTTAAGAAAATGGCATTTAAAGACGGGGAAGAGCCAAAAAATCCAAAGCTAGTAGAAATTGGAAGGGATATCGTACAAAAGTGTGCACAAGTTCCTCTTGCTATAAGGAGCATTGGGAGTCTACTATACTTCAAAAATTCAGAAGCTGATTGGTTGTACTTTAAAAACCATGAACTTTACAAAATAACTCAACAAGAAAATGATATTTTCCCAATACTTAAGTTGAGTTATGATCATCTCCCGTCACACTTGAAGCAATGTTTTGCCTTTTGTTCATTGTTTCCAAAAGATTATGAAATTGAAGTGGAGGTGTTGATTCATTTATGGGCAGCTCAAGGCTTTCTTCATTCATCATCTGGAAACAGACATCTTGAAGATACTGGTCACGAGTATTTTATGGATTTGCTTTGGAGGTCATTTTTCCAAGATGTAGAAAGATATACAAATGATGAAATATATACATGCAAAATGCATGACCTTATTCATGATCTTGCACAGTTAGTAGCAGGTGAGGAGTGCACAATTTTATATCCCGATGGAGAAAAAGTAGTTGGAAAAACTCGTCATGTGGCATTTCATTCTTCAGATTCATTACCAGATATTCCTACTCTTTTGCTCAAAGCTCAGAAAATAAGAACACTTCTTCTACGAATTCCCAGACTTTCAGGACTTGAAGATGTGATTGACGCGGACATTGGGGTACTTGAGTTGAATAAGCCAGTCTCTATTACACTTATTCCGAGTTTTAAATACTTGCGTGCTTTGAATTTGAGTCGGTTGAGTATTGAAAATGTGCCGAATTCCATTGGCAAGTTAGAGCATTTAAGATTTCTAGATCTTTCTAGGAATGATGATATCAAACTACTCCCTGATTCTATAACTAAATTGCAGAATTTGCAAACGCTAAGACTTGATTATTGTCTTAAACTTAAAGAATTGCCAGAAGACACTAGAAACTTGATTTGCCTCAGGCATCTTGGGCTACGTGGTTGTAATAGCTTGACTCATATGCCTTATGGACTCAGAAAATTGACCGCTCTCCAAACATTGTCTCTATACATTTTAGGAAAGAAAAAAAGTTCTCTCTCCAAGCCAAATGGTGGGCTAGGGGACCTGGATGGTTTAGATGAGTTGAAAGCAGACTTATGGATCAAGGGTTTAGAGCACTCGAGATCTTCTCCATCAGAAGCAAAGGCTGCAAACTTAGATAGGAAGCAACAACTTCGACTTCTGATATTAGAGTGGGACCCAAAATCTGGTGATGAAAGTGATAAGGCAATTGCAAATGATGAGCAACTGTTGCAAAACCTTCGACCACACCTAAATTTGGATGCATTAGTTATACTTGGATATGCAGGTGTGAGATTATCTAGTTGGGTGTCCTCGCTCTCAAATTTGACTTCTATTAAAATATCGAATTGTAAATGGCTTCAACATATCCCGCCGTTGGACCGATTCCCTTTTCTGAAGCGTCTTTCTCTTGAAAGCTTGAGTGAGCTGGAGTACATAAGCAATGATGGTAGTGACGTGTCCTCTTCCCCCCTAATAATTCTCATACTTGATAATTTGCCAAAGATGAGGGGATGGCAAAAGAGGAGGGAAACATATCATTTTCCATTATTCCCTTTGTTTCCTTCCCTTTCTTATTTACATATCATGAATTGCCCTATGATTTTCCTAACAACACCAGGGACCAAAACAACACCCTCCTCTTCCTCTCCCTTTTCCGATCTCTCCAAATTGAAGTATCTTTTTCTTAGGGAATTAGAGGAACTTGAATATCTGCCACTAGAGTGGCTGCAAAACCTCACTTCTCTTGAGACCCTGTGGATTTGGAATTGTTGTAAAATACGAATATCCATGTCTCCACTCTTTCAACATCTCACCTCACTTGAAAATTTGTCTATTCTTGGCTGCAAAGAACTTATCAGCAATGAGAATGAAGATGGTGCACATGGCCTTGGACCTACAAGATTTGGTCATCTATCTATCGTAGGCGTTCAAAATTTGGTTTCTCTCCCAAGAGAGCTCAGAGATGTTACCACTCTACAAGGGCTTCAAATTATGGATTGCCCTAGTCTGGTGTCTTTACCGGAGTGGATAGGCGATCTCACTTCACTTCAGGAGCTTGGACTCGTAAATTGTCCCAATTTAATATCACTGCCCGAAGGTATGTGCCGCCTCACCTCTTTACGTCGTTTGACAATTGCGGAGTGTCCTTGCTTGGAGGAAAGATGTGAAAGAGGAACGGGAGAGGATTGGCCAAAGATTGCTCACGTCCCAAACTTTCGTAATGGCGGCGATGTTTATCGTAAAGAGTGCAGTGCAAGCCAAAGTTGCCAATATTTTCAGGTTTTTAAGTCACCAATTAGACAATAATTTTTCTTCTTCTTGTTGTTCCTTTTTATTTTACTTTGTCAGGCTTTTGATATATGTCATATTTGATTTCATATGTAGGAACAAGATAAGGCTTTAAGTGTAGATGCTTCTTGAGACCTTGCCAACAATCAGATTTGTGCAAAGCTCTAACATTTATAGTATTTTTTTTTCCTATCTTTCACTTCAATGGCATTTCTAGTATTTTTTTTCTCTTTTATTTTATTTTTAAATATTTCTTTCGTTTCCATTTGAAATTTAAATTCTACAAATGGTAGCACCACATATTAGGTAAAAGACTTATAATAGATGAGGGAGGTCAATCCCATCCCAAAATTTCACCAAAATTTAGTATAAAATTTGCATTACTGTGTTAGGATTTTCTCGATCAGTGTCAACTATAGATTTTGTTGAATGAACGGATAAAATTTAAATTTTTACAATTTTCATTGGAAAGTTTTGGGTTATTGTTGAATTTATTATTGGGTTTTTTCATCGAAAGCAACAATTCATGACATGGGTTGTGGGAATCATGTGGATATTTCTACAATCTGTTTGGATAAGACAAACTCATTTCCACATGCAGAAACAATTGAAGCATTTCTGATTTATGATTTTGGAGAATTTCTGATTTATTGGACTTCATATGCAGATTTAAGATTTGGAGCCAATTCGAAACTTCTTTAATCTGCAGCTATGCATTAATTTGAGAAGTCAGGAATTTGAGATGAAAAAAATAAGCAAAATCTATATGATCCCTGGAATATAATCTTAAAGATTGACCTTTGAATTATCTTCTCAAAGATCACAACTACAAGGTGCTAAAAGCTGAAGCAGTAGATAAAAGACTTGGAGTGGATTAGGAGGTGTTTGTGAAAAGGGTGCTCCATGTCACTTGCAGCGAAAAAGAGACAATTCCTCTTATAAGTGCTGGCTTGTAACTTGCCTTGGAATTGTGTCCTTTTCACTTAACTCGCTCCTTCCTCAATCGAAAAAGTCTCATTTCACAATAGAGGCCAAGAAGGGAGCTTTAAAATGAAGCTCTTCTTTTTTTCCCTTTTGAAGGAAACCCTAGGAAAGAGGTAGAGCTGGAAGTGGTGCCCCCTCAANATATGATCCCTGGAATATAATCTTAAGGATTGACCTTTTAATTATCTTTTCAAAGATCACAACTACAAGGTGCTAAAAGCTGAAGCAGTAGATAAAAGACTTGGAGTGGATTAGGAGGTGTTTGTGAAAAGGGTGCTCCATGTCACTTGCCGCGAAAAAGAGATAATTCCTCTTATAAGTGCTGGCTTGTAACTTGCCTTGGAATTGTGTCCTTTTCACTTAACTCGCTCCTTCCTCAATCGAAAAAGTCTCATTTCACAATAGAGGCCAAGAAGGGAGCTTTAAAATGAAGCTCTTCTTTTTTTCCCTTTTGAAGGAAACCCTAGGAAAGAGGTAGAGCTGGAAGTGGTGCCCCCTCAAGAATCGTTTGGGTATTTTTCCGGATTTCTCTATAATTTTTAAAATGTGTTTGGTAGCTTTGTTTGGATTAGAAGCACTATCTTGATATTTAAATCTGGACATGCACAACTAGTGTTTGAATATTAGGAGTTACTATATTGAAACACATTTTCAGTTACTACATTAAGAATAGACACATTTTCAAACCTTGCTGACAATCAGATTTGCACAAACCTCTCAATTTTTCAGTATTGTTTCATATCTTTCATTTCAATGGCATTCCTGCGTGCATAATATCTTGTTTCTTTTTTGGTTTTAAAATGTTTCTTGCATTTCCATTTGAAATTTATATTCTACAAATGGTAGCATCTAATAGGCCAGGAAAGTCTTTCCCATCCCAAATTTTCAAAAAAACTCAAAAACAAATTTGCATAACTCTGGGTTTCTCATAATCATATGCAGATTTAGACAAATTCATTTCATTATTATTGTTATCTAACTGCAACTCTCTCTGTTCATTGAATGATTTTACCTTTTTACTGTTTTCATTGGAAATTTTTTAGTTGTTGTTGATATTATTATTTGGTTTTTTTGAAAAGCATAGAAAAGCATCAATTCACGAAATGGATGTTGATTCATTGGGGGATTTATGCAATTTGCTCAGATATGTCAGCCTCACTTGTACACAAAACAATGGACAATATACAGAGGACTTCCATGATGAGGAAGATCGGGTAAGTAAATGTTGTAAGCATGACAATGAGCTGAGTCTGTGAAAAAGGGGACATTCAATTAACCATATTTTGCATTTTTAAATAGTATTCTGCCTACAATTTGTTGAGCACCTTTTATCAGCATTTGGAATTTGAAAGACATGATCAAGAATCCTAGCCGTCCTTAAAAGCCGTCTAACATGTATTTTGCATCCACAAGTTCTTTCACTTGCTTGAAAGCATTTTTACCCCAAAAGACAGTGAGAACTTCTGTATGGAAGCTTATGTATGATGCCCTTGAAATTGATTGAATGCTTCTTACCATGGTTGGTAAGATCATTTAGTGACGAAGAAGCGAGGTGTTTTCTTCAGAATATGTATATGCCAGATTCATTATCAGTTATTAATAATTTAAGCTAATGGTTGTTCGAAAAGTGTGTGATTTGCTTGTTATCTGTTCTAACTTGTAGAGCTCTCTGATGCAGCTCTTGATTCTGATTCTACACTGGTCACGCTCTTTTTGTAGTTCGGTCTACAAGGAATGCTTACTTGTCTTCAAGTGTAATTGGTTGCTTGACTAGAACTGAATATCATGTTAGCCAACCACTCTGTTTATGTATTTATTGTTAGTGTAGTGCTTTTGTTAGTGCTGCCTTTCCATATATTATTTGAAATTTATTTTCATGGTTTTGTTGTATCTAAATAGGCTTTTTAGTGTGTTGAAGATTCAGAATTTATTTATTTATTTTTTTTAATGTGCTAGAAATTTAAAATATTAGGCACTGATGCCTATGAAAGCCTGGATCATAGTAATCTCACTTTCAAGGCTGGATGGGATGAGATACTTGAATGTTGGAGCAACAACTGGTGAAATTTCAAATTATGAAGATTTATTTGAATGTTCTTTGCTGATTGCTCTGGCAAGTTATTTATGTGTAGATTCTGCCATGATAAAGTCGGTGAAATTTACTGGATATGTAAGTTTGCCCTTATATTGTTTGCTTGATTGTACGTAGATAATATCTTTAGTATCAATATTTATTTGCATGGAAGCTGCGGTTGAAATATTGTGTATGCAGTGCTTGAAAATTCTGCTTGTTGGACCAGTTGACTATTGATAGAAAAGTACTATTGGTTCTCTCCTTTGCCTGTTGCCTAGAACTGGCTAAGCTATTGAGTCTTGTTACTGACTTGTTTGAAATAGTAACAACAAGAAGAAGAAGATGGCATAAAGATGGGCCTCCCTTTTGGTATTCCAGAATGTACTGTGAAATGGGTGAAGCTATCATAAGTGTGGGTTATGCGGATCCTTCGATAGCAGTCTACTTAAGGTTGATTCCTGTTCCTGCATAGTAATTTAGTAAATAACTATTTCTTAAGGAAAGATAGCATGGATGATACAAATATTCTACTAAAGTTTCTTGATGATAAAAGTAAACTAATTCAATTGAGCAACAATTAAGTAAAATAGCATTACTCTTTGGACAGGTATTAGTGTGTAACAAAAAAAAAAGAAAGAAAGGAAAATGCAAGTATGCTTACTTTAATCTCTTTCCTTCTTGCAACGATTTGTATATATATGCACAGTTATGTTTTACTAGTGGGAGTTTGGACTGTATTGTGTTTTTAATGAAGATTTTAACTTCATAAAATGAAGATGCAGGGTTATCATGCATACCATAGTAAGAGGAGGATTCTATCCTGGAGCCTGGAAGGCCGGCCAAAACTGACGAGGCTGCCATTATGAGTGGTGACCCAGTTATAAAGTGAAGCCTAGTAGCTAAATGAATCAAATGAGGATTTGAAAATGAAGATTAAAGAATTGAAGGTGGGATTTTTGCAGGGTAAGAACTTTCTTTATATGTTTGGAGGATGTACTTCATTTAGAAATTGCTGCAATTTCAGGAAGGAAGTTCCTCTAATCCAGTTTAGAGTAAAACTCTGTCCACAATTTCAATTGGCAATGTTCCCTCAAACTTTAACAATGTTCTCCCAAACTACTAAAATATTATCAATATCACCTCAAAGCTAACAAAAAGATAAAAATGTACTTATAAGTTTCTCAATAAGACAAAAATACTACTATAAATTTGAAAAAAAATAAATAAAAAATAATGCCAGACGCGGTTTTGTGTTTATTTCCGTTCAGTCTTCCGGGCCCAACTCTCGCATATTTTCGACATTTCCCATTCAATTAGTAGTGATGTCCCATCTATTTCCCGTAGCTTTCAACTGAATATCTCTGATATTATCTTTGACACAGCACTCCATGAACCATTCACGCGGGTTGACATTCAACTACGCCTATTCAATTGATAATTATGTCCAACGATTTCCAAATCTTTTCTTGTTCAACTGATAATGATATGGACATGTCCAACCTCTAACACGGTTTCAACGAAAATTATGCAATCGGTGACATGGGATCCTATTTATTATAGTGTTTACACAATAATAAAACAACAATTTGTTAATGAAATACTTTCTTATTCATATATATAAGACCACACCGCTATATATGAGCCACCCATTTTTGAGCTTTGGAAATTGGTTCAGCGATATGATAAGAAGATTTGTGAGCCGCACATCCACATGGCCACATCATATCTCATGGACTCCCTTTAAATTATGCAGTATGAATAATATATCCTATGCACCTCTCATCAATAATATATACCTAAAGAGCAATTTTTAGCATTTACTTGACTGGCCACCCACAACCCACAAATGGCTGAAACAGTTCTCTTCGACACTGCTGGGAGCATCATTAGGAGTTTGGGCTCTCTTGCTCTCCAAGAGATTGCAGTGTTATGGGGTTTCAAAGATGAGCTTCGAAAGCACGGGGACACTGTTTCCACCATCCAAGCTGTGCTTTTGGACACAGAGGAAAAACAGGCCCAGAACCATGCGGTTAAAGATTGGCTTCGAAAGCTCAAGGATGCCATGTACGACGCCGACGACTTGCTGGATGACTACTCCACTCAACTCCTACGCCGACAAGTTATGACACGGGATAGGAAGATGGCAAAATAGGTAAATTCTTCATTAATGTGCATATGATGTTGTCTGTCACTAAAGCATTCCCAAAATTCTCAAAATATCACAATATGATCAAATTCAACTGGGTGGTTTATAGGTACGCATCTTCTTTTCCAAATCGAACCAGCTTGTATATGGCCTTAAAATGGGTCATAGGATCAAGGAAGCTAGGGTGAGACTGAATAAAATTGCAGATGATAAGATCAAATTTGGCTTCACTGAGCGCCTTATAGTGACACATGAGTGTGAGCATAGAAAAAGAGAAGACACACACTCTTTTGTTCTTGAGGAACAAGTTATTGGGAGAGAGGGTGAAAAGAAGGAAGTTAAAGAGTTGTTACTGGATTCCAATGTAGAAGAGAACGTTTCCGTCATTCCTATAGTTGGGATTGGTGGACTAGTTAAAACCACACTTGCTCAATATGTGTTCAATGATGATGAAGTCAAAAGACATTTTGAACTAAGACTCTGGGTGTGCGTCTCTGATCCTTTTGATGTGAAAACTATTGTTGTAAAGCTTATAGAATCTGCAACTAAAAAGAGACCTGAAAGCCTCGAGATGGAATTGTTACAAAGTCAACTTCGAGTAGAAATTGATGGGAAGCTATATTTACTTGTGTTAGATGATGTATGGAGCGAGAATCGCGATACATGGTTGAACTTGGAAAGACTTTTATTGGGTGGCCTGAAGGGAAGCAAAGTTTTGATTACTACACGTAGCAAAAGAGTTGCAGAAGTTATAGGCGCAGTGTCGCTGTATTTTTTGGGAGGTCTATCTGAAAGAAATTCTTAGAATTTATTTAAGAAAATGGCATTTAAAGACGGGAAAGAGCCAAAAAATCCAAAGCTAGTAGAAATTGGAAGGGATATCGTACAAAAGTGTGCACAAGTTCCTCTTGCTATAAGGAGCATTGAGAGTCTATTATATTTAAAAAACGTTGAAGATGATTGGTTGTACTTTAAAAACCACGAACATTACAAAATAACTCAACAAGAAAATGATATTTTTCCAATACTTAAGTTGAATTATGATCATCTCCCATCACACTTGAAGCAATGTTTTTCCTTTTGTTCGTTGTTCCCAAAAGATTTTAGAATTCACGTGGAGGTGTTGATTCATCTATGGGCGGCTCAAGGTTTTCTTAATTCATCATATGGAAACAAACATCTTGAAGATATTGGTCGCGAGTATTTTATGGATTTGCTTTTGAGGTCATTTTTTCATGACGTACAAAGAGATAAATTTTGTGAAATACATACATGCAAAATGCATGATCTTATTCACGATCTTGCACAATCAGTTGCAGGTGAGGAGTGCAAAATTTTATATCCAGATAGAGAAAAAGTAGTTGGAAGAACTCGTCATGTGACATTTCATTCTTCAAATTCATTACCGGATATTCTTTGTCTTTTGCCCAAGGATAACAAAATGAGAACACTTCTTCTACGAAGTCCAACGCTTCCAATACTTGATGATTATATCAATGAGAACATTGCAATACTTGAGTTGAATAAGCCAGTCTCTAATACACTTATTTCAAATTTTAAATGCTTGCGTGCTTTGAATTTGAGTCAGTCGAGTATTCAAAAAATGCCGAATTCCATTGGCAAGTTAGAGCATTTAAGATTTCTAGATCTATCTAGGAATAAAGATATCAAACTACTCCCCTCTTCTATAACTAAATTGCATAATTTGCAAACACTAAGACTTGACTTTTGTCGTGGGCTTAAAGAATTGCCAGAAGAGACTAGAAACTTAATCAACCTTAGGCATCTTGGACTACATAGATGTAATAGCTTGACTCATATGCCTCATGGACTGGGAAAGTTGACTGCTCTCCAAACACTGTCGCTATACATTTTGGGGAAGAAAAAAAGTTGTCTCTCCAAGCCAAAGGGTGGGCTCGGGGACCCGGATGGTTTAGATGAGTTGAGAGGGGGCTTGAGGATCAAGGGTTTAGAGCACTCGAGATCTTCTCCATCAGAAGCAAAGACTACAAACTTGGAGAGGAAGCAACAACTTCAAGCTGTGGTATTAGAGTGGGACCCAGAAGTTGGTGATGAAAGTGATAAGGCAATTGCAAACGATGAACAACTGTTGCAAAACCTTCGGCCACACCTAAATTTGAAAATGTTATGTATTACTGGGTATGCCGGTGTGAGGTTATCTAGTTGGGTGTCCTCGCTCTCAAATTTGACTTTTATTCAAATATCGAATTGTAAATGGCTCCAATATATCCCACCATTGGATCGATTCCCTTATCTGAAGAGTCTTATTCTTGACAACTTGAGTGAGCTGGAGTACATAAGCAATGATAGTAGTGACGTGTCCTCTTCTCCCCTCAAAATTCTCAGGCTTGTTAATTTGCCAAAGCTGAGGGGATGGGGAAAGACGAGGGAAACAGTAACAGTAGAGCATCATCTTCCATTATTCCCTTCATTTCCTTCCCTTTCTTATTTATTTATCAAGAATTGTCCTATGATGCCCCTAACAACACCAAGGAGCAAAATAACACCCTCCTCTTCCTCTCCCCTTTCCGATCTCTCCAAATTGAAGTATCTTTATCTTAGGGAATTAGAGGAACTTGAATATCTGCCACTAGAGTGGCTGAAAAACCTCACTTCTCTTGAGACCTTGGGGATTTGGAATTGTTGTAAAATGCGAATATCCATGTCTCCACTCTTTCAACATCTCACCTCACTTGAAAATCTGTTTATTCTTTGCTGCAAAGAACTTATTAGCAGTGAGAATGAAGATGGCGCACATGGCCTTGGACCTACAAGATTTGGTCATCTATCTATCGTAGGCGTTCCAAATTTGGTTTCTCTCCCAAGAGAGCTTAAAGAAGTTACCACTTTGCAAGGGCTTCAAATTATGGATTGCCCTAGTCTAGTGTCTTTACCGGAGTGGATAGGCGATCTCATTTCACTTCAGGAGCTTGGACTCATAAATTGTACGAAATTAATATCACTGCCCGAAGGTATGCGCCGCCTCACTTCATTGTGTCGTTTGACAATTACGGAGTGTCCTTGCTTGGGGGAAAGATGTGAACAAGGAACGGGAGAGGATTGGCCAAAGATTGCTCATGTCCCAAACTTTCGTAATGGCAGCGATGGTAATCATAAAGAATGGACAGCAAGCCAAACTAGACAATATTTTCAGGTTTTTAAGTCACCAATTAGACATTAATTTTTCTTCTTGTTGTTGTTCCTCTTTATTTCACTTTGTTAGGCTTTTGATATATATCTTATTTGATTTCATATGCAGGAAGAATCTATGGTTTTTCGTAGAGACGCTTCTTGAGACCTTGTTGATAATCAGATTTGTGCAAAGCTCTTAACATTTATAGCATTTTTTCCTATCTTTCACTTCAATAGCATTTCTCGTATTGTTCTCTTTTAATTTTTTTAAATATTTCTTTCGTTTCCATTTGAAATTTAAAACCTACGAACAGTAGCATCACGTATTAGGTAAAAGACTTATAATAGATTGGGGAAGTCAATCCCATCCCAACTTTTCACAAAAATTTAATACAAATTTGCATTACTGTTGAACTTAGATTATGTTGAACGAACGGATAAAATTTACATTTTAATTATTTTCATTTGAAACTTTTGGGTTATTTTTGAGTTTATTATTTGGTTTTTAGATCGAAAACAACAATTCATGAAATGGGTTGTGGGAATCATGTGGATATTTCTACAATCTGTTTGGATAAGGCAAACTCATTTCTTCAAAGAGACTTGATTTGACTGGTTATACCCACTTATTTCTAAGAGGGCAGAGACAAACATAGGCTGTGTATAAGTTATCTGATGGTGGAATTGTATTAGTGATATGTATANTTAATTTTTTTAAATATTTCTTTCGTTTCCATTTGAACTTTAAAACCTACGAACAGTAGCATCACGTATTAGGTAAAAGACTTATAATAGATTGGGGAAGTCAATCCCATCCCAACTTTTCACAAAAATTTAATACAAATTTGCATTACTGTTGAACGTAGATTATGTTGAACGAACGGATAAAATTTACATTTTAATTATTTTCATTTGAAACTTTTGGGTTATTTTTGAGTTTATTATTTGGTTTTTAGATCGAAAACAACAATTCATGAAATGGGTTGTGGGAATCATGTGGATATTTCTACAATCTGTTTGGATAAGGCAAACTCATTTCTTCAAAGAGACTTGATTTGACTGGTTATACCCACTTATTTCTAAGAGGGCAGAGACAAACATAGGCTGTGTATAAGTTATCTGATGGTGGAATTGTATTAGTGATATGTATACCAGTGTTAAAATGTCAATGCTATTCCTTCTTTCTTATTTCTCATGCTGAAGCAATTGAAGCATTTATGATTTATGTTTTTTGGAGAATTTCTGATTTATTGGATTTCATATGCAGAAACAATTGAAGCACTGACATACATGGATTTAAGATTTGGAGCCAATTCGAAACTTCTTCACTCTGCATCTATGCATTAAGTTGACAAGTCGGGAATTTGAGATGGAAAAAATAAGCAAATCTATATGATCCCTGGAATATCATCTTAAGGATTGGTCTTTTAATTATCTTCTCAAAGATCATAAGGTGCTGAAAGCTGAAGCAGTAGATACAAGACTTGGACCGGATCAGGAGGCGTTTGTGAAAAGGGTGCTCCATGTTACTTGCCAAAAAAGAGACAATTCCTCTTATAAGTGTTGGCTTGTAACTTTTATTTGTCTTTGCCCCTGGTCCAATGTTCCATTTCCTCTTGCCTTGGAATTGTGTCCTTTTCACTTAACTCGCTCCTTCCTCGATCAAAAAAGTCTCATTTCACAATAGAGGCCAAGAAGGGAGCTTTAAAATGAAGCTCTTCTTTTTTTTTTTTCTTTTTTTTTTTCTTTTTTTTTTTTTTTTTTTTTTCCCTTTTGAAGGAAACCACGGGAAAGAGGTAGAGCTGGAAGTGGTGCCCCCTCAAAAGTCGTTTAGGTATTTTTCCGAATTTCTATATGATTTTGAAAATGTGTTTGATAGCTTTGTTTGGATTAGAAGCACGATTTTGATATTTAAATCTGGACATGCACAACTACTGTTTGAATATTATGAGTTATTATCCATTTGGTTAATGTAGAATATTTGGGTATCTTATGATTATGGGGTAGATTTTAGATTTATTCTTATACTTTGAATGCATGATACCTTATGTCCCTTGATGAGATAATATGTATTGGAAATCCATTTATATTTTTATGCCTACCTCTATTATTTGATGATCAAGCAAAAGGGGAACGGCTTTGTGATTGTGAATGGAGTATGTGATAGTTTCATAATTTTGATACAAAATGACATAAATTGCAGGTCTGTCAGCTTGAGCAGCTACTGTTTGATCATATTTTCCCATCTTCTTCAGAGGATGTTTCAAAGTTTGGCTCCATTGATTAGTCCTCTGTTTATTGATCAAATGTTCTCCTCATTTTCTATGTGTTGCCTTGGGTGAGGCTTATTCAGTAGAAATTATAATTTGTAATACAATGGCGGTCAATCAGAGTTTTCATGGCTATGATCTAGTTAGCTCAACCAACTTCAATTTCATGTGCTTTTTTGTAACTTTACAAAGTTGAGCTAAAGTTATTTTGTTTTGCAGCTTGATGCTGATATTGCAACTCATATACAATTCAAGGAAGATGGACCTAAGATGAGGTTTGCTAACTATGATTAAGTTGTCTTTTAGCATTATAATTTGTAGTTCATTTTTATGTTTCTATTGTGGCATTTTCTATTGGGAGATCATATTCTGAATGAAGTTTGATACTTGTTTGCAAAGATTGGGTGCATTGATCTATCATCTTATTATGTATTGATAGATCACGTACCAGACTTTTCAAATCAGAGGTTTTGAGTCACCAATAGGCGGTAATTTTCTTCTTCTTGTCAGGCTTTTGGTATATAATATTTGATTTCATATGTAGAACCAACTGTAGCATGGAACAAAAAAGGATTTAAGAATAGACACATTTTCAGATCTTGTCGATAATCAGATTTGCACAAAGCTCTCAAATTTTCAGTATTGTTTCCTATCTTTCTTTCGCTTCAATAGCATTCCAACGCTAATATCTTGTTTCTTTTTTGTTTTTTAAATGTTTATTGAATTTCCATTTGAATTTTATATTCTACAAATGGTAGCATCACATATTGAGGAATCGTAGAAAAATAGCGAAAATCATCTACTCAAGGAAAAGAAAATTAAAGAAAGTTCTCCAATTGCAGGGGATCTTGATAGGTAAAGACTAATAATAAAAGACCTCATTATACTTTATTTAAAGAAGAAAAGAAAAGAAAATGAAAAATTACCTATTCATCTTGAACATCATGAAGATTTATGGCATTAGCTATTTGTTTAAAATTGTCTTTATCATCTAACCGTTTGATGGAAGAGAAAAGCTACAATCTTTTGGTGTTTTTTTCACCCTATCTGTTTAAAGTTTGGCGTCCTACAATTGAGCGGCCCGAGTGGACCTAACTTTTCAACTCCAAAACCTTAGTGACGCAAAGGTTACCTATTAGGAACCTAGAGCATTTGTTAACCACTATAATGTATGTCCTGAAAAATTTAATAATTTGCATAAACATAAGGTCTTAGCATTATAAGTGTGTTATAACATAACTTTAAAGAAGTAAAATGGGTGGATGCAATGATTTTTCCCAAAAACCTATGCATTCTAACCGAGTAATTCAATTTTGAAATTTATATTCTACAAATGGTAGCATCACGTATTGGTAAAAAGACTTATGATACATGAGGGAAGTCAATCCCATCCCAAATTTTCATAAAAACTCATTAAATCATTTGCATAACTCTGGGTTTTCTCGTGGTCAAATGCAGATTTTGACAGATTCGTTTTACTAGAGTCTTAACTGTAACACTCTCTGTTCAAGGATTGATTTTACCTTTTTACTGATTTCTAGAAATGGGTTCTGTCCTGGAGCCTGGAAGGCCGGCCAAAACAGACAAGGCTGCCATTTTGAGTGATGCCATTCAAGCGGTGACCCAGTTACAAAGTGAACCCCGGAAGCTAAAGGAATCAAATGTGGATTTTTTAGCCCATGTTTCTCTCTTTGTAAGTGCTTGTTTTCGGTTTTTGTTGAATGTTCTCATTAGATTCTTGCTTATTTGCATAGGACCTCTCAGAAAAGTAGATTTGTTGGATTTTTTTTTTTTTCCTGTTCTTTCTGATAAACGATAAGAATGTCCAACTTTAAAATGGGTAGACTGGGGTTCTATTTTGAATTTGAAATAATATTGAACACTTTCGTAGTGAACATGTCTCTCAAATGCATCAGGTAAAATAAAAACTTGGTCACAGAAATCACTCAACAGCATTCCTCAGGAAGAATTTCTCTGATGATTGTGCATCATCATTACGAAGCTGAAACCCATTAGGATGCTGACAAGAGAACTGCCTTTGGGAGCTGATGAGGATGGTGGTGGTTCAGTTGAAGATCCAGTCAAAGAGGTTCGAGTGGATTCGGTTGAAGGAATAATAGAGGATCATGAAGGACCATCCAAAGGCCAGTCAGATGGCGATGGAGGGAGAATTGTATTTGTGGGAGTGGATTCTGGTGAGAAAGCAGAAGTACTTTCTGCAGTTGGAGAGGTGTCACCGAAGAAGCTGGTGGTTTTGCTTAGTTTTGTCTTCCAATTAATAGCCAGCTTGTAAACTTTCCTCTTGTATTGTCTTTAGTTTTTCGCACCTACTGTAACGAGCTCTTAGCTCCTTTGGTTATAAATATAAAAACAACTTCTTGTTTTGGTTGATGCAACCAAAACAGAGTTTCTCCAAAATCTTCTTTCAAGCACATGCATCATGGTTAATTTGGTGCATACTGGAAAACCGTGAATATAATTCAAATCATAACAAGCAGAATCATGTATATATACAGGTAGAGCAGAGGGATAAGCTGTTTAGTTGTGTTTGGTCTTCGGAGTTGGTTCAAGTATCATGAAGATATGGCAATGACAGACCAACTAACCCTCACTCTCTCTCTCTCCTTCGTCTGCTACCATTTACCAAAAGCAACCCAACCTCAATACCCATCTCAGATTCAGAGTTTCCCAAGCTCAAATCTATGGTAAAACAGAAAGACGAAATGTGTTATGTGGGTAAAGCTACAAAGATCTTCTTCATCTTCATTGTCACGGTGTTGGTGGTTCTTGGCCTTGTTCTGGGATTTGGGCTTCTCCGCCGCACCCTCCAGAATACCCACAAATGCTCTGGTGACTCTTGCCACTCTTCTTCACCTTCTCCTCTGGTGGCCTTCCCCAACCCCAGCTTTACTCCACCAAGCCCACCTAACCCATATCCATGCGCTGACCCTAACATCTCCAACCAGCCTAGTCCACCTAACCCAAACCCAAGCCCAAGCTCGCCTCCTCCGCCGGTAGCGCCAAATAATCAGCCGAGTCCGGTGATGGCGACACCTGGACCTGTGCATGGTTAACTGCATTTTGCAAGGGTTGTAGATATTTGTTATGGCATTGTTTTGCATAATTTTGTTTAATTTTTATTCATTTTACGGTTATCCCTGCAATTTTCTACAATTTTTTTTTTTTTTTTTTTTTTTT
>CM017326.1:3189168-3205311 GCA_006937295.1 Carpinus fangiana | reverse complement strand
AAAAAAAAAAAGAAAAAAAAATGATGGGGTGGTGGTTCAGTCACCTCAACATATTTCTCTCTCTCTCTCTTTTTTTTTTTTTTTTTAAAAAAAAAGAAATAAATAAAACATGTGATGGGGGCATTTTGGAAAAAAAAAAGTCAAAGTGGTTAAATTACCACAATTTGAAAGTTTTTTGGGGGAGGGGGGTGGGGTTAAGTATCATATTTGAAACTTTGGAGATAAAAGTAAAAATGAGTGGATAGTTCAGGAGCTGTAAAATATTGTAATATCCCCAAAACTTTATGATGTGGCCTACCTTATTGAGTAGTTGAAACACTTTAGATTTCTCATCAGAGAGTGACAGAGACTATAGTGGAAAGGTTGAACCAAAAAAAAAAAAAAAAATTGATCTCATATAATACTTTTCTAATTACAAGTTTGCGATTGGTTTATTGTGCATATATAATTTGATCTAAGCTTAAGAACACGTGATGCAACAACTACAATGGACCAAGCATTAGGTCCACGCCCCAACGGTAAGGTTGGACCATAATAGAAATTTAATCCCATCAAATACTTAAATATAACATTGAAGTTGGTTGGCTAAAAGTCTCATAGAGATTCCATGTAGCAAAAAAGAAAATACTTGATATGCTATTTCTGGATCATATCTTCAAGTATTTGGAATTTAAGATTGTGGGTAGTGTTGGACAAATGTTAAGAGAAGTGCCTTCTCATCTAAAAGCGAACAATTAGCTATGATGTCAATAAAATTTTTTGATGAATCTTATTTACTCTTTTTTTATTTAAGAAGGAAATAATTAGGTGAAGGGATACATCTACTCTATTTTAAAAACAAAAAAGGACGAGGCCACTAAGCTTAGGTGCTAAAAAGCCTTACCGGCAATGCTTATGCGCCGACGAATGGCTTCCATACGCTGGCCTTCAACTATGTTCATTATGCCTTCTCATTTCCTGCCCTTCTACCGATGCTGCTAATTTTTTGCATTTATTTTCGTTTTTATGTTGTTTTCTTGTAATTTTAGAGCTTTTGATGCCCTTACCACCATCTATGGTGCTCTCTCGACTCTCGATCTGGTTGCTGATCGTTTTAGAGTGTTCTTTGGACACCGAAAATTTTAGAAGGGAAGTTTGCAATACTCTGGTCCTAGATTGGGAAGATGAGAAGTAGAGACATAGAGTGGAGTGATTTATAAAGATAGTCATGAATGCTAAGTTTCATGTTGTCTAATTAATAAGTGAAACTGAGCTTTATAATAAATTCTAAGGAAACTCCAAATTGACTAGTCTCTTTGGGGTAATAACGCAGATATGATTAACGCTTTTTCCTGGGTTATTATAGTCTTCTTCCGTTAGCTTTGATTTGACCTTTAGTAGTGTATTCTCTGTTGTTGTGATTCTCTTTTGGATGTACTGCTACAATTGTTTCTTTGTCGGGCTTCAGAATGGGTTGATAGACCTCTTGGGGTGTGTGGCCCTTTTTGTGCCTCTTGATTGTGCCATTCCCAGTGCGCATTGTCTAACCACCTTGAGTACTGGGCAAGTTTCTTGGTGTCTGTGCCAAGAATCTATAGAGCCACGTCATTCATTGGATGGATTTTCTTTTAATTTTTGTTTACCTACACTAATGTGGTTGTTTTGAGGCTTTTTGTTGGGTTGCCTAGCCCTATGTTGTTTTTTGTGTTATTTTTGTTTTTGTTTTTTGGTAGTTTCTTCGTTGATGTACTTGCGAAAAAGAAAAAGAAAAAAAGAAAAGTCATATAACTGATGACTTAAGCTTGCTGCCCTTATGAATTATGGTTTTCTTAATATAACCCCCATAGGAAGAACGAAGAGAAGGCCAGAAAACTACTACAAGTTAAGTGATGTGGTAGGAATAACTTCACTTGCCACTTCTAATCTTTTATTACTTTTGCATTTATACTCTTAAACTTTAAAATGTGTTAATTTAGGATAATCATCTTTCAAAAGTGTACAATGTCAACCATCCCATTAAGATTCAACATTAAATCAAATGGTTTATCAAGGAAATGTCCATAGGAACAGAATCCTCTTCAGTTCAAATGAATGGGAGAATATCCGTTTATTGCATGGATATTTTTGTTTTTTCACTTTTTGAGAGAATAATATTAAAAGTAATGAGTAATTACCTTTTACCCTCATGAACTACAACGTCTTGGCACTTTCTCCCATGAACTACCAACTATAACATTTGACATTTGATTTCATCAAACTACTATCTTATGACACTTTTCCTCATTCCGTCAGTCAAATAGGTTAAAATTAACAATCATCGGCCATGTGACTTGCATGTGTCATTTAATTTTTTTTTTTTCTTTCACTTTTGCTCTCACTTCTCATGTGTTGGATTAGGATTTAGGAAGGTATAAGCGATATTTTACAATCTGAAGTGAGGGCAAAAGTGGAAAGGTATGGTGGCGATGGGGCCACCAGCATTAGATTCCTGACACCACCGGAGGTAGAAGGATCATAAGAGGCATTGGATGCCAGGGAAATAAAAGGTATTGGATATTAATTTGGATGCCACAAGGATTAGTAAGAACCAGGAGAGGTATTGGATGCCAGACACCAACAGAAAACAAATGCAACTGAAAGCAAAGATTTTAATATGTCGTTTGCTTAAAAAGTTAAGATTTAATAACTTAAATATGAGACAAACGCAAATCTGATGGAGAAGCTATATATATATATATATATATATGCTGTGATCCCATACTTCTTGATACTTTAACCTTCCTTTTTACTTTTTCTTTTAATTTGTGCTTAACCTGTAATCGAAGAAAATGCACATGGCCACCCCTATATATAATACACCGAACACATCTTCCTCAATTCTAAGCTCCAACACCTCTCGCTGAATTAACAGCTGCTATTAGCATCGCTCCACTAACCAACAAGAAATGGCCGAAAAATTTCTCTTCAACATTGCTGAGGGTATCATTAAGAGTTTGGGTTCTCCTGCTCTCCAAGAGATTGGACTGCTCTGGGGTTTCAAAGATGAGCTTCAAAAGCTCAAGAACACGGTTTCCACTATAAAAAATGTGCTTTTGGATGCGGAGGAGAAGCAGGCCCACAGCTATGAGGTCAGAGATTGGCTTGAAAAGCTGAAGGATGCCATGTACGATGCCGACGACTTGCTGGATGACTGCTCCACTCAACTTTTACGGCGACAAGTAATGACACAGGATAAGAAGGCAAAACAGGTAACAATCCAATTCCTAAATGTGCACCATAACATCTGTTCATATATATAGCATACAATTATTTATATATCTACAAGACTACAACCATATTCATGTATGACATAAAAATATTTATATGCCCGGAGAAAAATAATAATTTGCATTAGCATAGCTGCATAAGGTCTCAGCATAATAAGTGTGTCCTAACATAGCTTAACAAACCATCAAGGATGGTGGTTCAATGGCTCAAGGAAATTCTGAAGTGGCCAAGAAATGTACTAGGATATATATGGATTCAAATCTTTGCAATGGAGAATCTCCACATTTGCGTAATTAGTATTAGTTGTCTTAGATTCTCATTGATGCCCTAGTGAGGTTAGGTCAAGTTTGAGATTGTGATTTCGTAAAAATAATCTGCGTATTTAAAAAATATCGCAAAACGTAAGGCGTTTGGCATTGCGATTTAAAAAGCACTTAAAAAATGTGATTTTTATAAGCAGGCTAAGGGTGCTTATTTGAAAACGCACGAATTTAAACCAAAATTACGATTTCTCATAACAAATATTTAATAAAAAAAATATTTTTAACATGTTTTACCAAATGCCTTTGCGATTTTAAAAAGTAACGATTTCAAAAATACAATTTTTAAAATCGCAATTATTGAAATCGCAATCCCAAACGGACTCTTAATGCTATCAATTATTGTAATACTTGTTTCAAGAATGGAATGGAATGTTGGAGATTTTAAGAGAAACAAACGATATTAATGTATTTCTCAATTACTTATTTTCCATAATTTTGGGCCTTAATTAAATAAGAAAAATGCTAGGGGTTCTCCCCCTAGTGTTGTTCTAGCGTTCTCCCAGTTTTACGTAGAACATGATTTAAGAAAAAATAAAATTGTAATGACCTCCACCACCAGTTTTTTTAGGTATTAGCACCAAATTTGAGATATTAACACAAAAATTGAGACATTAGCACTAAATTTATGATGATCAAATCAATTTTGGGTGATACTATCCCTAAAAGGTTAACCTTCCACCCTGAGGTTTTAGTTTTGAATCCAAAAACAAGTTTTAAAGCATTAGAACATAAATATTAACTCATAAAAATTAATCTATTGACAAAAAAATGGTAGTACAATTTTTTTTTTTTTTTAAATCATGTTCTAAGTAAGACTGGGAGAACCCTATGAGAACACTAGGGGGAGAATCCCTAGCAAACCCCATTAAATAATATTGACAGTAACTAAGGCCTTAAATATTTTTTTTTTATGGAAAAATATTCATTAATATTTATTAATTGGGGGCTTTATTAAATTGGGGGCCTTAGGCAACCGCCCAATCTGCCTAAGGCTCAAAGTCGGCCCGCACTAAGCACGTAAATCCTGACTAGAAGTTATTCCTTACTTGACTCTTCGAGCCTTCCCTCTATTATTAGAGACGCTTTCTTTCTAGAATTAGGTTAAGGGGTTAACCCTAGAACTTTTTAAAAAAAAAATTATTATTATTATTTTTTGAACCTTGGTCCGAACATGAAGCTTTATTTTTACTTAAAATGTATCATATTCTAGCCTAACTCATTCTATTAATATTTTCATAACTTCTGAATAAATAAATCAAAGTAGGGTTAATCTTGGAATTTCACTGAAAAGGTGGTTTAGTTTTCAGAGGCTTCTTCCAAAAATCTAAAAATTGTCTTTATGTGGGCTTAGGTCAGAAATGACTCATTTGTTTAAAAAAAAAAAAAAAAAAAAAAAGAACCTCCTCCTGACTAGGCTAACCTAATAAGGCCCACAGTTCACTAAATGAACCTAAACTATAGCACTACACTTGGTCACTGGGCCCATTGGCCCAAAACACATATAAGGTATTTCACTTAATGAAATTTGGATCAAACTCTGTCTTTTTCATGAATGAACATCATTATAAACGTCATTTTTAAAGGACAATATTTTGTTCCAAAAAGATCAACACATCTTGTACAATAGACTTAAATAAGTTTTTGGTTAAAAACTATCATCTTACAAAATTATGAATGAAACATTAAATTATGTCCATCACTAGGGATAAGACTATGCCATGGATTAGACCATTAGGTTAATAAATTAATTATCAATTATAATCTATTTTAGGGGCTTTGATCCAATTTATATTAAGTTCACTAGGTCCAATGACATTGGTTCACATATCTATGCCCAAGAAATTGGGCCAAAACTCATCCTAACTTATATCAAATATGGGGTGTTACAGCAACCATGTTTTCATGTATCACTTTGACATATATAGATGCTTGTATATTCTCTTCTTTTGCTTGTTTTCTTTATCCTTACCACTGCTATAAATGAAGTCTTGCCTACAATAGTCTCATTTGTAAGAGTACTAACCATATGGTCCGACCAAAAACAATAAAAAAAAAAAGGTGCTAAAATGTACGTTTAATTAAGTTGCGACATCTTTTCCAAGAGTAATAAATGGAGTATGAAAAAGTCACATAAATTACCCGTGCCCATTATAATGTTAAACCCAACTATTCAACTGTAAAGGAATTCTAAAACTAGCACAATGAACGGATTCAAATGAGTAGTTGTAAATGAAACAACTTAAAAAATATAAAAAAAAAAGGAGAAAAAAAAAAAAAAAGCCTAACTTAAACTTACAACAATTACAAACATGAAATTTATATTTTCCTTAATGATACACACAGTCCAAAAAATGTTTTAACTTTTCGGATTGGACCGTACTAAATATTTGAGTGTATTACAGGTACGCATCTTCTTTTCCAAATCAAACCAGCTTGTATATGCCCTTAAAATGGGTCATAGGATCAAGGCAGTTAGGGCGCGATTGGATGAAATTGCAGATGATAAGATCAAATTTGGCTTCACTGAGAGCCTTATAGTGACACATGAGTTTGAGCATAGGAAAAGAGAAGGCACACACTCTTTTGTTCGTGAGGAACAAGTCATTGGGAGAGATGGTGAAAAGAATGCAGTTAAAGAGTTGTTATTGGATTCTAATGTAGAAGAGAACCTTTCCGTCATTCCCATAGTTGGGATTGGTGGAATAGGTAAGACCACACTTGCTCAATATGTATTCAATGACGATGAAGTCAAAAGACATTTTGAGCTAAGACTCTGGGTGTGTGTTTCTCATCCTTTTGATGTGAAAACTATTGTTGCAAAGGTCATAGAATCTGCAACTAAAAAGAGATATGAAAGCCTCGAGATGGATTTGTTACAAAGTCAGCTTCGAGCAGAAATTGATGGGAAGCTATACTTACTTGTTTTAGATGATGTATGGAGCGAGAATCGCAGTACATGGTTGAACTTGGAAACACTGTTATCGGGTGGCCTGAAGGAAAGCAAAGTTTTGATTACTACACGTAGCAAAAGAGTTGCAGAGATTACAGGCACAATGTCACCGTATTTTTTAGGAGGTCTATCTGAAAGCAATTCTTGGAATTTATTTAAGAAAATGGCATTTAAAGACGGGGAAGAACCAAAGAATCCCAAGTTAGTAGAAATTGGAAGGGATATCGTACAAAAGTGTGCACAAGTTCCTCTTGCTATAAGGAGCATTGGGAGTCTATTATACTCCAAAAATTCAGAAGCTGATTGGTTGAACTTTAAAAACCATGAACTTTACAAAATAACTGGACAAGAAAATGACATTTTCCCAATACTTAAGTTGAGTTATGATCATCTACCATCACACTTGAAACAATGTTTTGCCTTTTGTTCGTTGTTTCCAAAAGGCTATGGAATTGAAGTCGAGGTGTTGATTCATCTATGGGCGGCTCAAGGCTTTCTTCATTCATCATATGGAAATAGACATCTTGAAGATATTGGTCGTGAGTATTTTATGGATTTGCTTTGGAGGTCATTTTTCCAAGATGTACAAAGAGATATAGTTGGTGAAATAGACACGTGCAAAATGCATGATCTTATTCACGATCTTGCACAATCAGTAGCAGGTGAGGAATGCACAATTTTATATTCAGATGGAGAAAAAGTAGTTGGAAGAACTCGTCATGTGGCATTTCATTCTTTAGATTCATTACCAAATATTCCTGCTCTTTTGCCCATGGCTAACAACATGAGAACACTTCTTCTACGAATTCCAATACTTCCAAGAATTGATGATGAGCTTAATGTGAACATCGTAGTACTTGAGCGGAATAAGCCAATCTTTAATACACTTATTTCAAGTTTTAAATGCTTGCGTGCTTTGAATTTGAGTCGGTTGAGTATTCAAAAAGTGCCGAATTCCATTGGCAAGTTAGAGCATTTAAGATTCCTAGATTTGTCTAGGAATGAAGATATCAAACTACTCCCCGCTTCTATAACTAAATTGCAAAATTTGCAAACATTAAGACTTGACTTTTGTCGTGGGCTTAAAGAATTGCCAGAAGGCACTCGAAACTTAATCAACCTTAGGCATCTTGGGCTAAATGGGTGTAATGGCTTGACTCATATGCCTCATGGATTGGGAAAATTGATCGCTCTCCAAACATTGCCGCTATACATTTTAGGGAAGAAAAGAAGTCGTCTCTCCAAGCCAAAGGGTGAGCTAGGGGACCTGGATGGTTTAGATGAGTTGAGAGGAATATTATGGATCAAGGGTTTAGAGCACTCGAGATCTTCTCCATCGGAAGCAAAGGCTGCAAACTTGGAGAGGAAGAAACAGCTTCAAGGTCTGATATTAGAGTGGAACCCAGAATCTGGTGATGGAAGTGATAAGGCAATTGCAAATGATGAACAACTGTTGCAAAACCTTCGGCCACACCTAAATACGAAATCATTAAATATAACTGGGTATGCAGGTGTGGCGTTATCTAGTTGGGTGTCCTTGCCCTCAAATTTGACTTTTATTCAAATATTGAATTGTAAATGGCTTCAACATATTCCACCATTCCACCAATTCCCTTTTCTGAAGAGTCTTCTTCTTAGTAACTTAAGTGAGCTGGAGTACATAAGCAATGATGGTAGTGACGTGTCTGCTTCTCCCCTCAAAAATCTCACACTTGTTAATTTGCCAAAGTTGAAGGGATGGCGGAAGACGAGGGAAACAGTAACAGTAGAGCATCATCTTCCATTATTCCCTTCATTTCCTTCCCTTTCTCTTTTAAATATCACGAATTGCCCTATGATGTCCCTTGCACTGGGGAGCAAAACAACACCCTCCACTTCCTTTCCCCTTTCTGATCTCTCCAACTTGAAGTTTCTTTCTCTTGGGGGATTAAAGGAACTTGAATATCTGCCATTAGAGTGGCTACAAAACCTCACTTCTCTTGAGACCTTGAAGATTTGGAATTGTTGTAAAATGCAAATATCCATGTCTCCACTCTTTCAACATCTCACCTCACTTGAAAATCTGTCTATTCTTGGCTGCAAAGGACTTATTAGCAATGAGAATGAAGATGGCACACATGGCCTTGGACCTACAAGATTTGGTCATCTATCTATCGTAGGTGTTCCAAATTTGGTTTCTCTCCCAAGAGAGCTTAGAGATGTTACCACTCTGCAAGGGCTTCAAATTATGTATTGCCTTAGTTTGGTGTCTTTACCGGAGTGGATAGGCAATCTCACTTCACTTCAGGAGCTTGAAGTCGTAAATTGTCCGAATTTAACATCACTACCCGAAGGTATGCGCCGCCTCACCTCTTTACGTCGTTTAAGGATTGCAGAGTGTCCTCGCTTGGAGGTAAGATGTGTACAAGGAACGGGAGAGGATTGGCCAAAGATTGCTCATGTCCCATACTTTCGTAATGGCGGCGATGGTAATCTTAAAGAATGGATAGCAAGCCAAACTCGCCAAATTGTTGAGGTTTTTAAGTCACCAATTAGACAATAATTTTTCTTCTTCTTGTTGTTCAAATTTATTTTACGTTGTCAGGCATTTGATATATATCTTATTTGATTTCACATGCAGGAAGAATTAAAGATTTTACGTAAAGACGCTGCTTGAGACCTTGCCGACAATCAGGTTTGTGCAAAGCTCTAACATTTACAATATTTTTTTTCCTATCTTTCACTTCAATGGCATTTCCAGTATTGTTTTCTTCTTTTAGTTTTTAAACATTTCTTTCGTTTCCATTTGAAATTTAAATTCTACAAACAGTAGCGTCACGTATTAGGTAAAAGACTTATAATTAATAGATGAGGGAAGTCAATCCCATCCCAAATTTGCATTACTATGTTAGGATGTGGATTTTGTTGAATGAACGGATAAAATTTACATTTTTATTATTTTCATTGGAAATTTTTGGGTTATTGTTGAGTTTATTATTTGGTTTTTTGATCGAAAGCAGCAATTCATGAAATGGGTTGTGGGAATCATGTGGATATGTCTACAATCTGTTATACCCACTTATTTCTAAGAAAACAAAGACAAACAAGAGACTTGGTATAATTGAGTTTCTCTCTTTTATCTGATGGTGGAATTGTATTAGTGATATGTATACCAATGTTAAGATTTAAAATGCTATTCCTTCTTCCTTATTTCACATGCAGAAACAATTGAAGCAATTGAAGCATTTCTGATTTATGATTTTGGAGAATTTTTTATTTATTGGATTTCATATGCAGAAACAATTGAAGTGGCACTGACATACATGGATTTAAGATTTGGAGCCAATTCAAAACTTCTTCAATCTGCAAGTATGCATTAAGTTGAGAAGTCGGGAATTTGAGATGAAAAAAATAAACAAAATCTATATGATCCCTGGAATATCATCTTAAGGATTGATCTTTTAATTTTCTTCTGAAAGATCACAAGGTGCTGAAAGCTGAAGCAGTAGATACGAGAGTTGGAATGGATCAGGAGGCGTTTGTGAAAAGGGTGCTCCATGTCACTTGCCGAAAAAAAGACAATTCCTCTAATAACTGCTGGCTTGTAACTTTTATTTGTCTTTGCTCCTTGTCCCATGTTCCATTTCCTCTTGCCTTGGATTGTGTCCTTTTCACTTAACTCGCTCCTTCCTCGATCGAAAAAGGGAGCTTTAAAATGAAGCTCTTCGGTTTTTTCCCTTTTGAAGGAAAAAAGGGTGATAGCTTTGGGAGTCGTTTGGGTATTTTTCTGGATTTCTATATGATTTTTAAAATGTGCTTGATAGCTTTGTTTGGATTAGAAGCATGATCTTGATATTTAAATCTAGACATGCACAACTAGTATTTCAATATTAGGAGTTACTATATTCAAACACATTTTCATTTACAATATTAAGAATAGACACATTTTCAGACCTTGCCGACAATTAGATTTGAACAAAGCTCTCAAATTTTCAGTATTGTTGCCTATCTTTCACTTCAATGGCATTCCTGCGTGCATAATATCTTGTTTCTTTTTCGTTTTTTAAATGTTTCTTGCATTTCCATTTGAAATTTATATTTTACAAATGGTAGCATCTAATAGACCAGGAAAGTCTTTCCCATCCCAAATTTTCATAAAAACCTAAAAACAAATTTGCGTAACTCTGAATTTCTCATAATCAAATGCAGATTTAGACAAATTCTTTTTATTATTATTGTTGTCTAACTGCAACTCTCTCGGTTCATTGAATGATTTTACCATTTTACTGTTTCCATTGGAAATTTTTTAGTTGTTGTTGAGTTTATTATTCGGTTTTTTGATGGTCAGAGAGATATGCATAGAAAAGCATCAATTCATGAAATGGATGTTGATTCATTGGGGGATTTATGCAATTTGCTTAGATATGTCAGCCTTACTTGTACACAAAACAATGGACAATATACAGAGGACTTCAATGATGAGGAATATCGAGTGAGTAAATGTTGTAAACGTGACAATGAGCTGAGTCAGTTGTTAATAATTTAAGCTTGTTATAAGCCAACAATGAGCTGAAAAGCGTGTGATTTGGTTGTTATCTGTTCTAACTTGTAGAGCTCTCTGATGCAGCTCTTGATTCCGATTCTACACTGGTCACACTCTTTTTCTGGCCGGGTCTACAAGGAATGCTTACTTGTCTTCAAGTGTAATTGGTTGCTTGACTGGAACTGAATATCATGTGTTTATGTATTTATTGTTAGTGCNNCTAGGCAGCTCATAAGTGCTAATAGTTGTGCATTTTCAGTATAATGTAGTTTCCATGTGCATATCTTTTTCATTTCTGATATGCTGCTCAACTTCTTAAATGAATTCTTAACATGTACTTGGAAACTGTGGTTAACAAATGTCTTCGCTCCTCTTTTTTTTTGGCTTTTTAGGTTGATCTGGGGAATCTCTCTTTGAGCTAAGGAGTGATGCTTTCTCTTTTGCAGCAAATTAGCCTGTGATAGCAATAACGATCTACCTTAAAAAATTGTTTGGATGATAGATTTGGCTTATGTCGTAATCCCCACAAACATGATGATTGTAATGCATGTGCGGCCCATATTTGATCAAGTCTATAACATACACAACCATTAATGTAGCTGGCCTACAATTACTAGTGCTGAGCTCACTAGTCACTACAAGAAAATCAGTTTTTAGCGATAACTCAAAGTCGTTGCTAATGGCCCATAAATTGTCACTAATTAACACGAGCATCGCTAAAGGCCCAACGATGGTTGTCGCTCTCCGTCGTTGCAAATAATCTATTAGTAAGACTAAATTGCGACCACCTTGAATGTCGTCGTTGTTGATACTTATTAGCGACGACATATGTCATCGCTAATAACTATTAAAATTTGTCGCTGAAAATCTTTTAAAGCCAATGTCGTCATTGATGATACACACATCAGTGACGACATTACAAATGTCGTCGCTGATGACTCACACATCAGCGACGACAAATGTTGTCGCTGATAATACACACATCTAGCAACGACATTTGTTGTTGCTGATGACTCACTTCAACAACATTTATACACACCAACGACGACAAATGTCGTCGCTAATGATACACACATCTAGCAATGACAAATGTCATCATTGATGACGCACACATCTATGATGATTATGCGATCATCAACGATGACATTGATTGTCGTTGATGATCATTGTCGTCAACATCAAATGCTTTTGTTTTTTGCCGATTAATGTTTTAATTGTTTGGCATGAATGATCTAAACATAACAATATGTTAGAGCTTATCGTAATTGTAATAAGTGAATAAGTCTCAAAAATAGAATGAGAAAACTACATAATTATCAAGTTTTTAAGTAGGTGCCAAAGAAGGCATACATCAACAACAATGTTCCTTAATAAATTAAACTTCATATGTAGCTAAGCAGCAAAAAAAATATTACAAAGAAGGCTTCCCAGATGTAAGAACTGATAACTTGTACGGCTCATCAATACCATATTGTAATTGCATGGAAAAGAAGAACATATATTTAGACAAGCAATTTCCTCAAAGAGAATAACAAAAACTTAAATGAAGCTATGGAAAGAGAGATGACGGGCAAAAATGCTAATGTAGGTCCTTTGACTCCTTTTATGTCCACAAGGAAGTTCTGCTGCTGACAAGAAATCTTCGAAAAAAAAAAAAAATTGGGTTATTATTAATTGTGTCATACATATCTCATGTATCTGATTAAGAAGGCAATATAAGTGTTAAGCTTTTACTTATAATAATTAAGTCAGAAAATGGATGCAAATTGATAATTAATGCCAACTCTTAATTAACCGGCATATAGAGACTAAATCGCCTAAAGACTACCACCCACAATGACATTCGAAAGATTCAACTTGTCTAACAATATGGAACTGTCCAAGTGCTTAATAATTAGGTGATATTAAAGTAACTTTTTTTAAAAACATAATAATAAAATAAAGGTTAAGAATGCATTTTGCATTATCTGTTGAATTAGCATGCATTTATTAAGGCAACTCATAAATGGAACACCTAACAAAAATAAGATACTGACTGTTGACATTTCTTACCAACAAGTTTGATGTCGGTGTTCTCCACCAACCATCTTGCCCCATTCTTCATAAATCCCACATAACTTTTGTTGAACTCCTTTTTAAACATAAGCTGCCTGAAATTGCAATAAGTTTCAGCTCAACTTAAAATGTACAATTATTTTTTTCCCTCTACGACACATAAGCACTTCATCCTAATAAGATAAGCCATAGTCTCACTTGGAATGCACATGGCTCCCTTGCACTGAAAATGGAACCCTGAAAATAGGATGGCCAGTAACAAACTATAAAACTTGCATGATACATCTTTTTTACCTAGAAAACATCACAATCACTGCATAACAAAATNAGCATATATTTCCCATTGCTGTTTTGTGACTTGGTAATCTAGGCAGCTCATAAGAGCTAATAGTTGTGCATTTTCAGTATAATGTAGTTTCCATGTGCATATCTTTTTCATTTTTGATATGCTGCTCAACTTCTTAAATGAATTCTTAACAAGTACTTGGAAACTGTGGTTAACAAATGTCTTTGCTCCTTTTTTTTTTTTTTTAGGTTGATCTACAGGGAATCTCTCTTTGAGCTATGGAGTGCTGCTTTCTCTTTTGCAGCAATTAGCCTGTGATATCAATAACGATCTACCCTAAAAAACTTGTTTGGATGATAGATGTGGCTAATGTCGTCATCCCCACAAACCTGATGATTGTAATGCATGTGCGGCACATATTGATCAAGTCTGTAACATACACAACCATTAATGTAGCTGGCCTACAATTACTAGTGTTGAGCTCACTACTCAAAGTCGTCGCTAAAGGCCCATAAGTCGTCGCTAGTTAACATGAGCATTGCTAAAGGCCCAACGATGGTCGTCGCTCTCCATCGTTGCAAATAATCCGTTGGTAAAGACTAAATTGCGACCTCCTTGCATGTCGTTGCTATTGATACTTACTAGCGATAACATATGCCATCGCTAATAACTATTAAAATTTGTCGCTGAAAATCTTTTAAAGCCAATGTCGTCACTGATGATACACACATCAGCGACGACAAATGTTGTCGCTGATAATACACACATCTAACAACGACATTTGTCATCGCTGATGACTCACTTCAACGACGACATTTATACACACCAACGACGACAAATGTCGTCGCTAATGATACACACATCTAGCAATGACAAATGTCGTCATTGATGACGCACACATCTATGATGATTATGCGATCATCAACGACGACATTGATCTTCGCTGATGATCGTCGTCGTCAACATCAAATGCTTTTGTTTTTTACCAATTAATGTTTTAAATTGTTTGGTATGAATGATCTAAACATAACAATATGTTCGAGCTTATTGTAATTGTAATAAGTGAATAAGTCTCAAAAATAGAATGAGAAAACTACATAATTGTCAAGTTTTTAAGTAGGTGCCAAAGAAGGCATACATCAACAACAATGTTCCTTAAGAAATTAAACTTCATATGTAGCTAAGCAGCAAAAAAAGGATTACAAAGAAGGCTTTCCAGATGTAAGAACTGATAAACTTGTACGGCTCATCAATACCATATTGTAACTGCATGAAGAAGAAGAACATATATTTAGACAAGCAATTTCCCCAAAGAAAATAACAAAAACTAAATAAAGCTGTGGAAAGAGAGATGATGGGCAAAAATGCTAATGTAGGTCCTTTGACTCCTTTTATGTCCACAAGGAAGTTCTGCTGCTGACAAGAATTTTTTTTTTAAAAAAAAATTGGGGTATTATTAATTGTGTCATAGATATCTCATGCATCTGATTAAGAAGGCAATATAAGTGTTAAGCTTTTACTTATAATAATTAAGTCAGAAAATGGAAGCAAACTGATAATTAATGCCAACTCTTTAATTAACCGGCATATAGAGACTAAATCGCCTAAAGACTACCACCCACAATGACATTCGAAAGATTCAACTTGTCTAACAACATGGAACTGCCCAAGTGCTTAGTAATTAGGTGATATTAAAGTAACTTTAAAAAATAAATAAATAAATAAAGGTTAAGATTGCATTTTGCATTATCTGTTGAATTAGCATGCATTTATTAAGGCAACTCATAAATGGAACACCCAACAAAAATAAGATACTGACTGTTGGCATTTCTTACCAACAAGTTTGATGTCGGTGTTCTCCACCAACCATCTTGCCCCATTCTTCATAAATCCCACATAACTTTTGTTGAACTCCTTTTTAAACATAAGCTGCCTGAAATTGCAATAAGTTTCAGCTCAACTTAAAATGTACAATTTTTTTTTCCCTCTACGACACATAAGCACTTCATCCTAATAAGATAAGCCATAGTCTCACTTGGAACCCTGAAAATAGGATGGCCAGTAACAAACTATAAAACTTGCATGATACATCTTTTTTACCTAGAAAACATCACAATCACTGCATAACAAAATTCACCAACTCCAATATTGAAAATGATCTTGTTTTTCTCTGACAGAATTAATGGTGTGATCCTTCCTTCCAAGGGTATTAAATAATGTTGTAAAAAACTGTACAAGAGGGGATATTTACTGGAATTGAGAATCAGTTCATGAGTTATATCTATATCAACTGCAGTCAAACCAAGTGGAGGAAGACAAAACTTCAGAGATATATAATAGCATCAAAACTACTAATTACTAAAAAGTCTGGATTCATCTAATAAATCATTTACCTGTGATATAGCTGAAGGGAACAGATTCCAAAACCTAAGTATTTCGTTTGCAGCTCCTGGGACAATTGTCTGAAACAACAATGATTATTACTGTTGAGAAAAGAACAAGCATAAACATATGGTTAACTTATATAACTGACTTTTTATTATATGAAAGGATTAGTGTCAGTAGAAGGAACTAAGGAGAAACTTATATAATTGTATCACAACACATGAGCTTTGCACCTTTGACATGGCAGGGTACCTCCAAACTATTATCTCGTTTTGAGAGTATCCATGGGTGCTGACAAGTTCATTGACATTCTTGGACCACACAAGATTGCATACCTAACATATGTGCAGAGGAGATCAGTATATCTAAAAAAACA
>CM017326.1:2975881-3184565 GCA_006937295.1 Carpinus fangiana | reverse complement strand
TGACAATGAGCTGAGTCTGTGAAAAGGGGACATTCAATTAACCATATTTTGCATTTTTAAATAGTATTCTGCCTACAATTTGTTGAGCACCTTTTATCAGCATTTGGAACTTGAAAGACATGACCAAGTATCCTATTTGTCCTTAAAAGCCATCTAACATGTATTTTGCATCCACAGGTTCTTTCACTTGCTCGAAAGCATTTTACCCCAAAAGACAGTGAGAACTTTTGTATTGAAGCTTATGTATGATGCCCTTGAAATTGATTGAATGCTTCTTACCACGGTTGGTAAGATCATTTAGTGACAAAGAAGCGAGGTGTTTTCTTCAGAATATGTATATGCCAGGTTCATTATCAGTTATTAATAATTTAAGCTAATGGTTGTTCAAAAAGCATGTGATTTACTTGTTATCTGTACTAACTTGTAGAGCTCTCTGATGCAGCTCTTGATTCTGATCATACACTGGTCACGCTCTTTTTGTAGCTGGGTCTACAAGGAATGCTTACTCGTCTTCACGTGTAATTGGTTGCTTGACTGGAACTGAATATCATGTTAGCCAGCCACTCTGTTTATGTATTTATTGTTAGTGCAGTGCTTTTGTTAGTGCGGCCTTTCCATATATTCTTTGGAATTTATTTTCATGGTTTTGTTGTATCTAAATAGGCTTTTCAGTGTGTTGAAGATTCAGAATATCTTTTATTTTATTTTTTTTATTTAATGTGCTAGAAATTTAAAATATTTATTTGCATGGAAGCTACGGTTGAAATATTGTGTATGCAGTGCTTGAAAATTCAGCCTGTTGGACCAGTAGACTATTGATAGCAGAGTACTATTGGTTCTCTCTTTTGCCTGTTGCCTAGAACTGGCTAAGC
Source organism: Carpinus fangiana (assembly GCA_006937295.1). Lineage (NCBI taxonomy): Eukaryota > Viridiplantae > Streptophyta > Magnoliopsida > Fagales > Betulaceae > Carpinus > Carpinus fangiana. The sequence goes on along the minus strand of CM017326.1, from coordinate 3,183,693 downwards.
TGTTGAGTCTTGTTATTGACTTGTTTGAAATAGGAACAACAACAAGAAGAAGATGGCAGAAAGATGGGCCTCCCTTTTGGTATTCCAAAATGTACTGTGAAATGGGTGAAGCTATCATAAGTGTGGGTTGTGCGGATCCTTTGATAGCAGTCTACTTAAGTTAAGGTTGATTCCTGTTCCTACATAGTAATTTAGTAAATAACTATTTCTTAAGGAAAGATAGCATGGATGATACAAATATTCTACTAAAGTTTCTTAATGATAAAATTAAACTAATTCAATTGAGCAACGATTAAGTAAAATAGCATTACTCTTTAGACAGCTATTAGTGTGTAAAAAAAAAAAAAGAAAGAAAAGAAAAAGGAAAATGCAAGTATGCTTACTTTAATCTCTTTCCTTCTTGCTACGATTGGTATACGCACAGTTATATTTTATAAGTGGGTGTTTGGACTGTATTGCTTTCTCTTTTATTGTGTTTTTAATGAAGATTTTAACTTCAGAAAATGAAGATGCAGGGCATACCATAGTAAGAGAAGGAGGATTCTATCCTGGAGCCTGGAAGGCCGGCCAAAACTGACGAGGCTGCCATTATGAATTTGTGAGTGATGCTATGTGAGTGGTGACCCAGTTACAAAGTAAAGCCCAGAAGCTAAATGAATCAAATGAGGATTTGAAAATGAAGATTAAAGAATTGAAGGTGGGATTTTTTCTGTGTAAGAACTTTCTTTTAGATCTTGATACATAAAGACTAATAATAAAAGACCTTATCATTCTTTATTTAAGGAAGAAAAGAAAAGAAAATGAAAAATTACCCCAGATATCATGAAGATTTATGGTATAAGCTATATATATGTTTAAAATTGTCTTTATCATCTAACTGTTTTATGGAAGATAAATGCTACGATTTCTTTTGGTGTTTCTCCTCATCCTACATGTATAAAGCTTGTCGTCCTGTAATTGAGTGGCCCGAGAGGACCCAATTTTTTTAACTCCAGAGCCTTAGGGACGCAAAGGTTACCTGTTAGGAATGTAGAGCGTTTGTTAACCACTAACTAATGCGTGTCTTAAGAAAAATAATAATTTGCATAGGCATAAGGTCTTAGCATAATAAGTGTGTTATAACTTAACTTTAAAAAAGTAAAATGGGCGAATGCAATGATTTCCCCCAAAAGCCTATGCATTCCGACCACCTACAACATCCGTCTCAAAACCTATAAAGGAGAAGGAAGTTAGGAGTGAGCGAAAGGCTTAGTAAATGATATTCTCAACTGAGTTAAAATAGCGAGGGTTAGGACCATTTGAAATGAAGTAAAATTAAGATACAAGCTAAGGCTTAAGCACATAACATAAAGCAAATTACTTGAGTTAAACTCTATTTTCTGTACTCAAAACATTTATCTTAGTCTTACATAATAAAACATATTTTTAACAATATTTCATAAATCAACATCTTTTATCAAACTCGACATAAAGACATAGATTATTCAACGAGTAAAAGTTTCTCTTTTCGCTTGTTATTTATGGCATCGCATTATATTACACATGTATGCATGGGAATATTTGATCCAATCTTCGAGGATCTGGTAACACCCGTGACCGCAAATGCAAATGTGTTGTGACCAACTAAATAACTCTAGGAACACTCAACATGACAAATTTATTGATGATCACTCCTTCACGTAATCGTAACTTTACTATAATGCACTCCATCTAACCCAATACGGTGCTACTTGCTACTAATTTTTTCCTTCAAGCTTTGCTGATCCAAAAATGAATTGGATATTGATTGTTTGTGGCCACAATGGAAGTATGCTTTTGATTTGATGTTGGTAGTTTCCACATGTGATCAATAAATGACATACTTTTGATGGTATTTTTTATTTTTTTTTCTTGACATGTCCACGTACTGTCTAGGGCTAGGAAAATGGGTTGGCAGGTTGACCCGTTCACAACTCGCAATAACTCGCGACCCATTTAGGGTAAACCCAAACACGACTCATTTAGCCATCGGTTTACCTCCCCCCCAATCCTCGGACACGACACAGCTATTTTACGAGTTATCCAACATGACCCGCTTAACCCGTTTAAAATAATGGGTCGTGTCGGGTCAACACAACCTGTTTAACCCATATAAAGTAATGGGTTGTGTCGAGCTAACATGACCCGTTTAACCCAACCTTACCCGTTAGCTTAGAAAGTTAAGGTTTAAGTGATGTGATAATATCATTGGCATTCACAAATCGTAATAACTTTTGGTTTAATTGTCTATTCAAATGACAATTAATTCATCTCTTGAAATTAAACCCCTAACTCCAAATCACTTAATATGTTTAATTATCTAATCAAATAACAAAGAAAATGATGTTTCAGGTTTATGAGTGTTTTTAAAAAAAAAATTTTAAAAAAAAAAAAAAAAAAAAAAAAAGAAAAGTATCTACAAGCTGAGGCTTAAGCACATAACATAAAGCAAATTACTTGAGTTAAAACTCTATGTTCTGTACCCGAAACATTTTTCTTAGTCTTACATAATAAAACATATTTTTAACAATATTTCATAAATCAACATCTTTCATCAAACTCGACATAAAGACATAGATTATTCAACGAGTAAAAGTTTCTCTTTCGCTTGTTATTTATGGCATCGCATTATATTACACATGTATGCATGGGGATAGGTGATCCAATCTTCGAGGATCTGGTAACACCCGTGACCGCAAACGCAAATGTGTCGTGACCAACTAAATAACTCTAGGAACACTCAACATGACAAATTTATTGATGATCACTCCTTCACGTAATCGTAACTCTAGTATAATGCACTCCATCTAACCCAATACGGAGCTACTTGCTACTAATTTTTTCTTCAAGCTTTGATGATCCAAAAATGAATTGGATATTGATTGTTTGTGGCCACAATGGAAGTATGATTTTGATTTGATGTTGGTAGCTTCCACATGTGATCAATAAATTATATACTTTTGATGGTATTTTTTATTTTTGTTTCCTGACATGTCGACATACTGTCTAGGGCTAGCAAAATGGGTCAGCAGGTTGACTCATTCACGACCCGCAATGACCAGCGACCCGTTTAAGGTAAACCCAAACATGATTCATTTAGTCAACGGGTTACCTCCCCAAACCCGGACACGACACAACTATTTTACGGGTTACCCGACATGGCCCGCTTAACTTGTTAATGGGTTGTGTCAGGTCAACACGATCCGTTTAACCCATATAAAGTAATGGGTTGTGTCAGGTTAACATGACCCATTTAACCCAACCCAACCCGTTAGCTTAGAAAGTTAAGGTTTAAGTGATGTGATAATATCATTGGCATTCACAAATCATAATAACTTTTGGTTTAATTGTCTATTCAAATGGCAATTCATCTCTTGAAATTAAACCCCAAACACCAAATCACTTAACATGTTTAATTATCTAATCAAATAACAAAGAAAATGATGTTTTAGGTTTATGAGTTTTTTTTTTTTTAAATAAATAAATGTGTCTGGTGTAAAATTACGTGTATGGTGTAAAATAAAGTCAATTTAGACTTTATTTGTAGACGTAAGTCATAAATCGAATCACGTAAAATTATTGTCTCTTTTATTATTTTGTTTATTTATTTTCGCTATTATTTTATTTTTGTCGTTTGATTATTAATTTCTTCAGCCTATACACCCTTAAATGCACTCCAATGCATTTGCTTTTCCCAAATACATCTTCCTTAATTCTAAGCTCCAACACCTCTTGCTGAATCAACAGTTGCTTTTTTTAAAAAAAAAAAAAAATGAATAAGTAATTTTATTAAGAACAAACCAACCAAACATCACAAATTACAAACCCTGCCAACGGGCCAAAACAGCTTCACAGAAGCCTTACCAACTAAACAAAACCAGGAAAAACCAATCGCCTGATCGATCAAGCCTCCCAAAAAAACAAAAATCAACCCTTACAAAGGACTACCCAATCAACAAAAATCCAACAAAACTCAAGCCTGCAAATACAAATTACATTAGCAAATGACAAGTGTCGACGACAAGATTCTTACCGGCCAGGTCTGGCGTAGAATATCTACATGATACTACGGTTGTGTGAAATCAATGTAGAATATTTGGGTATCTTATCATTATGGGGTGATTTTAGATTCTTTTTTCTAATTAAATGCGGGAAAAAGGGTTACAAGGGTGGAGATTTTAGATTTGGAAAATGCTAGTTGTTCTTCTAGTGTTTTTTTTTTATGTTCTTTCAACTGTGATGTGGCTTTTAAAATCACCAATAAATTAAAAGTCAATAATAATAATTTCAAATTTAACTGTAATGTTAAAAGTCACATTATAGTTAGAAGAACACCAGAAGAACACTAAAAGAACACATAGCATTTCCGTTTAGATTTATTATTATACTCTAAATGACACCTTATGTCCCATGAGAGATGTTCAGCCAATTTTGTTTTCGCTAATACCTGTGAGTACCACTTCTTGGCTGTAAACCCAATGTAATGGTTCTTACACCAAATCATCCATCAGCTATAAAAATCCTGTTTAAATTGCTTGCTTCAAGAATTTGAGTTATGGTTTTTAGTTGCATTTTGTGACGCTTTTGGAACAGATGATGATGATGAAATATTTTAACTTAGGCTGGACTCTACAATAGCTGACTCTAATAGCTAGGGAGGCTAAAATTAAAGGAATCGCAATGAAAAAAAATAAAGAAATGAAAAGTGGAAGGAAAGAGTAAGGAACGGGAAATAAGGATAAAGACTATGAGAGAGAAGGAATAATAAATGGAGAAAAGAAGCATGCGTTGATTAGGGATGGGGTATTTTTATTTATTCTAAAATATAACCCCACTTTTAATATATTTAAAAATCCTATCTAATCTATCTACTCCCATCAAAGTCTTCACCTACTCCATATCATTCAATTAACTACTATTTAATTGTTCTAAATAAACGAGTTTTCTTAACTTTAATCTATAAAACCACTTATTTATGCATTACAGTGAACATAATCACACTTATTGTTGACTTTTGTTGTTTCTGGTGTAATATTTCCATAAATCTGACCCGCCACCATAACTTTGCTGATTTATTAAAACATTATCTAACAATCTTACTTATTCGTTGACCGACAAAATCCACAAACTCATTTTTACACTCAACCCACAATATTTAATTAATACTACTAACCCATATATTATTATTTTAACTTAATTACCTATTATTAGTTTGATCTAAATAAGTTCTTTGGGTATCTAATCTGTCTAATTAAATTACTTCATTTCTTAAAATCACCCAATAATCTTGTCGTCAAATTAAAACCATTATTTCTATGGCGCTTTTTCCTACCCACCTTATTGGAATTTCATGATCAAAATTAATGCCAATAAATTATCATCTAACTTCCATTTGAGCAACTCAGATTTTAATGTAGCGTCCAACTATTAATTTTCACGTATAGATTTTGCTCTAGGGTTCACATGACTTTAAGAGTTTGTATACAAAAAATGTTTTGAATGTTGGAATTGTATATAAAAGTCAGGGGTATAAACGTCATGTAACGTTTAAAATATGAAGGAGATGTCCACATTAAGAGTAATTAAAAGTTCAATGGTCCCAAATAAGAGATTTAGAAGTTCATGGGGGTTTGTAAAATCAAGTAGATTTCAGGGGGCCAAAGTGAAGTTTCCCCTCAATTATATATGTTATTTTAGCTACATTTTTTTTTATATAAAAAAAAATATTTAAAGCTTAATATTTTAGTTATTTACTTTTTCTTTTTTATTTAAAATATTTTTATCTACATTTCTTATTTTCAAGAAAGAGAGGGAACAAAATTGGTTTTTTTTTTAATTTTTTTTTATTAACATAGTTAAGGATGTGCACATCTTTAATTATTTTACTGAGCTGAATTGAGCTGAATGTGGAGTATTTTTAATTTTTTTGTTGAACGTAATGCTAATTAATAATCTAAACCCATAACAAAAGCCGGTCTCATAGTCAAACTTTTTTTTAGTCGGTAATATTTTTTGGGTAATTATTTTTTATCCCATCAACTACAACACATTGTCACTTTACCTTCATAAACTAACAACCATATTGCCGGGCCCCATCAAACTATCATTTTGTGCCCAAAAGCCCCGTTTCGTTAGTCAAATGCGTTAACTTAGACGATCAACTTGTCAATTTGTCACCACAAACTACAATGCGCTCGTTGTTACTTTGCCTTCATGAACTACAACACATTGTCATTTTGACCGTTTGAGCTAACACTTTTGACTGAAGGAATGAGAGTTTTTAGTACAAAATGATAGTTTGATGGGTCGAGCAGTACGATTGTCAGTTTATAGAAGCAAAGTAACAATGCGTTGTAGTTGAAAAGGTAATTACCCATATTTTTCTTTTCTTTAAGACTTTTTGTGGATATCTTTCTATCAATGCCTTTGGATCTTTCTCTTCGTCGTTCATCGATCAACCCTTTGGTTATTAACACACTTTTTTAAAATAAAAATATCATCAAAAAGCTTTAACATCAAGGGACGACCTATCAGGTGCATTCAGATTCTGTCGATTCACCATTTATTTAATTAAATATTTTACTTGAATCTTATTTATTTAAAAAAAAAAAAAATTGAGCCCATAAGTTTAGTTTAATCATTTAATATATTCTAATAGTTTCTGTGAGTTTAAACTATTTTTTGTATAGGTGAGGTTGCAAACTGAAATATTGAATTTAAATTAGAAGTTAATTGAGAGACTCAGGATTCAAACTAAAATGGACAATATTAAATTAATATGAAGTTTTTCACTTCCTGTGGCTGTGGCTAACCTGTTGAAATTTCACTCTCTCTCCTTAAATTAATATGAAGTTAATTGATGACTTGCTGGATGACTACTCCACCGAACTTCTGCGCCGACAAGTGATGACACGAGATAAGAAGATGGCAAAACAGGTAACTAAATAATTAAATGTGCATATGATATGAATGATGTCGTCTGTAAGTAAAGCATTCCCAGACCTGCATACAAATACTTATCACAACACAAAGCCAGAGCAAAGATATATCATTTTAAGTAGGCTTGGATTGTTTTGGCCTGACAAATGATTTCTGAAAATTATTTTGGTTTGACCAAAAAACATCTGCCATGGCTTAATTTGTTTAGAGACTTTCGCAGGCTGCATATAGTTTTCCACGATTCATTTGGTTTATTATTTCATTTATTTGTTTATAGAAAGCTTTTCCGAAGACCGTAATTCAGTTTTTATGTTTTTACAGTTTTACTGTTTCAAATCTTCAAAGTTTCAGGGATTTTGGTTTAACGTCTTTAACGAAGAGGAAGAAGACACTACCAAACGCACCGTTTTAATAACAAAAGTATGGCCAGTGTCCCGTGTTGCGTTTTAGAACAAAACTTTGACTATACTATAAAACGATCCGTTTTAAACTTTAGACCGTGTTGGGCCGTTGGCTATCATTACTTTAAACCAAAGCATTTATTACTTTTTTTTTTTTTTTTTTTTTAGAAAAAAGATAATTTATTGTACGTACTGTTGCGATTTTTTTTTTTTTTTTCCTTCTTAATTCAATCGGTTCAACAATTCAAATCATATGCTTAGTTATTATTGTTAGAGGTATACAGTAAAAAGACAACTATAATACATGACAAAAATAAGTTTCAGGTATGTAATCAAATTTTTACACTAATTTATTTTTAAATTTATTATTAAATAATAAAAATGTATATGCAAACTTTTATATTTATATTACTCTTTTTAAATTACCTGTTTATAAATATATATAGTTTTTCTTACATATTTTAATTATATGAAACAGATAATTGTAGTTAATTGATATTATGGACAACAACAATGGTTTCAATTAAATTCTAAACAAGCTCGTCTTGAGATGGATTTAGTAATTTTGCAAGTATACCATTGCTTAAGAAAATAAAAAGTCTTATTATCATCCTAGTGATAGAGACCGATCAAAAAAATGTGTTTTAACTTTATTTTTTAATCTTGATCTCCTGAACTAAACTTAGTTATAACTGTAACTTATAAAACATTTCCATAACTTGAGCTTTTAAATCCTGTGGTAACATTTAAACCGTGAAGTATTGACATCATGAAATTAATGCAATACATGTATATACCATTAAAAGATTTTAAGGTAAAACATAATATCATAATCATTAAAAATTAACCACATTCGTAAGAGATACATATTGCAGGATAATTAAACTCTCAAGGTAATTTCATCATAAAGTGTATATGTATATACACCATAAAAGCAATAATCACTTAAATTTCAATGCATTTAGAACTGACAAAGAGTACAACTTACCTTGATACTGCACTAAAAGTTAGGGTGACAACGAATAAAACTTGAACAATAAGGTTCAACTAAGTTAGCCCTAAAATCTTGATTCGAAGTCGGTCCTAACTTACTTGACATTTATGACCTTCCCTCTATCATGAGAGATGTTTTAATTTTAGAAATAAGTTAAGAGCTTAACCCTAGAGTTTCTTTGCTTTTCTTTTCTTTTCTTTCCTTTATATATATATATTTAGACCTTGGTCCGAACATGAAGTTTCTTTTTTCCTTAAAATGAATCATATTCTAGTCTAACTCATTCGATTAATATTTTCATGACTTTTGAATGGATAAACCCAAGTAGGGTTAATCTTGGGATTTCACTAAGAAAGTGGTTTCGTTTTCTTCCAAAAATCTCAAAAATTGATTTTATGGGGGCTTTGGTAAGAAATGGCCAATTTGAACCTCGTCCTAACTAGGTTAACCAAATAAGGCCCACAACTCACTAAATTGACCTAAACTATAGCACTACACTTGGTCACTTGGCCCATTGGCCCAAAAAACATCTAAGGTTTTTCACTTAATGAAATTTGGATCAAATACCAACCTAAACATGTCATGGACTGAAAGTTTCCAGATTTGACCCGAAGCCCTTCTTGATGCCATATATGAGAAATTACTTATTTTGTTGACATAACTTTAACACCACTTTAAGGGTTAATGTTTAGAAGTGTTCTATCACTCAAAGGAGCCATTTAAAATAGATTTTTGGCTTTAACAGTTTCTGATTTAGCCCAAAAATCCATGCTCATGACTCATTTTAAAAGACACTATTCACACCAGTAATCACTATGGGCTTTAGGTATTATTAGATCGTATGTCTTTTTCATGAATGAACATCATTATAAACGTCATTTTTGAAGGACAATATTTTGTTCCAAAAAGATCAACACATCTTGTACAGAGACTTAAATAAGCTTTTGGTTAAAAACTATCATCTTACAAAATTATTATCTCTTTTAGGGGCTTTGATCCAATTTATATTAAGTTCACTAGGGCCAATGACATTGGTTCACGTATTTAAGCCCAAGACATTGGGCAAAGCTCATACTAACTTATATCAAATATGGGGGTGTTAGAGCAACCATATTTTCATGCATCATTTTGACATTTATAAATGCTTTTATATTCCCTTCTTTTGTCTGTTTTCTTTATCCTTACAGCTGCTATATATAAACGGAGTCTTACCTAAAACAGTCTCATTTGTAAGGGTCATAACCATATTCTGCTACAAAAAAAAAACATATGCTAAAATGTACATTTAATTAAGTAACGACATCTTTCCTAGGAGCAAATGAAGTCTGAAAAAGTCACATAAATTACCCGCCTCCATTATAGTGTTAAACCCAACTATTCAATGGTAGGGGAATTCTAAAACCATCACAATGAACGGATTCGTAGTTGAAATGAAAAAAAATAAATAAATAAAAATAAAAAACACCTAACTTATACTTGCAACAATTACAAACATCATGTTCATATTTTCCTTAATTATACACGTAGTCCAAAAAAAAATTTAACTTTTCGGAATGGACCATACTAAATATTTGAGAGTATTACAGGTACGCATCTTCTTTTCCAATTCGAACCAACTTGTATATGGCCTTAAAATGGGTCATAGGATTAAGGCTATTAGAACGAGATTGGATGACATCGCAGCTGATAGGATCAAATTTAGCTTCACTAAGCGCCAGCTTGAGCATAAGAGGAGAGAAGATACACACTCTTTTGTACCTAACCAAGAAGTTATTGGGAGAGAGTGAAAAAAAGGCTATTAAAGATCAATTGTTATTGGATTCTGATGTGAAAGGGAACATTTCCATCATTCCAATAGTCGGGATTGGTGGACTAGGCAAGACTACGCTTGCTCAATATGTGTTCAATGACAACGAGGTCAAAAGACATTTTGATCCTATGATATGGGTGTGTGTTTCTGATCCTTTTGATATTAAAACTATTGTTCAAAAGATCATAGAATGTGCAACTGGAAGGAGACCCGAAAGCCTTGAGATGAATTTGTTGCAACGCCAGCTTCGAGAAAAAATTGATGGGAAGCGATATTTACTTGTTTTAGACGATGTATGGAATGAAGATCGTGATACATGGTTGAGATTGGAAACACTATTATTGGGTGGTCTGAGAGGAAGCAAAGTTTTGATTACTACACGTAGCATAAAAGTTGCAAATATTACAAGCATAGTGTCACCGTATCTTTTGGAAGGTCTATCTGAAACTAATTCTTGGAATTTATTTAAGAGAATGGCATTTAAAGATGAAAAAGGGCTAAAGAATCCAAAGCTAGTAGAAATTGGAATGGAGATCGTACAAAAGTGTGCACATGTTCCTCTTGCTATAAGGAGCATAGCAAGTCTATTATACTTCGACAACTCAGAAGCTTATTGGTTGTCTTTTAAAAACAATGCACTTTACAATATAACTCAACAAGAGAAAGGTATTTTCCCAATACTTAAGTTGAGTTATGATCATCTCCCGCCACAAATGAAGCAATGTTTTGCCTTTTGTTCATTATTTCCAAAAGATTCTGAAATTAACGTGGACGAGTTGATTCAACTATGGATAGCTCAAGGCTTTATTCATTCATCAAATATAAACAAATGTCTTGAAGATGTTGGTCACGAGTATTTTATGCATTTGCTTTGGAGGTCATTTTTCCAAGACATAAAGAAAAATGTATATGGGGATATTTTCACATGCAAAATGCATGACCTTATTCATGATCTTGCGGAGTCAATAGTAGGAGCCGAGTGCATAATTTCAACAATAGATGCAAAAAATGTAGTTGAAAAAACTCGGCATGTGGCATTTGATCCTTCATGTGAATTAAGTGATATTATTTCGGCTCCCTTGCTCAAGGCATACAGAATGAGATCACTTTTGCTGCGACTTCCAACAAAAGATGGGTATTTTTCTGGACCAGTACTTACGGGGAATAAGCGAGTCTATGATACACTTATTTCAAGTTTTAAATGCTTGCGTGCCTTGACTATGAGTAATTCGAATATTCAAGAAGTGCCGAATTTCATTAGAAAGTTAAAACATCTAAGATTTCTTGATCTTTCTCAGAATGAAGATATAAAACTACTCCCCACTTCTATGACTAAATTACAGAATTTGTGAACACTGAGACTTGACTATTGTTATGGGCTAAAAGAATTGCCTAAAGACACTAGAAACTTGATCAGCCTTAGGTATCTTACACTTGATTGGTGTGACAGCTTGACTCATATGCCGCATGGACTGGGAAAGTTGACTGCCCTTCAAACATTGACGATGTACAATTTAGGGAAGAAGGAAAGTTCTGTTCCAAAGCATAAGGGTGGGCTACGCGAGCTAGGTGGTTTAGATGAGTTGGGTGGAAGATTGTGTATCAGTGGTTTAGAGCACTTGAGATGTTCTCCATTAGAAGCGGAGGCTGCGAACTTGGAGGGGAAGCAACACCTTCAAATATTGGAATTAAAGTGGGACCCAGAAGCTAGCGACGACAGTGGTAAGGCAATTGCAAACGATGAACAGCTGTTGGAAAACCTTCGGCCATACCAAAATTTGAAAGAGTTTGAAATAAATGGGTATGCAGGTGTGAGGTTATCTAGTTGGGTGTCCTCCCTCTCGAATTTGGTTTGGATTACCATAAGCAATTGTAAATGGTGCCAACACATCCCACCATTGGACCGATTCCCTTCTCTCAAGAGACTTTATCTTGACAACTTGATTGCGCTGGAGTTCATAATCGATGATGGTAGTGACGTGTCCTCTTTTCCCCTCACACATCTCATGCTTAAGAATTTGCCCAAGTTGAAGGGATGGTGGAGGATGAGGGAAACCGTAACAGCAGAGCATGAACGACATCATCGTCTTCCATTATTCCCATCATTTCCTTGCCTTTCTCTTTTAAATATCGGGAATTGCCCTATGATGTCTCGATCTCTAATACCAATGCTGACACCACGGAGCCAAACAACACCCTCCAGTTCCTCTCTCTTTTTCGATCTCTCCAAATTGAAGACTCTTTGGCTTGTGGATTTAGAGGAACTTGAATTTCTGCCAGAGGAGTGGCTGCAAAACCTCGCTTCTCTTGATCATCTGGATATTTCGGAATGTCGTAAATTGCGAGTAAAACTGTCACCACTCTTTCAACATCTCACTGCGCTTGAATATCTGTGGATTGATGATGTCATGGAGCTTATCAGCAATGAGGTTGACAAGGGCGCACAATGCCTTGGACCCACAGCACTTCGTGAACTACGTATATCAAATGTTAGAAGCTTGGTGTCTCTCCCAACGGAAATTAGTCATGTTACCACTTTGCAATTTCTTCAGATTGCGGACTGCCCTAGTTTGGTGTCTGTACCGGAGTGGATAGGTGACCTCAATTCACTTCGGAGGCTTTACATTAAGAACTGCCCTGGACTGATATCATTGCCTGAAGGTATTCGCCGCCTCACCTCTTTACGTGAATTGAGAATTGTGGAGTGTCCTCACTTGGAGAAAAGATGTGAACGAGGAACAGGAGAGGATTGGCCAAAAATTGCTCACGTCCCAGACTTTTCGAATCAGAGGTTTTGAGTCACCAGTTAGACGGTAATTTTCTTCTTCTTGTTGTTCATCTTCGTTGTACTCTGTTAGGGTTTTGATATATAATATTTGATTTCATATATGGAACCAACTGTAGCCTGGAACAAAAAAAAGGATTTAAGAATAGACACATTTTCAGACCTTGCCGACATTCAGATTTGCACAAAGCTCTCAAATTTTCAGTATTGTTTCGTATCTTTCTTTCGCTTCAATGGCATTCCTACGTGTCTAATATCTTGTTTCTTTTTTGTTTTTGAAATTTTTATTCTACAAATGGTAGCATCACATATTGGGTAAAAGAATTATGATAGACCAGGAAAGTCTTTCCCATCCCAAGATTTCACAAAAATACAATAAAAAATTGTGTAACTCAGGGCTTTCTCATAATCAAACACAAATTAGACAGATTATTTTTATTGTTATTGTTACTGGAGTCTAACTGCAACTCTCTGTTCATGGATTGATTTTACCTTTTCACTGTTTTCATTGCAAAATTTTGAGTTATTGTTGAGTTTATTATTTGGTTTTTTAATGGTCAGCAGAGACATGCAATAAAAAAGCATCAATTCATGAAATGGGTGTGAGATTCTTTGGGGGTATTTATGCAATTTGCTCAGATATGTCAACCTCACTTGTAGACAATATACAGAGGACTTCCATGGTGAGGAAGATCGGGTGAGTAAATGTTGCAAGAATGAGAATGAGATGAGCCTGTGGAAAGGGGACATTCAGTTAACCGTACTTTGTATTCTGCCTACAATTTGTTGAACACTTTTTATCAGCATTTAGAACTTGAAAGACATGATCAAGAGTCCTAGCTGTCCTTAAAAGCCATCTAACTCGTATTTTGCATTTGCAGGTTTTTCCACTTGCTTGCTTGTCTTCAAGTGTAATTGGTTGTTGTGCTCCAAGGGTACTGACTGGAATTGAAGATCATGTTTGCCAACCACTCTGTTTATGTGTCTTTTGTTAGTGCAGTGCTTTTGATAGTGCTGCCTTTGCATATATTCTTTGCAATTTATATTCGTGGTTCTGTTATATCTAAATAGACTTTTATAAAATTTAGTGTGTTGAAGATTCAAATTGTTATTATTAACTTTTTATGTGTTACAACTTACAAATTTAAAATATTAGACAGTGATGCCTATGAAAGTCTGGATCATAATGATCTCACTTTCAAGGCTGGATGGAATGATATACTTGAATGTTGGAGCAACAACTGGTGAAATTTCAAATTATGAAGATTTACTTGAATGTTCTTCGTTGTTTTATGGATCAACGAAACAAGTATTTGGGAGTAAGAATTACAAAAGAAATTGCGAACTCTGCTGATTGCTGTGGCAAGTTTTTTACATGCAGATTCTGCCCTGACAAAGTCGGTGAAATTAATGGATATGTAAGTTTGCCCTTATATTGTTTGCTTGATTAACAGTGGACTTCCATAGATAATGTTTTTACCTTTTAGTATCAATATTTTTTTGCTGGAAAGCTACGGCTGAAATATTGTGTATGCAGTGCTTGAAAATTCAGCCTGTTGGACCAGTTAGCAGAGTATTATTGCAGTATTTGCAAATTTTAAAATGATAAAAGGTACATACTTTTTTTTATTTTTTATTTTTCCTCCCTAATCATTTATTGATGACATTAGTTTTTACATTTTCAGAGTTCAATCGGGTGCAAATTATCAGATCTATAATTTGTTGGAGCCAACTGAAAGGTTCGAGTCCAAAGTCCAAAATCATCTTTTATTTTTATTCTTCGTAAGTTTTGCAGCTGTCTACTGTGAGTCCATTTTGTGGTAGGTGACCTGGACTTTACCCATGTGATCGATATGATATTGGTTCTCTGCTCTCCTTTGCCTGAATTGTTTGAAATAGGAACAAGAAGAAGAAGAAGAAGAAGATGGCAGAAAGATGGGCCTCCCTTTTGGTATTCCAGAATGTACTGTGAAATGAATGAAGCTATCATAATTGTGGGTTATGCGGATCCTATGATATCAGTCTACTTAAGGTTGATTCTTGTTCCTAAATACTAAATAACTATTTCTTAAGAAAAGATAGCATGGATCCTATGATAGAAGAAACCCAAATATCCTTCTAAAATTTCTTGAGGATACATGTAAACTAATTCAATTGAGCAATAATTAAGTATAATAGCATTACTTCATTTAGAAACTCCTGCTTCATCTGCATTTCATCTTATCACCCCTGGCTGAAGAACCGCCATATTTGTATTGGTAACTGGATGCGAAGGTGTAATATTAGCTTTTCCTTTTCTTGTGCAGGCTGACAAGAATGAGCTTCATGATGAGAAAAAGCAGAGGCTCAAGGCGGACCAAGAGAAGTTGGATCCCAGTTGCTTAAAATTGAACACACCAAGCTTCATGTTACTTGTAAGGCAAGGGTGTTTCTTCTATTATGTTTTTTATGTAATTGTTTTCAACTGCATCTTTGTTTGTATCTTAGGGACCGAGAGGTAAATACTAAATAGGTGCAACATCTATGTATAGACAGTATAGTGACTAGAAATAAGCAAATTCTTTGAAATTTAAGTTGTTGAACGGAAGTGGGTTCATGTCTATAACAAATGCCTTTGTTCATCATCTGTGAATTAGTGACAACCTTTGCTGTGGTTGAGCTTTTTGAGCGTCAGGTGCTTAGTCAATCAGTGGTTGTGTAGTATACTAGGAGATAGAGCAAGAGATAAGAGGCAAATCTTCTCTTCATTGTGGTTAGAATTATGATGTCTGCTATGGTATATGCTTTATGACTTCAAAAAATGCTACATTGTTTCAAGAAATAGGAATTCCTGGTACATTGATTCTGAACTCATATTTTGGGTTAGATATAAAGTCAAATCCTTTAAGGGTTTGTAATTCTCCTGTTAATAGTTCTCCAGGTGGTTCTTAGGATTTTTCTCATGTAATGTTCTAGTTTTTTTAGCCCTCCTTTGCCCCTTTGTAAGCACTTTTTTGTGTAGGCCCCTTCAGCTCTTAGGCGTCTTGTTTTTGAGCAGTTGCTTATGAATATTTGCAGTGGACCTCATGGAAAGTAGATTTGTTGGATTTTTTTTTTTTTTCCTTTTCTTTCTGATAAACGGAAAAGAAAGTCCAACTATAAAACGGGTGGACTGGGGTTCATTTATCATATGCTTTTTCGGAGGTTGTTTGTTCAATTTTGAATTTGAAATTTACTCGTAATTAATATTGAACACTTTTGTCATGAACTTGTCTCCAAAATGCATCAGGTAAGATAAAAACTTGGTCACAGAAATCACTCAACAGCATTCCTCACGAAGAATTTATCTGATGATTGTTATGCCTGAAGCATCATCATTACGAAGCTGAAACCCATTAGGATGCTGACAAGGGAACTGCCTTCGTGAGCTGATGAGGATGCTGGTTCAGTTGAAGATCCAGTCAAAGAGGTTCGAGTGGATTCGGTTGAAGGAATAATAGAGGATGATGCAGGACCATCCAAACTCCAGTCAGATGGTGATGGAGGGAGCATTGTAGGATTGGATTCTGGCGCCTGTGTTGGTGAGGAAGCAGAAATACTTTCTGGAGCTGGAGTAGGAACCAGAGGTGTCACCCGCCGGTGGTTCAGCTGAAGGAGATGATGCCGGCGGAGCTGCTGATGATGCAAGAGTGTCTATCTCAACCTTCATTCCTTGGCTGCAGTGCCCCATTGTTCCACAGATGAAGTATCTATTGCCTGGAGAAGAGAGTGGGATGGTTGTGGTGCCACAATTGTAGGACTGAATTGCGTTACTCGCCTGGCAGGAGTCATAGTCTGCCTTGGAGACCTCAAGAACATCATGGTTTGGTGCATACTGGAAAACTGTGAATTCAATTCAAATCATAAAAAGCAGCAGAATTATGTACAAATAGAAATATAAGTGATTGTTGATATATAAAAGTATATGTTGCTTACTCAGGTTATCTCCAACTGAAAATGATTGAGATGATGCCCATGTCTGCAGGCTGGTGGTTGTATGCCACCCACCGTTTGGGCCTCCAAACCATGTAATTTGCCGCCATGGCTAAGTTGATGAGGGTGGCTGAAATAGTCAAGCTCATCAATGTTCTTAGCATTAATATTGTCATTTTGGTCTAAAAAGAAGTCAAATGGAAAGGAAAGATTGAATGTAAGACCAAGAAGGTTAATCACAGAGAAATGATCCTTGATGGGTTTTCAGTTTGAGCTAGGAATCATGTATATATACAGGTAACACCACACCATATGGACTTGTGGCATGGAACCCCACTAATTAATGGCTTGAACATACTAGAGCGTTTCTACAAGAATCAAATTAATAAGAAAAAGGAATATATATATATATATATATATAGAAATGTTAAGTGTTCTCATGGTATTCTTCTAGTGTTCTCATAATTTTAAGTAGATATTATTTTCTAAAAACCAAGTGAAAGAAATAAGGGTCACTTTCTAAATAATGTCCACTTAGAACCAAATAGATGCTAGAAGAACTCTATGAGAGCACCTAGCATTCCCCATGTATATATAGAAGGAAGAGTCGTAATGCAACACTAATCTATAATTACTTTGTTAACTTTTTTACAATTTGTTGACATGTGTCAACATATGCGATTGGAGCTACATTAACCTTTAAAAATTAAAATTTAATATACTTTAATCACATGTTGACACAAGTGATCAACAAGTTGTACAAGAACAATACGCGTAACATTTTTCATAAATGGATACTAAAAACATGGAAGACGGGTGATAATCATCCTCGATAATTGACAATTATAAGTAATTTCTTAAACACTTGTTTCAATCAAAGTAATGATATGATTAAGACTGTTATGTTAGTATTATAAGATATATAATTGTATATATATAAATTTTAGCATTACTTTGAGCAAATCAAGATTATCAAACCTAGTAGAATAGGGGTGGCCACACAACCACCCCTCTCACAATAGATAGGGTGGTTGTGCGGCGGCCGACCACCCCTCCCTACTTTTTTGTTTCTACACAAAATTTAGTGATTTGATAGGCATTTTGAATGATGTAACATTTTATTACGTGACAATTGTGGTATGCATAAGACTTGGTGAAGTTGATTGTGCAATGTATACACATAGTCTATTTATTGGATATGACGTGGCATTCCATCAGAAAAGTTAGCAAAACCGATAGACTGAGTAAATTGATAACATTTTTTTTTTTTTTTTGTTTTGGGCTTATTCCAATGTAGCACCAAATATATTGACGCGGGGCATTCAACTATTGGCTTAAACACCATAAATATTCCTGCAACAAATTCTATTAAAAAAAAAACAAGAAAAATAAACTTTTATTCAACAACAACACCCATATAAGGATAGGTACTGGAAACATGCGACAGATCCGAAGAAGGGAGAGTGACAGGCCATATATCCCCCCATATTAAGCATTGAAAACGTTGTACCGAGCCAATCCATAAATTGTCCTCCCTTCTCCGATCCTCTGCCTCCCACTCTTGTACATCTTCGGGCTCTCAGAAGCTTGCTTCGCCAGTTCTCTAAGCAACTTTCTTGCCTTGGCATTAAACGACGACGGGTCGCTTGCATTTTGATTCGACCAAGCATAAAACATATTCTGAATATCATTCTTCCCAAAGAAACTCGCGTTTGAGTACTTCACAAGACAATAATCGTTTATAATTCCAGCTTTATTATAAGAGCAGTAGTCTCGAACCCTCCAACTTGCCTCAATGACACGTGGCACAGTCTATATCTGACACGTCACCGCGGCAGAGGGCAAGCCCATGGACTTGATATTGGCTCTCACCCGTTGAAGTATAATTGAAACCTGTGGGAGGGGTTTTGTAGGAAAGATAACTCATGAGCTTCGTCAAATTTCTATATCGTAAGGATCGTTTTTTGTGAAGTACGTTATCAGAGGTTGAACACATATGGAAGATGGGATCGGCTCCATAAACTGTTTGGAGGAGGAGGAGGGGGAGTAGATTGAGAGACAATGTGAAATTTGATGAAGGCATTGTTGCATGTGTATGAGCTAGCGGATTAGCTTAAGTTTTAGATGTTGCAGCATCTATATATATAGAGTGTAGGGAGAGTTCAAATCAAATATTATATATATATATATACACGCTTATTTGGATTCTGGCGTACATCTCGCCTACATATTCGTTAAGCTGGCATGTTTCATAAATTGGTGTCAATATTTTGTCTATGTTTCTCTCATTTCATCTTACAAATTTACCATTAGATTTGTGAACTTAAGTAGACCACAAATAAGCCAATTATTGACACTAATCATTTCTCAATATATACATAAGAGAATTGCTAAATCACCACTTTCTACTGAGCTAGCAATGTTTCATGGATGGAGCATGCCAATTCAGCAAATATACATGATGGATGTCAAAATGCAAATAAGTATTTATATATATATATCACATTTTTTCCTAAAAGGTTAAGCTAATAAGAATATGTAAATTTAATCATTTAATGAATACTTTAATACTTCCCTCGTATGTGAATTCACACTTTTTTTTATTAAGTCCAACACGTGAAATATTTAATTAAAGACTGAGTAAATTGATAGGGTCAGGATTTTGATACTATGTTAAAAAAACTGTTTTTCCTAAAAGCTTGATATGAAAAGGTAAATTGAATCATTTGATGAAAATACTTTAAAAAATTGAGTATATTTTCATTAGATTTTTACTCGCTATATTATAGAAAAGTTTTGAGCCAAAAGTAGTTTTTTTTTTTTCTTTGAAAACTAAGCATCTCTGTAAAACTGAAGATGGCGGCTTTTGAGAAATAAATTCTTTTTGGCTGTCTCGACAATATGTCGCAAAGCATTTCCCAAACTGTTCGATATAAAGAACGACATAAATTCCGTAATTTTCTGATCATACACGTGGCTCTTGAAGGTGACTTTGGATATATAGATAGATATATATATATATAATTTGACAAAGGTTAACTATATATGTCTCATCGCTATTTGTAAGGTTAGAAAATTAAATTAGGAAATAAAGATATACTTTCTATGTCAAGTTCAACAGGTAGATTTGATCATTGGATATTTGGATGCATGAGAGATTCCAGCTCGCCGACAACCCTTGAAGCAGGTGTTCTGTCTTCTTACTCTGTATTCTTACCTGTCAGCTGTGTGGTGAAGATAACGTCATTTCATTTGCTAGCCGATTGGGAGGGACTACCAAACAAGGTATCAAGAGCTAGAGCTAACTTCGTGAAGTCGGTTTTTTACTATAATTTAAAACTAAATTTATCTAATAACAAGCCCGTAACGTCCGTTTTTTACTATAATTTAGTTTAACGTCTTAGAAAATAATAAGAAAGAATATAAATAATAGCATGAAAAAGAAAAAAGAAAATAAAGATTATAGAGGAATTGATTAAATTCAAACAATTGTTGATTTCTATCTTATGGTGATGGTTGGGTGGATCGAATTTTTTTTTTTTATTAAAATATGAGGATTTTATTGATTAAAGATCACGAGCATAAAGTTCTTGCAAAGCAAAGCAAAAAGCGTTTATAGCATAAAGTTCTGCAAAATCATAACCACGTGCTATGAGGTTATAGAACCATAGATACAAACAAAAATTTTTACAATCAAGTGCTATTTGTTAGTGTATATGTGGGGTTTGTCCCACATTGGTAAGATTGGAAGCTAAGGCTCTTCTCTCCCTCCTATATAAGGAGGCTTTTGTATCCATTCCAAGATAAGCTATTCAATACAATATAGTCTATTATATGCTTTCGCTCTCTCTCTTCTTCCGCTCTCCATAATATATTCAACAATATATTTAACATGGTATTAGAGCTACTTTTTTGTGGCCTTCAATAAATATCTTTGATGTTTTCCGACGCTCCCTTTGGCGACCTCCTCTTTTCGGTAGTTTCTAGTTGTCTACGCGCCCCCAAGTGGGTTTTCTACTCCAAATCTCTTCCACTCCTTCAGATCTACAGATCTGTGGAAGATCTGTCGTCATCGGCCCTCCGAGCTCCTCCGACAGTTGTTGCCGGAGCCAATTACGCCGGTCCACCTTATAGATCCAGTGAGGACGGTCATATCTCCACCAAGAATGCCCCCATTGGATATCGTACGCGCTGGTGGAAGCTCATGTGCGTGGGATCCACGCGCTTTCGACACCACTAGCTCTTTCGTGCGTGTAATACACATGCCTGGTCTTCTGTGTGCCACATCAGCCCTAGCGCCATGTCAGCAGACTACCAAGTAAGCGTTTCTACCACGTCAACAACCTGCCACACTAGTACCATTGATTGTTGACTTTTCTATAGTTGACCGTTGACTTTGATCGGGACTCCAAAAGTTGACCAGGTGTTTCCGACTTAATTTTTCGTCCTGATTTCAAATTTATGGTCTATTTCTGCTTTTGGCATCTCTATGTGGGAGAAAACAAGATTCTTCTCCAAATTTAGGCATTTGTTTTATGTGGTTCAATTCAGTTCCACCGCCTTTTTCTTTGGCGCAGTTCAATCCGGTTCATTCTTCTTGTGATAGGCACTCTAGGGTCAGATATGTTTTAGCAAAAAAAACCCCTTTCAACTGGCCCACTTATGCCTTGTCAAATGCCACCATCACCGGACACTATAGCCTCTCCTAGGCCATTGATCCATTACTAGTGAGAATTTTTTTTTTTTTGTCAGACTTTAGCTCAACCCACCAGGCAAGATGGTTCAAGGGTTTTAGGCATGTTTAGCCTATTTCAACCGGCCCTTTTTCTCCCTACTGATTAGCCTCTTCAACCGACCGAGTCAATCTACTAGTTAAAAATTTTTGGTCAGACTTTAGCTCAGCCCACCAAGCGAGACGATCCATGGGTTTCAGGCATGATTAGCCTCTTCAACCGGCCGAGTCAATCTACTAGTTAAAATTTTTGGGTCAGACTTTAGCTCAGCCCACCAGGCGAGACGATCCATGGGTTTCAGGCATGCAAGTTTCTTCATTACTAGTATATGGTTTTCAAAGTCAAATTACAACCAACTGAACCAAGCTCTTCTTTTATGGCGTTACCTCGGCAACTCTTTTGGCACAAGCAGCTTTTTCGACGAATTCATTTTTCTTTCCCTTTTCTTTTATCAACTCAATGTTTAGAACATTGAGTTTGAGGGGGAATGTTAAGAATATTATTTTATGTTAGGTTATTTTTCATTTTTCTTTTCCTTCTTTTATGTTTTTATTCATACTTTTGTTTTCCAGCCTCAATGTTTAGACACATTGAGTTTGAGGGGGGATGTTAGTGTATATGTGGGGCTTGTCCCACATTGGTAA
The DNA here is from genome assembly GCA_006937295.1 of Carpinus fangiana. Classification (NCBI taxonomy): domain Eukaryota; kingdom Viridiplantae; phylum Streptophyta; class Magnoliopsida; order Fagales; family Betulaceae; genus Carpinus; species Carpinus fangiana. The sequence goes on along the minus strand of CM017326.1, from coordinate 3,161,418 downwards.
GATTGGAAGCTAAGGCTCTTCTCTCCCTCCTATATAAGGAGGCTTTTGTATCCATTCCAAGATAAGCTACTCAATACAATGTAGTCTATTATTTGCTTTCGCTCTCTCTCTTCTTCCGCCCTCCATAATATATTCAACAATATATTTAACACTATTTATGCTCCAATCTTCTACTAACCCATATACAAATTAGTTAAAGAGCAGATTTACTCCGAGCAAACTAGATCTAAAACATGGGTAGCCAAATTTCCTAACAAACTTTATTTAAACCGGCTGTGAGAGATAACCTTCACACCAAACTATCCAGCCTGTGAGAAATATCCCCTCACACCTAATTATTTCTTCTCGCACATGAGGATAGATCTAAAAAGAATAAACCTCTTATTCAAAACAAAAAACATACACAACTAGCAACAGCCACAGAAGAAATGAATAGTACAACATGGTGAAAGGTGGACGGACGCATAGTGGAGAGGCCGAAGTTGTTGATCTAGTTGAAGAACACCTACAAACATACATTAAAATATATATATTAAAAAAAAAAAAAAAGGGAGGGTGAATGTAGGAGCGGGGAGTAGAAGGGGAAGGGGCTCCTCTCAAAACTGTTTTTCTGGAGTGGATGATCTTATTTATAGCTTAGGTAATTAATTAAGCGAGCAGGCCACCATTGGGAGTGGGCAGCAATGCGATTACCTTTTTGAAGAATCTTTTTTTCTATTCCTTTCTCTCTCTCTCTCTCTCTTTTTCTTTTTTTTTTTAAATTTATTTACATTTTTAAAATTTAAAATTTTATTTAGTATTAATAAGCCATACGAGAGAGGTGTCGCGTTTTAAATGGCTTTGACCGGGATCGGCGTTAAAATTATAAATGAAACATGGAGGAAAGGACCATCCCTATTTTTAGGGTGAAAATAAATACTATCTATGATATTTTTTTAAGATCAAAGTAGCCATTTAATAATGAGCCTTACCACATATACCAAAAAAGTACTTAACCTATATTCTAAAAAAGTTCATGATTCATGTGAGATATTTGTGATAATTTGGAAGCTTATATTTGATTATCCAAGAAAACTAAAGCATCGGTAAATTGTAGTGCAACACTCATTTTTGATAGACTTGGAGAAAGACTAGGCCAGCTCCAACAATTTCAATCATATAGAGCAAATAGTGGTTTTGTAGATCCACTTGCAACAATTTCAATCATATAGAAAATTGGAATTAGAGTGGGACCCAGAAGCTGGTGATGAATCCGATGATAGTGGTAAGGCAATTGCAAACGATGAACAGCTGTTGGAAAACCTTCGGCCATACCAAAATTTGAAACAGTTTGAAATAAAAAGGGTACGCAGGTGTGAGGTTATGTAGCTGGGTGTCCTCCCTCTCGAATTTGGTTGATATTACCATAAGCAATTGTAAATGGTGCCAACACATCTCACCATTGGACCGATTCCCTTCTCTCAAGAGACTTCGTCTTGAAAACTTGATTAAGCTGGAGTACATAATCGATGATGGTAGTGACGTGTCCTCTTTTCCCCTCACAAATCTCACTCTTAAGAATTTGCCAAAGTTGAAGGGATGGTGGAGGATGAGGGAAACGGTAGCAGCAGAGCATGAACGACATCATCGTCTTCCATTATTCCCATCATTTCCTTGCCTTTCTCATTTAGAAATCAACAATTGCCCTACGATGTCTCTAATACGAGGGAGCCAAACAACATCCTCCACTTCCTCTCTCTTTTCCGATCTCTCCAAATTGAAGACTCTTTGGCTTTTGTATTTTAGAGGAACTTGAATATCTTCCAGAAGAGTGGCTGCAAAACCTCACTTCTCTTGATCATCTGTATATTTGGCGCTGTCGTAAATTGCGGGTAAAACTTTCACCACTCTTTCAACATCTCACTGCGCTTGAATATCTGTGGATTGTTGACCTCATGGAACTTATCAGCAATGAGGATGACGAGGGCGCACAATGCATTGGACCCACAGGCCACAGCACTTCGTGAACAACGTATATCAGATGTTAGAAGCCTGGTGTCTTTACCGGAGTGGATAGGTGACCTCAATTCACTTCAAAAGCTTGAGATCACCAGATGTCCCAATTTAATATCACTGCCTGAAGGCATGCACCGCCTCACCTCTTTACGTTGATTGAGAATTGTGGAGTGTCCTCACTTGGAGAAAAGATGTGAACGAGGAACAGGAGAGGATTGGCCAAATATTGCTCACGTCCTAGACTTTTCGAATCAGTGGTAATTTTGAGTCACCAATTAAACGGTAATTTTCTTCTTCTTCTTCTTCATCTTCGTTTTTCTCTGTCAGGATTTTGATATATATTATTTGATTTCATATGCGGAACACATTTTCAGACTTTGCCGACAATCAGATTTGAACAAAGCTCTCAAATTTTCAGTATTGTTTCCCATCTTTCACTTCAATGACATTCCTGCATGTGTAATATTTTGTTTCTTTTTTGTTTTTTAAATTTTTCATTTCCATTAGAAATTTATATTCTACAAATGGTAGCATTAGATATTAGGTAAAATACATATGATAGACCAGGAAAGTCTTTCCCATCCCAAATTTTCATAAAAACTCGATCGAAATTTTGCGTAACTCTGGGTTTTGTCATAATCAAATGCATATTTAGACAGATTATTTTTATTATTTTTGTTACTGGATTCTAACTGCAACTCTCTCTGTTCATGGATTGATTTAACGTTTTTACTGTTTTCATTGGAAAATTTTGAGTTATTGTTGAGTTTATTATTTTGTTTTTTGATGGTCAGAGAGATATTGAAAAAAAAAAAAAACAAATCATTTCAATTTATGAGATGGGCATAGATTCATTGGGGGGATTTGTGCAATTTGCTCTCACTTGTACACAAAATAATGGACGCTATACAGAGCACTTCTATGATGAGGAAGATCGGATGAGTAAATGTTGTAAGAATGACAATGAGCTGAGCGTGTGAAAAGGGGACATTCAATTAACCATATTTTTCAGTTTTAAATAGTATTCTGCCTGCAATTTGTTGAGCAACTTTTATCAGCATTTAGAACTTGAAATACATGATCAAGAATCCTAGCTGTCCTTAAAGCCATCTAACAAGTATTTTGCATCCACAGGTTCTTTCACTTGCTTGAAAGCATTTTTATACCAAAAGACAGTGAAAACTTCTGTATTGAAGTTCATTTAGTGACTAAGAAGCGAGGTGTTTTCTTCAGAATATGTATATACCAGGTTCAATATCAGTTATTACTAATTTAAGTTAATGGTTGTTCGAAAAGCGTGTGATCTGTTTGTTATCTGTTCTAACTTGTAGAGCTCTCTCATGCAGCTCCTGATTCCGATTCTACACTGGGCACACACTTTTTTCTGGCCGGGTCTGCAAGGAATGCTTACTTGTCTTCAAGTGTAATTGGTTGCTTGACTGTAACTGAAGATCATGTTAGCCAACCACTCTCTTTATGTATCTATTGTTAGTGCAGTGCTTTTGTTTGTGCTGCCTTTCCATATATTCTTTGCAATTTATATTCATGGTTTTGTAATATCTAAGTAGGCTTTTATAAAATTCAGTGTGTTGAAGATTCAGATTGTTAATTTTTTTTTTTTTTTTTAATGTGATACAAATTTAAAATATTAGGCATTGATGCCTATAAAAGCCTGGATTATAGTTGTTGAATCAAGCCTTTGACCATCTCATCTAAAAGCCAATTGGTGTCCAGTGAGGCAAGCTAAATCCTTTTTATGGCATTTCAAAATCGCACCCCGCAAAGCATATTTTAAGAGCCGTCCAAGGCTGGATGGAATGATATACTTAGGATGGATGAGAAAAGAAGCTTGAATCTAAAATAAGCAGAGTTTTTCAGGATTCAACTCTTGATCCAAGAAGAAAAGCATATCTTATTCAAAACCTGATGAATAGTTCAGTTTATGGTGTGACACTTTCATTAATCTCATTCCAACTATATAGATTAATATGATTTTGTAAATATTGTTATTTATTTTCGATGATAAAAGGTACATACTATTGTTATTTATTTTTCCTCCCTAATCATTTATATTCCACTTCCTCATTCATTAATCTGAGGCATACACTTGCAGTGCCCCAATTTGTTACACTATTATGAAGATCCATTGACAATTGGCTGGTTGGACAGGAACTATCTTATGTGTTGTGTCAAGTTTTATACAAGCAGATTCTGCCTTGATAAAGTCAGTGAAATTAATGGATATGTAAGTTTGGCTTTATATTGTTTGCTTGATTAACAGTGGACTTCCATAGATAATGTTTTTAGTATCAATATTTTTTTTCAGGAAAGCTAGGCTGAAATATTGTGTATTCAGTGCTTGAAAATTCAGCCTGTTGGACCAGTTTGCTCAATTCCTTCCTGTGGTGGACGATCAATAGCAGAGTATTATTGCAGTATTTACCAATTTTAAAATGATATAAGGTACATACTTTTTTTATTATTAATTTTTCCTCCCTAATCATTTGTTGATGACATTAGTTTTTACATTTTCAGAGCTCAATCGAGTGAAAATTATCAGATCTATAATTCTTTGGAGCCAACTGAAAGGTTCAAGTTCAAAATCATCTTTTATTTTATTTTTTATTTTGTAAGTTGTGCAGCTGTCTACTGTTGAGTCCATTTTGTGGTAGGTGACCTGGACTTTACCCATGTGATCGATATGATATTGGTTCTCTGCTCTCCATTGCCTGACTTGTTTGAAATAGGAACAAGAAGAAGAAAGATGGGCCTCCCTTTTGGTATTCCAGAATGTACTGTGAAATGAGTGAAGCTATCATAAGTGTGGGTTATGCGGATCCTATGATATCAGTATACTTAAGGTTGATTCCTGTTCCTAAATACTAAATAACTATTTCTTAAGAAAAGATAGCATGGATCCTATGATAGAAGAAACCCAAATATTCTCCTAAAGTTTCTTGATGATACATGTAAACTAATTCAATTGAGCAACAATCAAGTATAATAGCATTACTTCATTTAGAAACTCCTGCTTCATCTGCATTTCATCTTATCATCCCTGGCTGAAGAACCGCCATATTTGTATTGGTAACTGGATGCAAAGGTGTAATATTAGATTTCCCTTTTCTTGTGCAGGCTGACAAGAATGAGCTTTGTGATGAGAAGCAGAGGCTCAAGGCGGACAAAGAGAATTGGAGCCCAGTTGCTTAAAATTGAGCACACCCAGGGCTTGCTTCATGTTACTTGTAAGGCAAGGGTGTTTCTTCTGTTATGTTTTTTTATGTAATTGTTTTCAACTGCATCTTTGTTAGTATCTTAGGGTCCGAGAGGTAAATAGGTGCAACATCTATGTATAGACGGTATAGTGACTAGAAATAAGCAAATTCTTTGAAATTTAAGTTGTTGAACAGAAGTGGGTTCATGTCTATAACAAATGCCTTTGTTCATCATCTGTGAATTAGTGACAACCTTTGCTGTGGTTGAGCTTTTTGAGCGTCAGGTGCTTAGTCAATCAGTGGTTGTGTAGCATACTAGGAGGTAGAGCAAGAGATACAGGCAAATCTTCTCTTCATTGTGGTTAGAATTATGACGGCTGCTATAGTATATGCTTTATGACTTCAAAAAATGCTACATTGTTTCAAGCAATAGGAATTCCGGGTTCATTGATTAAAGAAATCATATTTTGGGTTAGATATAAAGTCAAATCCTTTAAGGGTTCGTAATTCTCCCGTTAATAGTTCTCCAGGTGGTTCTTAGGATTTGTCTCATGTAATGTTTTAGTTTTTTTAGCTCATGTTTGCCTATTTGTAAGCACTTTTTTGTGTAGGCCCCTTTAGCTCTTAGGCGTCTTGTTTTTGAGCATTTGCTTATGAATATTTGCAGAGGACCTCATGGAAAGTAGATTTGTTGGATTTTTTTTCCTTTTCTTTCAGATAAACAAAAAAGAAAGTCCAACTATAAAACGGGTAGATTGGGGTTCATTTATCATATGCTTTTTCAGAGGTCGTTTGTTCTATTTTGAATTTGAAATTTACTCGTAATTAATATTGAACACTTTTGTCATGAACTTGTCTCCCAAATGCATCAGGTAAAATAAAAACCTGGTCACAGAAATCACTCAACAGCATTCCTCACGAAGAATTTATCTGATGATTGTTATGCCTGAAGCATCATCATTACAAAGCTGAAACCCATTAGGATGCTGACAAGAGAACTGCCTTTGTGAGCTGATGAGGATGCTGGTTCAGTTGAAGATCCAGTCGAAGAGGTTCGAGTGGATTCAGTTGAAGGAATAATAGAGGATGATGCAGGACCGTCCAAAGGCAAGTCAGATGGCGATGGAGGGAGCATTGTAGGATTGGATTCTGGCGCCTGTGTTGGTGAGGAAGCAGAAGTACTTTCTGGAGCTGGAGTAGGAACCAGAGGTGTCACCAAAGAAGCCGGTGGTTCGGCTGAAGGAGATGATGCCGGCGGAGCTGCTGATGATGCAAGAGTGTCTATCTCAACCTTCATTCCTTGGCTGCAGTGCCCCATTGTTCCACAGATGAAGTATCTATTGCCTGGAGAAGAGAGTGGGATGGTTGTGGCACCACCATTGTAGGACTGAATTGCGTTACTCGCCTGGCAGGAGTCATAGTCTGCCTTGGAAACCTCAAGAACATCATGGTTTGGTGCATACTGGAAAACTGTGAATTCAATTCAAATCATAACAAGCAGAATTATGTATAAATAGAAATAAAGTGATTGTTGGCATATAAAAGTATACGTTGCTTACTCAGGTTATCTCCAACTGAAAATGATTGAGATGATGCCCATGTCTGCAGGCTGGTGGTTGTATCCCACCCACCGTTTGGGCCTCCAACCACGTAATTTGCCGCCATGGCTAAGTTGATGAGCGTGGCTGAAATAGCCAAGCTCATCAATGTTCTTAGCATTAATATTGTCATGTTGGGCTAAAAAGTAGTAAAATGGAAGGGAAATATTGAATGCAAGACCAAGAAAGTTAATCACAGAGAAAGGATCCTTGATGGGTTTTCAGTTTGAGCTAGGAATCATGTATATATACAGGTAGAGGGGAAAGGAGAGAACCCTTTGAGATTGAAGATAATGTTGTTTAATTGTTTGGTCTTTGGAGTTGGTTTTAGTAGCATGAAGACATGGCAATGACAGGTTGTTAATTTTCTCAGTGATTTCAATAATATTATTATAATTTGACCACGAAGTTGAGCTAAAATTTAATTAATAATACTATCACTCACTCTTATGTCTAAGCTCGAACTTAAAATTTTTACTCTAATATCATATTAATTTACCATTTATCCCAAAAACTTAAAACGATAGAAAACGATCAATTTTATCATTTAATTAATATTTCTAATGAAGTTGAACTTGGTAAACGGATAAAAAATTGTTGCAATCTTCTCAACACATGTCGGGTGCGTATGTATACAACCAAAAAGGGGGAATCATGGCCTCCATGTGAAAGACATGAAGAGTCTTTCTATAGGGGTGTACCTAATCCATGTATCAATCCAACTCACGATTGCAGGAAATGTATAAAGAAGAAATTTGTGAAGCTATTATGAAAATGTAGGCACCACTGGCACTAGCTCCATCAAGCATCAACCATACATATAGTTGGTTGGTTGAAGCTATTATGACCAACTTCATGAGCAGCACATGAAGCAAATCGAATCTTCAATTTTGGACAACAATTTAGGACAACCATAGGATTTGGAATATGGAAAGTTCATGGAAACTTTGGGTTAAGATAATTCCAAAGGCTAGGCTTCACAAGTGGTTGTGGGTTTGCACAAGACCGAATGAAAGTAACATCTCCTATCTTGACATTCTTCTCTAACTACAATTTTGGTGAAATTTCACTTTACCAATTCAGCAAAAATACACGAGATGGACGTCAAAATGCAAAGAATAGATATATATATATATATATATACACACACACATAAGAGAATTGTTAAATCACCACTTTCCACTAAGCTTGGCATGTTTCGTGGATGGAGCATGCCAATTTAGCAAATATACACGAGATGGATGTCAAAATGCAAAGAATATATATATATATATGAGAATTGTTAAATCACAATTTTTCCTAAAAGGTTAAGCTAATAAGAATATGTATATTTAATCATTTAATGAATACTTTAATACTCCCATCATATGTGAACTCAAACTTCCTTTTATTAGGTCCAACATGTAGAGTATTTAATTATAGCCGGGTGAATTAATGAAGTCAAGGCCCTGATACTATGTTAAATCACCAATTTTCTTAAAAGCTTAAGGTAATATGAAAAGCTAAATTTAATCATTTGATGAATACTTTAAAGAATTGAATATATTTTCATCAGATTCTTACTCGCTATATTATAGGAAAGCTTTGAGCCAAAAGCAATATTTTGATTTCCTTTTTTTTTTTTGAAAACTAAGCATCTTTGTAAAACTGAAGAAGAAGGCTTTTGAGGAATAAATTCTTTTTGGCTGTCCCAACAATATGTCACATAGCATTTCCCAAACTGTTCGATATAAAGAACGACATAAATCCCGAAATTTTCTGATCATACACGTGGCTCTTGAAGGTGACTTTGGATATATATATATATATAATTTCACAAAGGTTAACTATATATGCCTCATCGCTATTTATAAGGTTAGAAAATTAAATTAGGAAATAAAGTTATCTAATAACAAGCCTGTAACGTCGGTTTTTTACTATAATTTTTAGTTTTAAAATTTCTTTCGCGGAAACGTCTTAGAAAATAATAAGAAAGAATATAAACAATAGCATGAAAAAGAAAATAAAGATTTTAGAAGAATTTATTATATTCTAATAATTGTTGATTTCTATCTTTTGGTGATGGTTGCGTGGATCGATTTTTTTTTTTTTAACGAAAATATGAGGATTTTATTAATTAAATATCACGAACATAAAGTTCTTACAGAGCAGAGCAAAAAGCGTTTACAGTATAAAGCTCTGCAAAATTATAGTTACATGCTATAAGGTTACAAAATCATAGATACAAACAAAAATTTTTACAATAAAGTGTTATCTGTGACTTCAATATTTCGCTAACCCATGCACAAATACAATTAAAGAGCAAATCTGCTCCGAACATACTAGATCTAAGACATGGATAGCCAAATTTACTAACAAAATTTATTTAAACTGTCCGTGAGAGATAACCCTCACACCAAACTATCCAGGCTGTAAGAAATAACCCTTCACACCTAATTATTTTTCCTCGCTCATGAGGACAGATCTGGAAAGAAGAAACTTCTTATTCAAAACAAAAAACATAAACAAACAACTAGCAGTAGCCACAGAAGATATGAATAGCACAACACGGTAAAAGGTGGACAGACGCATAGTGGAGAGGCTGAAGTTGTTGATCTGATTGGAGAACACCTACAAACATACATTATATATGTATTAAAAACAAAAAAAAACAAAACAAAACAAAAGGGGAGGGTGAGGGTAGGAGCGGGGAGTAGAAGGGGAAGGGGCTCCTCTCAAAACTGTTTTTCTGGGGTGGATGATCTTATTTATCATAGCTTAGGTAATTAATTAAGCGAGCAGGCCACCGTTGGGAGTGGGCAGCAATGCGGTTGCCTTCTTGAAGAATCTTTTTGTCTATTCCTTTCTCTTCTTCTTTTTTTTTTTTCAATTTATTTACATTTTTTAAATTTTTAAATTTTATTTCATATTAATAAGCCATACAAGAGAGGTGTTGCGTTTTAAAGGGCTTTGACTGGGATCATCGTTAAAATTATAAATGAAACGTGGAGGAAATGACCATCCCTATTTTTAGGGTGAAGATAAGTACCACCTACAATATTTTTTAAGATCAAGGTAGTCATTTTTTTTTTTTTTTTTTTTGACATAGGTAGCCGTTTAATAATGAGCCTTACCACAGATATCAAAAAGTACTTAACCTATATTCTAAAAAAGTTTATGATTCATGTGAGATATTTGTGATAATTTGGAATCTTATATTGATCATCCAAGAAAACTAAAGCATCAGTAAATTGTAGTGCAACACTCATTTTTGATAGATTTGGAGACAGACTAGGCCAGCTCCAACAATTTCAATCATATATAGCAACAGTACAAAAGTCTCTAACAGTGGTTCCTACATTTCAATTGTTAACAATTAGGGGCAGAACTGCTCTTGGCCCTGGGGATAGTAGTCCCCCCAAAATTTTTAAAATTGTATGTTTTTTTATGAATTCGTCCCCCTCAAAATTAAATTTTTACCTTAATAGATCTTTTTTTATTATTATTTTGTCCCCCCTCAACTCAAATCCTGGTTTCACCCCTACTAGCGAGGATCCAAATCAGTAATTGTAACCCAATTCAGAGACTGTTGTAATGAATCTGGTTTAGATTCAGCATATTGAGATGATGCTCCAGAATTTTGTGTCATCAATCCTGCTTCAGGATTTTCCATGGTCATAAAAAATGCTGGTGGTGATGGTGCTGGGGAAGTTACAGTATAACTACTAAGCATCTCTACAATCTCTGACATTGCAGGTCTCTCAGCAGCAGATTCTTGAACACATAGTAACCCAATGTGGATGCATTTCAAAACTTCATTTCTTGGCCACTGATCCCCCAAGATTGGATCCATCAACTTCAAAGCTTTTCCATTAGCCCAGTGTTGCCATGCCTGTGACAAGTTGAATCATACAATTCAATCTTGAGTAGCTTATTATAAATTTGATGCAGAAGAGAATTCTATGACAACATACTTACATAACTTTGTAGATTCATTGGATTGCGAAAACTAGAACTTTTTCGACCCGCCACAATTTCTAAAACCAAGACACCAAAGCTATAGACATCAGATTTAACTGAATAGTGCCCATTCCTAACATACTCAGGTGCCATGTATCCCCTTCATTGCCATCAACAAACAAGAAATTATTTGTAAGTCTTCTACAAAGGCAAGAATCTACTACAATTACACAACACAAACATCACACATACACTAGCATTCATACAGGAACTCATCAAGATGAGAGTCTCCTTTTAAAATTCGGGCAGCCTAACATAGAAAGTTGTGGATGATATCTATCCGGGGCAGCCTAGGATTCAGGACCTAGCTGCTTAGGGCAGATGAGCCCCATAACCCCTTCTCTTAGGCTGCTTGAATTAAACAGGGATCTCAATCCAATGTACCTAGGACTAATTCAGACTTACTAGGAATGAGAACTGTCCAAATTGAAATTTTTAGACTTACTGAGTACCAGCAATCCTAATTGTATTGCCTTCAGTTTGGCATCCACAGAATAGTCTAGCTAAACCAAAATCAGAAATTTTGGGATTCATGTACTCATCTAACAGTATGTTACTGGCTTTCAAATCCCTATGAATAATCCTCAACTGAGAATCTTCATGTAGGTAAAGAAGTCCTTGAGCAATTCCAATAATTATTTTGTGCCGTCTTTCCCATTCCAAACAGAACCGTCTATTATGATCTGCATCATCCAAGCTTCATATCAGTAGATTATTATTTTCAATGCTAAAAATAAAGTACTGAGGTTAAAGAAATCAAGGACCTTAATTAAGACATGAACTATTAAGTGCAAAAAGAAAACCAGTTGATAAGGAGAGCTTCCTTCGAATAAAAATTTCCCCTGCAAAATACTAAGGAGATGACTCATACCAAACAAAATTTTGTCCAAGCTCCCGTTAGGTAGGTATTCATAGACAAGAAGTTTCTCTTCATCTTCTAAGCAGAAGCCCAACAGCTTTATTAGGTTCCGATGCAATAATGTTGCAACCAACCCTACTTCTGTTTTAAGTTCTTCTAAACCTTGCCCTGAGCTCCTTGATAGCCTTTTAACAGCGATTTCCCGTCCACCAAAGAATTTACCCTGAGGTTTATAGAGTAGCGCATTCAATATACAACAAAGGAATGGGAAAAAATAGCATGCATCATAAATAACTAATGAGTACCTTGTAAACTGAACCAAAACCACCCTGTCCAAGTTTACATGCATCAGAGAAATTTCTTGTTGCATCCCTAAGTGTACTTAGACTCATCGAAAGCAATTCCCTGCTCTTATCTCCATCTTCATGAACGCCCTCTATTTGACAGTACAATAAAAATATAGAAATTTAGCTTGCAGAAAGTTTTTCTACACATATCAGAGTAAATCACTTGCTTTTCACTAGGAGGTGTGGCTCCAAGGGGGAGGTAGCACCCGGTGGGTTTCAAACCTGAGACCACTGAGGAGCTCTCAGAATCCCAGGCTCTACTCCTTTAAACCACTTAGCCAACCCCTTGGGGTTTAGCATAAAGTTATTTGAGGCTTGAGAAAGCTTAATTTAGAAACTAGTCTCTCTAAGGCATACAAGAAATGTATGGTCATTGGGCAGGAATTTTTATTACATCCCTCTAGGTTGTTGATAAGATGAGAACAGAGAAATCTAAATACAACAACTTGATTGAATGCTATAAGAGATATAATATGAGTTACCAACTCTTTTGCTTCTGATGCTTCTCCATATGAAGCAACCGCAGATTATAGTTATGACAACCAACGAAATAGCTACTGGTATGACCACTAAAACAACAATTTCTGTGTTCTTCTCTCCTGCACGCATAAGCATGAAATAGTTATTCATCATTTGTCCAACGAAAACCTTATATCAATATAATTATTAACACAATTATTGACTTATGGTTTTCTCTCGATCATGAAGATGCCGAATAGGAAATCTCGAGGAGATATTAATTACCAGCATGATTAGTTGTCTCAGCAGTTCCATCTGTAGTTTCATTCTGCTCTGGCAATGATGGAGATGGTGGAGGAAGTGGTAATGGAGGGAGAAAGAATGAATATATCTCAAAACGGAGATTGCAACTCAGAGAGAGTATACGACCTCCTACTTTATTATCACAGCACGTAGGAATATAACTGATAAGCCCTTGCAGGCAACTCAAGCAGCTGTTTTCTGCTAATTCCCTGGAGCACTGCACCCTAGCATATATATTGACAAAATCTGTGTAGCTAGTGATCCCAACAGCAAATTTCGAAGGAACGGCTGCAGCATCAGATGAGATATTTTTCACCAACTTTCCCAACTGACGATTGAAAAGGACTGTGTTGGCTGCATCATCCAGATTATAAAAACTAAGTCTTACAGAACCATTGACAGTCGTGAAGAAACTCCAGTCTGAGTAATGTAACGAGCAATTGTTAGTAAGTATGGAAGCTTCCTTCTGGGTAAAACAGCGGCGCCTGAGCTCAGTTGCTGCAGTATTTGCACAAGTTTGGCAATCCATATTAGAGAGCCCGGGTATGCACTGTATGAGGCCATAAACCACATCAGGATTCTGGCCCACGCTGGTGATATAGAAGCCACTTAGAGAAGAATTGGCAACAAGAGATGTAAGAGTATTATTAAGATTTTGCTCATAGACACTCCCAGAAGTATAATTGCTGGCAGCGTTACAGTTGACGTCTATGTAAACCTGAGCTGAACTGCTGGAGAATAAATAAAGAAAACATGATGATAAAATCAAATGAACAGCAGCTACTGCAAAATACTGCATCGTTTAAATTTGGAAGAAGAGTTGGTGAGGTAGAAGAGGTAACAGAGGTAACAGGGGATGAAGAATGAGTGATATTGATGATTGTTAACAGTTTGAGATGAATAAAACTGTGCCTCCCTTTCAGATTTTGAAGCTAAAAAGATTATTGAACTTCTCTTACAAGTTTATGATCCATCATGAATAAAGTTTGAATGATATTTCTCAAACAAGACAAAGATGAGGCTAGGACTTATAGTTTCTACTTCTCTGGCAAGTTGCAACCCAAATGACCCGTCATTCAACCGTAGACAATACTCTTACAACAAATTATAATATAATGTCACTAGAAATATTTAAGTTCATTCGGGTAAAACAAGCAACCAATTTAATATGTAAAGGAAAGACTAGGAATCAGTCCTCTCTGCTAGAGACAGCCTTAAAATCACTGTTGGGTCGGCCTTGTTTATTATTAATATATATGTACTAACAAAGCAACAATGCAGTACTAGTTATATGGTTTAATGGGTATTCTAAATGAAAACACTTTTGATGGTCAAAATACCAGAATCTGACTTCCAAGAAGCACTATAGTTTGAATGTAAATTAATATCAAAATTGCATGAGAATAAGACTCTTGACTTTTTGACCAAAATTGAAATGCCTTTCTGGAAACATAATATGTACATATGCCCAGAGCATATACCAGCTCTACGAAAGCTCCAAGTCTTTTAAAATAAAAGACTCCTATGTAATTTGAAATCACATACCAACAAGACTCCCAAGTCTTTTATTTTGCCGTAGGATAAAGACGTCAAGTCATGGATCGATACCGATTCAACGGTCATTGATATATTAATTAATTAATTTTCCACCATTTTGGGTAAGTTGAAAGGTTACTATATATATATATAAGAAAGGTATAAGCCTATAAGGGTAACCACGTGAGGCCAAACGCAACGTTGGACTAGTTTCATTGTGTGTTTGGAATTGTAATTTCACAAGAATAATCTGTGTTTTTAAAAGATATCGTAAAATATAAGGCGTTTGAAATTGTGATTTAAAAAGCACTTAATTTAAAATTAAGTATAAAAAATAAAAATAAAAAATCTACGATTTTAATAAACAGCCTAGGGGAGGGGGTGCTTATTTGAAAAAAAAAAAAATTGTGAATTTAAACCAAAATCATGATTTTGCATAACAAATATTTGATTAAAAAAAACACACACACACAATTTTTAAAATTATACTTATTGAAACCTCAATCCAAAACGGACCCTCAAACATGCACGAGAGCCACACGCTAGGTTAAGGGGATGGAGGAGGCTTATCTAAGTTAATTAGTTAAGACTTAAGATAATATATATGCAACAATTATATATTATTCAACAAAATAATGTATGTGAATGTAAATATAGCTTTAGTGTAAAAGCATAGATTATGTCTAAAGGTCGAGCAAAAGCATTGTTCTAAACGTTGATAATGATAATATTATTAAATACTAAAAGAATAACTTTTATAAAGACCTGATACAAATTAAATTCTTTGTGCCCTCCAATAAGGAATGAACACATCAATGTATCACACCAAATCAAATATTTTTAGGTATCTTATTGAAATGTTAACAAAACCAAGTATTCTTCTGAGAGTAACCAAAGTTTGGGATATTTCCAATACAATTCTCAAATTTCTCCTTTGATCTCTCATTATCAGAAATATTTGGCTTTCGCTCTGCTAGGATCCTCTGATAATCTTAAATCCCCAACAATGAGGAATTCTCAATGACAAAAGTGCTCTAAAGTCTAAACCGATTGTGCAACTACCAAGCTCTCTCTATATAATGATCAATATGGCTGGGGCCAGGGGACCTTCCTGAAATCTAACATGATAACTTAGGGTCAATGGTGCCTCTACTAGTGTCTATGTTGAATGATAAAAACCAGACACTGTCATGCATGGATGTGAATTAATTCCTCTTCTTTGCATTCTCTAATTGCAATTTCCATCACTTCGCCAACAGAAGAAGGCAAAACATCACAACAATGCCTTCTTGGAGCCTGCAACTGAATGAATACAAAGAGAATATGGATCAGAAATTGGTAATAACAATAATTTCATGCCATTTATTCTAAGTGCTCCTAAGATTCCTAGCAATTCAAACAACAAATGTGAGAGGGCGTTTATAGGGCCACCTGCCCAACAAGTTTCGAACAGCCCACCCACTTATTGGGGCAGATGGACCCCATCTCACATTTTCTACTCAGATTAATGTTAGCAATTCGAATAGAGAATTGCTGCCAAGTAAGTAATTGAAGATTGGCAATACCTGCTTAATATCAAGGTCTAACTTATGTGAGAGTACTCTGATCTCCTGCAGTTTCCTTGGGGAAGCCATGTCATGAGAGCAATTTGCAAAAGACTTTTTGTAATTGCTCCTGATTCCATCCCAATTGGAATGTATACTATCTAGGAAGAAAATGGTAGGCCTTCGACAAGGGTCAGGATGGAGTTCTCTTGTGTTAAGCATATAGACTCCTGACAAAGCATTTCCCTTTTTCCACTGCCTGAATGTCTCTTGCACGTTGAGAGCATCTGGAAAATATATATGGTTCGGGAATATTTGAACTGCATAACCCCATGACACAGAAATGGTCCATGAAAACCATCTGTCATAGCAGATTGTTTGTTGTAAAATCCTCTGGGAATCAACATTTGCAGCTTCAAATAGATGTTCTACCGCTTTAGTAGTTGTCATGTTTGGGAAGATTGGGCTTATGTGATCCAAGTGATGCAGGGATACCAAGGGTCTCACTGGATGTGCAGCTAACAGACCAAACATATCACCCCGAAGATCCACCTTCAATTTCCAAACCAGAATGAAAACATAATTAAAAAGGAAAAATGCAGAAAGAGTATTGAATGTTAAATTATAATAATGGTCAAGCGCCACAAGCCTGCGGCACTAAAACTTTTACTACAACTCCTTTATAAACTTAAGTGATAGTCCACGTGAGTACCACTTGATGCCATATGAGTGAAAAGATTTAAGCAAAAAAATTTACACATAAAGTGGCTGACGTGTTAAGTGTTACGTGGACTGTCACGTCAATTTGTAAAGAAATTGTAATAAAAGTTGTAGTATCGATCCCTCACAAATAACAACACTCGAACAAATTCATACCTGATGGAAACCGGGCTCACGTGTCAAACCTACTCCAAGCTCTGCCAAGCAAGAGTAGACCCTTGAATCACTTCCATAGAGATGTGGATACCGTTCTATACAAGAGTCAAAAACCTTTGCCAAAACTTTTGCCAGAGGGTAACTTATAGCAAAACCTGCACCCCCAAAAGCCATTCCAAAGCCAAAAACCCTGTTGTGCTCTAAAATCTCCGACTGAGTCCCAATGTAGTACCAAAGCCCATGATCATACTTTGAAAGTGTCTTCGCCAAATTCTCCGGAAAGAAAACCGTGTCATCGTCGCCAAAGACATACCAACGCACACTGGAATGGTTGAGCGCCACAAGCTCAGAAACAACACGCGCCACACGAATTGCCGACCTCGGACCATTTCGGTAAGTGTAACGAAATCTTGAAGTGTCCTCAGAGATGCACACCGGAGGAAGCAAGCCGTAGTCTTTCACTTGTTCATCGGGCGGGAGGCTTTCAAGGAACACACAGCCTCTCATTTGACGAGGTTTCCACCAAAGCCGAACATGCTCTTTCCTCCTAGGCCAAGAGTTTTTGTTAGAAGCAATTCCAAACACAATATGCTCAAGAGAGGTTGGTGCATAAACACCTTCAGATGAAGGATGTGTATGCAAGAGCTTTGAAGATGAGAGGAATAGTGACACAAGTAGATAAACTATACATACAGCAGACAAGACAATAACGAGGTTTATCAGCCGAGAGGGTTGGTTTTTGGAGGGTGATCGAACAAGCAGCATGTTTAGGAGAGGAGGTGAAGGAATTGAAATGATTATGGATGGTCTTTCAAACTGTGTTTAAAGTACAAACGACCGCTACTCACGGCGAAAGCAAGACATAAATGTTGACGTCCCAAGTTAGTTATATCTCCATGTGTGGAAAGAGAACATATGGGGTAGGTGTTGACAAGCAAGAGAGCCATCCTTTCTCTAATCAGAGCCGTCCAAATGGTGGGCTGATCAGAATCAAGACAAGTCAACCACTTTGACTAAGTTGGTAGCAAAGAATAAGATAGAAAGAACCAGAGAGGGAGGCTACTTGTCTTTACGCGTTAGATAGATGTTAAGAGTATTGGTCAATGGATTATAGTGGAGTAATAACGAAACCATTTGCTTAATATTGCTTAATGAAAAGGGTAGCAACGTTCACAGGTTGCAAGCCCCGAGGCCATCTACCCATGTGCAAGGCTACAAGGTCCGAGCCCCTTGGATTTTAAAGATAAGAGTCAAAAATAAGCAACCCCACATGGACATGGTCCTAAGGAACCCCGGCTTAGATGGATTGGGATCCCCTACAGGCTACAGTTGGGGATCCCTCTCATTACCCCTATCTCGGGTTATTGTACAGGAGCTCCTTTTCATAGTTCCTATACAATTCTTCTTGCCCCTCCTCCGGGCAAAGGAGATTATCCCCTCCTCTTGGGGCAGGAGATTATAGGGGATTCAATGCAAGGTTAGATGGAATTGGAGATCCCTCTTATTACCCCGATCCCAGGTTATTGTGCAATAGCTCCTTCTCATAGCCCCTACAATTTTCCCTACCCCCTCTTTAGGCAGGAGAGTATAGGGAACCGACTAATATAACCACCCAACAGAGCGTAAAGGAACGAATGTCTGAAGTTCCCAAGCCTTCCCCAGCAAACAGAATGCAAGGCACAAGAAAGCAATAAATTGAAGAGCAAAAATCTTTCCAATGCTTGTCCAACTTAATGAAGTCACATCAATGAGTCATTACTCTTCTATAGAAGAAAACTAATAAATAATTTCACAAGCTCTGTCATCATCAGTTGTTTCTAAAAGTAAATAAAATACATGAACATACACCATAATCCATAACAAATCTAGCACATTTCGTGTTACTAGTGTCATCTTTCTTCTTTGGCGTGTAATCAGCATTTTTCCTTTATGCCTCTTTTTATCAAGATTTCTCAGAAATGGTACAACCTGTGAACTACTCAAGCAGGAAATAGCCAATTCTTTCTGGGTCAAACACCTTATCTGGCACAAGACTTTCTGCTGAAAGATCACCCGTCATCTTCAAGCATCTTTTTTTTTTTTTTTTTTAACTACATTTACCCCCTTTAACTACCATTCTTTTTGCAAAATAAAAATAAAAAATAAATGAATAAATAAAAGAAGGTAGTTAAGAGGGGGATGAATGTAGTTTCTCCCTTTTTTTCCTTCCTGAAGCAACTTTGGCTGTTAGCAAATACAAGCCAAGCATTGAGGAAATCTTACTTAATGGCGTACTCCATGGAGCATCTCTAGAAATAAGTAGCCTACCTCTGCAATCATTAGGTAAATGGTAAGCATATCTACAATCTTCAGTAAAGAACTATTTTCTGAAAAAACAAAATCAAGGAAAAGAGAAAGAGAAACTCAGTAGTTACCCCCGAAACCCCCCCACCCCACAACACACACACAGGAAAAAGAGCGAGAGAGAGTAGGAGACAACTTTTATTTATGTGTTCTTAACTTGATCACAAAATTACAAATGAAGTGTACAAGAGCCAAGACAAACCATGCATTAACATTAAGCATCTGCCACAATTAATAAAGCAGCACATCCCATCTACTTTTATTAGGTTAGCATTGAATTTCCAATGATCATAAGTCATTTCAATATAGAGAAGAGCAAACACATGACATAAGGTAGTGTGACTGACAAGGTTCCGCCATTTAGAATATGAAACACACCTTTTGAGGAAAAACTGCTTCTAAAAGGTGTATTACAGGGTTAATTGCAAATTCTTGATTAAATTTCTTTTTGTTATCATCAAGAAATTCTGTATTTAAATGATTTCAACAGGAAAGTACCACCACCCACTCTTCCAGTGCAGTTGGATGAAGACATCTTAGAGGTTACAAATGAAAGCTATTCATGTTAATTTAAAAATCAAAATAGTTTTAATTTTAGTCCTTTTATTAGGGGTGTGCAAGGGGTTACGGTTAGCTGTTATTGGCTAAAACTGCTAAACCGCAATCGCTTAAAGCAATTATTGAATTTTAATCACCGCTTAGGCAATTGGCGATTATTCAAATCAATAACTAACGATTTTATAACCGCTTTTTTTTATATAGATTTTTGGGCTTTTTGAGGTGTTGTGGACCTTAATTGTGCTTATTTTTTTAGCTTATTTTAAATAGTTTTGGGTCAAGTGTTCTCAAAAACAATGAATATGATGAAACTCTATTCTTAACTCGTATTTAAAACGACACCGTTTTGGTGTTAAATACCAAAACAATGTCGTTTTAATGTTATATTTGTAATATAAAATATATAATATATATTTTTGTTATTATATATAAGGGAATATGGTTAGCGGTTATTAATCGTTTTTCCTAACCCGCTAGGCGGTTGGTGGTCTTTTATAACTGCCTACCAAAGTGGTTATGCAGTTAGCGGTTGCAGGGCGGTTATAACTGCCCCATTTGTACAACCCTACTTTATATGATGTTATTCAAAATTTCCAGTTCAAATCATTCTTTACAGAGAAGTTTCGAAACACATAAGTACTGAGAAAATACCTCCTAGCAACGCAAGCCAAAAGTTCAATCAAAGGGTCCAAAACTGCTTCAAAACTTTCTGAGCTTTGTTCGTACTTAAAAGTTTCCTCTTCCCAGAAATGCTAGAAATGCATGGAAATCAGTTCATCAACTCCACATTGTCTAATGTTAATGACCATTGACTCATTAAAGGAGGGAAAAATGTTGCAGCACTGACGACGCGGCGCCTTCATCTGGAGTAATGAGGATTACATTTGTTAGACCGCACTAACTCCAAATGACTAATATGTGAAGAAAGCATCATATGATGAACTTATGAATTGAAAATCAAGCATATTTAAACCAGTTCGGCAATACCTGTTCAATATCAAGCTCAAGCCTCTGAGAGATAACTTTGATGCGTTTCAAATTCTTTATTGAATCAGGTCTGACACACTCTTTCACCACATGCCTGGTGTAGTAGCTCCAGACACCACCTTTATCAGGTCTAACACTTTCCAAAAAGAAGATTACAGGTCTTTTACATGGATCTTTAGGATAATCTCTCGAGTTAAACATATAATGACTAGCACCAATAGTGACACTCCTCTTCCATGGCATAAAGGTTTTCTGCAGCGAAAGGAGATCCAGGAGAGATTCATTACCATTGAACATCCGGATAGCATAACCCCATGCAACTGAAATAGTCAATGAATTCGAAGGGTCATAGCAGACAGTTTGCTGCAAAATCCTGGCAGGATCAGCATTCACAGCTTCAAAAAGATGTCCCATTGCTTGAGTCCTGCTCATGTTAGGGAAGATTGGCTCCACAGCATCCAAATGATGAAGAGACAGTAAAGGAGATAATGGATGTGAAGACAGCATCCCAAACAAATTCCCCCTCATATCAACCTGGTATGAATATAAACAAGTCATGAATTGGCTTTACAACTCGGTCAATTGACATGTAATAGTCCTGCACTTGCTGAGCAGAAAAGCTCAACTGGATATCCAAAAATATAAATAGTAAACCGAAATAAAATGATAAGATGATCTCGGAATCTAGCAAGGTTATTCAGCCAACCCATGTCAGTCAGCTAAACGACCTCTCCCAAAAAAAATTCTACTATTGATGCACATTAGCTAGTAACAATGTTCATGTTATAAACTGATAACTAGTAGATCGGGAGAACACTAAAAGGAAGAAGCAAGGGAAGCATATACTGAAACGGATTCAATGGAGGTCCAAAACTCAAAAGTGCCAACACTACACTCCTACCCTGCCTTGATACAGAGACCATATACATTTTACTGCAAGTAGCATTCATATTCAAGATCCCCAGGGTAAAACCATTATTTCATCACTATAACTGTCTCATCATTTATTGCTTACTAACAAAGACTTCAACCTAGTTTACCTCGACTTAAAAGGGTTGGCCGATTGGCTCTTCAGCTTGGGTCGTAGAAGAATTACCCAAGAAGCATTGCCCAAGTAGAAGGTTGTGGCCAACCCCCGAGAATTCATCCCAGAAATTACCTAATTTCAAAGACAGCAAACTACACACGTCCCTTAAAACTTCCTTTTGTTTGTCTTTTTTTAATTTTCAGCATCAACATTGTATTATTTATCATAAATTAAACTTATTTTGAGCTTTAAAAACAATTTTTTTTTTTCATAAGTTTTTTTTAAAAAAAAAAAACAATTATAATGTAATTATATCATATCAGTACAACAAATGTAATTATATCCGACACATAATGTTACCAAATTAAGAATTGATTAGAAAATGCTTAATCAATCTTTTTACCTGATGAAACCCAGGTTCATGAGTTAAACCAACACCGAGCTCCGCCAAGCACGAGAAAACCCTAGCGTCGCTTCCGTACAAATGTGCGTACCTCACCAAGCACGAATCCAAAACCCTCGCCAAAACCTTAGCGAGCGAGTAGCTTATCGCGAAGCCTCCACCACCAAACGCCATGTCGAACGAGTACTTCACATTCTGCTCGTAGCTCTCCGAGTTGCTCCCAACGTAGAACCACCGTGCGTGGTCGTACTTCGCCAGGGTTTTCACCAGGTTGTCGACGAAGAAAACGGTGTCGTCGTCGCCGAACACGTACCACCGCACGTCCTTCTCGTCTCGATCCACTATCTCTTTCACCGCGCGCGCCACGCGTATCGCCGACCGGAGACCTCCACGAAACGTGTACGGGAACTTGGAGGTGTCAGCGGAGACGACGACCGGAGGGACGGTACTGTCATTTCCGGCGTCGGAGGCAGCGACACGGTCCAGGAAAGCGATCGCGCGGGTGGAATTGGGGGAGTACCAGAGGCGTAGGTAGGGCTTCCTTCGGGGCCAAGACTGGAACGAGGAGGCAATGGCGAAGAGGAGGTGTCGGCGCGTGAGAGGATAATCGAATGCGCGTGATATTATGGTTGGCGGCGCGCGGCAATCGCGACGGTAGAAGAGGATGTAGAGAATGAAGAGGAAGGAGACGATCAAGAGGAGAGTTTTGAGGCGCGAGAGACTCAGGATTTTGGGCAGCGTTAGGCGCATTTTCGAGCGAGTGAGAGCGTGGGAGCAAAAGCGCCAGAAAGACAAAAGAAAGCGGATTGTGCGTTTAAAGAAGGAAAGTCTGCGTTTCGATGGCTTTTTCATGGACATACTGCAACAGAGATCAACCTGAGGAGGATTTTGATCTACTCTTCCACTTTGGTTATTTTCTTGTTTGTTTTTGTTTTGGGACGCGTTACAAACAAACGGATTAGTAAATACCAAGGGCCCGTAATTCCTCAAATCTCAGCCGTTCGTAGTAATTGCACAATCAGTTTTATATTATATTATATTTTTTATTAACAGAATTGTAATATTTTTAAGTGTATAGAATATACAATTAAATTACTAATACGATATATGTCGTGTGTTCCACTTAACCTTCTTTACTTGGTGTTTAAAATACTTAAAAAATTGAGTAAATTTAAAAATTATATTTTTATTTTATTATTATTTTATCTCTTTGGCACGATAGTCTTAATTAATTTTTAAGTTTTTCATAAGAATAAATTCAAAAGATTAATTGATCCTACATCATCAATAAAATAAAATAATAATGAGATAAAAGTATAATTTATAATGTTACTCTTAAAAAAATGAGAAATGATTTGTGTCAATAATTTGTCTATATTTTTTTCATATTCCTTTACAAATTTAACAAATCAGCCATTAGATTTATAAGATCCATAATTGACTTATGTGGGATCCATATAAATCCACAAATTCAATGATTTTTTTTTTCTTAGCAATACAAACAAAAGGGAAAGGTTATACATATAGGGGATCCTTCCCATTACTAATTCTAATGGAAGATAAGATAGGAGAGAAGTTAGGAATATTTTCAAACACAAGGTTAATAATGGCCCACTTAGCAAGGTGGTATGCACGAAAGTTTGTACTTTTAAAAACTTTTGTAATATTCCAAACTTAAAAATGTTGTACTTTCAACTGAATGTTGATGATGATCGGAACAATGGTCTATTTGGTGAAGAGATTATAATTGTTAATAACTAAAATGGAAACCTAAGATGGGAGAGAAATTAATAATACTTTCAAATACAAGATTGATAGTAGCTCACTTAGTGAAGTGGTGTGCAAGAAACTTTGTACTTCTAAAAACTTTTGTAACGTTCTAAACTTAAAAATGTTGTACTTTCAACTAAATGTCGATGATGATCGGAGCAATGGTCCATTTGGTGAATAGATTCTGATTGTTAATAGCTAAAATGGAAACTAAAGAGTCACCCTCAATTAACAAATTGTTGCAACCTTGTAAAATAGCAAGATCTATCCCTATAAGAGCAACCATGGATTCTCCCTAGTTCACATAAGTGGAAAGAATTTTTTTGGTGAATGCTGAGATGATTTAATCCGATGAGTTGCTTAGGACAGTAACAACAACTGATTTCTAATATGATATGAACAAAATATTGACACCAATTATTTCTCTTAAAAAAATTATGTCATAGTTTAGACATAGAATATACGAAAGTGCTCTCTTCTATTTGCATGTTCTTAACTGATAATGTTAAATTTTCCAGAAAAAATAAATAAATAAATAATGCTATTTTTAATTAATACAATAATACAAACATAATTGTGACTCTAGGTGACACGTTTCTTTTGTACTTGTTTGGGCCCGGAGGGAACAGTGGAGGAAGGATATGGTACTATAAGGATAGCCCACATTTAGACTACATGAAACATGGTCCACTAGACTCCTGTGTTGGTATTTTCACTCGGGGAGCCCATGTAGTGAAAAGGCACATATATGCTCGTCGGTCAATAAATTTTTTATATTTGATTTTTATTTTCTTATAAATTTAATAGATTAACAATTAAATTTTTGGGGTCCATATAAATTCACACATCTAATAATTAATTTGTAATATGAAATATGTTAAATATAAGAAAAATATTAACCCCTATCATTTATCCTTCTAATATACGGCCTTCATCACATGTTTAATTAAGCACGATATGCATTCGAGTATGTTGTGGGCTCAAACGAATATATTAATTTTTTTAATTATTTTTTTTAAGTAATATATTGAGTTTTTTTTTTTTTTTTTAAGAGGAAATCATTATAGTCTCATTAAAGAAAGATCACGAGCATAAATGCTCTTAACATCACAAAACAAAAAATTTTGAGAAAATTATAGCTGAAGTTACAAGGTCACAAGTCATAAATGCTTACATAAAAATCAAAATTCAAAATCTATTTATGATAATAATATCCGCTACTCATAACTAATTTTCAGTTGTAACATCAGATTTATTATAGATGGATTCAACTCAATGCATAGGTAGCTCATCTTTCTTAGCTATGGGAGCAAAAAACCCATACCAAAATTCAACCTCTTAAGTCCGAGAGCCAAAAAATAGACCACATTCATGACCCAAATGTTTGAACAATTCTTATTTAAACAAAATAAAAAAATAAAAACCAGAGAAAAGGGAAAAAAAAAAATCTAATTTTTTTCTTTTCATTTATTTATTTTTGGACAATTTTCACATCTCAATCTTTCAAAGTCATACTTGTAGGTTTGTTTATTTTATTTGAGAACCTACGACCACGAGTGAGTCGGTACGATCAAACAAAAACAGTGTATTGTTTTGACGGGATCAGCATTCCAAGAAATAGCACAAAGCTTTAAGGCACTGATTAGCAATTTTGTATTTAAGTTATTAGCAATTTTTTTAAAAAAAAAACGACAATCTAATACTCAAAACATAAAACTTTTATATCACAAATTGTAAAACTAAATTACATATATAATAAGAAAATTCTTACAAGTATTATTTATAATTTAAATTTTTGCTAACCCATATATAATTACAGTTATAAAACAAATTTGTTCCACACAAACTAAAAATAAGATATGAATATTTCAAATTCTTAAATTTTATTTTTCAGCCGTGAGATATAATACATCTCACGGACATCTCTCTCACGGACCTTCAATAACTATATTATAAAAAATATATATATATTTGGGAAAAATCATTTTCAACTCTTCAACCAACAACCTCTCTGAGAATTACTTGGATATCTATCCATCATCCAGCACCCATCAAGCCTATTTTTTTCTCCACTACTTTTTTTTTAATACATATAAAATCAAAATATTGTTAGTCACAATCTCACTTTGGATGGGAATATAAAAGCCAGAAGCTTTCAAGTTTCAACCACACATGTGGACTCATCTACCAACGCTAAAACAATTTGTGGACTAGGACACCCCCTCCACTCCTGTCCTGCCACCTGCACCCCCATGAAAAAAAATATAATAATAATAATAAAAAATAGGCCCCCCAAAAAGGAATGGGCATCAAAGGCTTTCCATGAAAAATCAGTCAAATCAGTTCTCACCCCCCCTCCCCTCATCAACTACTTGTCCTACATGCCAAGAACTCTATTGTGAGTTGGTAGGGTCCCCAAAATAGAGGCCCTTTAATCCTTGGCCATACAACTAAGGCTTCTGTTTCTCCTTTAGAAAAAAAAAAAACACCCAAATTGACTTGGTAACCACTCACTCAACAACAGAAAATCATGGCTCATACTCAAACTCATACTCAACCCCCCTCTCTCAACCATCTCACACCAATCCTAAAGGCCCTTAATCATGTCTTGGCTTTTTGCTATTTTGTCAAATTTAGTGGAGTCACACATTTCTCCACTCTCTCCTCAATTACCAATATGCCCCTTCTCCACAATCTCTCTCTTCAACCACTACAATAATATATTCCAAGTATTTATCTCCACCATAAGTCTTAGACTTAGACCCTAGCTTTAGACAAATATATATATATTACAAATTTCGCCAATCCAAATAGCACGTTTTAAAAGCATTAAATGGTAATTAAAACGTTAGAAGACTAAGAGCATGTTTGAGATTGTATTTGAAAAATATAATTTTTAAGTTAAAAAGTATTTTTTGACAAAAACTTTATTTTTAAGCTTTAGTCAAAAATACATTTTGGTTATTTTTAGACTTATTGAAACTTTAAAAGCGTTTTTAATTGTTTTACTGAACAGATATTTTTTTTTAAAACAAATTTTTTAGGTGTTAAATGTACTTTTAGATATTTCAAACGCATTCTCAATCAAGCCGTAAGAAAAGACAAAAAGAATGGCTTTATTTTGTCGTGTACTACAGTACTAGCACTTTTATCATGGAATGGCATTGATGCCATTATGTTGAAATTCTAGGGCAGAATTTACATCCATAACCTCAATGTGAAATATCTGGCCAAAAATGAAAGAAGCTTCATGGAAACAACGTCAGCATTTCATGCCTACGTCCCTATAAAAAGGCTACTTTTCTCCAACTACTTGGCCACGCCATATTTGAGTTTCTAAGCATGTGCAAAGGTCTAGGAGAGGGGAAGCTAGGCGGCGTCTGCCGGCAGCCGGGCCACGTCCAAGACGATGTTTCGCCCGATGCCTCAGCCGGCGGGTCTGTGCCGTGCGAGCTCTGCGGGTCAAGGGCTTCACTGTATTGCCAAGCTGATGATGCTTTTTTGTGCAGAAAATGTGACAAATGGGTTCATGGGGCTAATTTCTTAGCCCGCAGGCACATTCGGTGCTTTCTCTGCAACTCGTGTCAGAACCTTACACAGCGATATCTCATCGGAGCTTCGGTCGAGGTGGTGCTTCCGACAATGGTGAGCTCGACGGAGAGAAGCCGATGTAATCCCAGCATTGAAAAACAGTCCCCATCAAAGCTCAAAACGCCTTTTCTCTTTCTTTGATTTTCAGCCTTGTAGTTTTTTTTTTTTGTTATGAACTTGTGTCTTTGTTTTTGTTTTGACATAGAATTTGTCTGTGAGATACTGAAACATAGATGGAGTAGGGAATTTAATAGGTTTCTGGAATTCAGGATATGGGAAATTGTGGGGGAATCAAAATCACCGGTCTTTGTACAATCCGGGTTCGAATCTCGGGCAATTTGTTGATCGATTGCTAGCGATTCAAATAATAAATATAAGAAAGTCTTATCAAACCCATTTGCATGAGAAGAAAGCAAGCGGTTTAAAAAAAAATTATATTTATCGTCTAAATTATTAGCTAAGCAAAATTATAGAGAATATAAATCTTGTCAAATCATAAGGATTTTATATTTAGTGCCTCCTCTTTCTATAACATATTTACTGTAACGAATCAATGCGTCTCTTTTCTTTGATCTTCACAATGATGTGGTAGCAAGGTGGACAAAAATAAGCCTCACAATATAACCAATTAAAGGTAATTAATTATCATTTCAAAAACCTCATAATTAATTGGAGGAGCATTTTGAGTGAGAATTAATCTGATTATAACATCTTAGATTCCTCTTTAATTTAAAAACATAAATTTATGATTTGGACATACATAACAACGTTGTATTAATTAATTGCTCGCTTAATTAACTACCATTCCGAATAAGACTACTTTTCTTGAGTTTATCAACCAAAAATTAAGGTTAGAAAAACATACTGACAGGAAGAAAGAGCGTAGGAATTCTGCCCTATAGTAGATGGTATTAAAGATATTGTTTGATTGAACATGTAAAAAGAAACGCAAATTCAAGGGCTCATATTTTAGTTAAAGAAGCCATTAAATGTCTCATATTTTGAAGATTTCGTTGTAGTAAGGGAGCAAAATAGCTCTGATTGATCAGTGATTTCATCAATAAACAATATATTTCCTCACGTCAAGGGGTGATCTACCTCTCCAAGAGTATGATAAGAGTTGGCCGATCACCTCCTCACCAGTTGAAGGGGGCCGGTGGACAGGCACTCCAAGAGTGTCGTTGAGGTGGGCCGACCACGCCCTACCCTTTTTTACCTTATATGGCTCGATACGACTTGGATCCAAGGAATTAGAAGCTCCTACAAGCTTCAAGGGACCTCAATCCAAAAAAACGAATATGAAAGACATTACGTGGCTCAATCCAAGCCATGACATGCCCCAACAGGGGGGGACCCCTCAATCCAAGGAGTAACAACAAAATGGCTCCATCTGCACCACATGTTGTTGAAAATATCTCATCTTTTGTAGGTACAAAAATTCATGGTGCTATAACAGGAAGCGGCTTCATCACGGAGGATGGGTGCTAAAATTGATATATCATGGCATGATCAATTCTGATCCTGATTGCTCTCATTCATGGCCTATTTCCTTCTCAATAGGTCAATGCCATGCAACACATAAATAAACCATTCAATTTGAAAGAGATGCCCCAACAGACCACCCAGATCGAAGCAACAATATTATCACACACTTTTAAATGTGTTCTCGTTATAAATGATATCAATATTATCACACACTTTTTATTTATGGTATCAATTTTATTTGTAATTCAATAATGAGATTAATTAGCTGAAGTCAGTTGCTAGACAAATTATGATTGATGAAAAACATGTGTTTTCTTAGGGTACGATTCATCGATCTTTTCTTTTGGTGGTGAGAATCTACGGAGGCCAATGAGACTTTGGTTCAAACTATAATTATCTTAGATATTTTGATAAGACTTTGAATTAACATACGATTTATCTTTAGTTTTT
The DNA here is from genome assembly GCA_006937295.1 of Carpinus fangiana. NCBI lineage: Eukaryota > Viridiplantae > Streptophyta > Magnoliopsida > Fagales > Betulaceae > Carpinus > Carpinus fangiana. The sequence goes on along the minus strand of CM017326.1, from coordinate 3,132,073 downwards.
GTTCTTTATCTATTATGTGAAAAATATCTTCCATTCTGCGTCATTATTATTTTTTATGTTTGAAGAATTGTTAAAAATGTATGTGTTGTGTTTCTAAGAGGTAGTTCAATCAAGTAGGACCACGCCTAATGAAGCAAAGATCACTAGTTCGAATTCTCCTTCTCCTCTTACGTAGACATATAAAAAAAAAAAAAAAAAAGAGTATGCTTTGTCAAAGCTTTTTGTCTTTTTGTCAATGGTACACTAGTTCAATCAATATTGGTTCAACCACTTGCTCATTCGATTAGATATATATAAATATTTGATGAGGAAGTACCATAAATATATTATGATGATATAATTTTTTTTTTTTAACACTATTTCATTCGAAATAAGATCTAGAGCATAACAGCTCTAACATCTCAAAGCATAATGCTCTTATATAACATAACTCAAAGCATAACGCTCTTACATAACATAACCCAAAGTTTTTATTTTTATTTTTTTGATATGTCCACACAAGAGAAGGGGGATGGGAGATTTGAACTTGTGACATCCGCTTCATTAAGCGTGGTCTATAGCCGATTGAGTTACTCCTTGGGAACGCCCAAAGTTATGTTAATACAACGTCATAGATAGCAACTTCCGCTAACCCATACACAACTTCTCTTATAGAACAAATATGCTCTACCTTCTAAAATCAGACTAAATATAAGGCATGAGTAGCTCAAATTTCTTTAAAACTTTATTTTATCGGCTTTGAGAGATAATTCTTTACGCCAAAACTATCCCTTCTCAGCTTAAAGGCTAGGAGCAAAAACGAAAATACATAAAAATAAAAAAAATAATAAAAAAAATCATAAAACACTCCACTTTCATTGGCGACATGGAAACTAGCTTATATTTTGAAGTGGTGCTTAACCAGCCTTTGTTGCTAATATTCCATGTTAGAGATTGTGGCTCATATTCTGAAGTAACTCTTATCTCGAGTATAAAGGTCAATTTAAGAAAAAGGTATATTGGAAATTTCAATGTACATATAAGTTGTACCCCTATTTTTTTTTCGACGTTGTGAAATTAGTCATTCACTCCCATAGACGTAAGCACACCACCAAATCACGTAAATTCTCCGTATGTTCTTTTCCTCCCCCTTTTCTCTACTTTTCTCAATCCTAACATTCCACCATTAATCAGTTTCACATAGTCGCTTGCCTTTTCCTAAATTTCAGATCCTTGGATTTCATTACAACGGCCCCCTCTCAGGACTTTACCCACTTTTGCCAAAGTTGTGAACTCTCTAGACCTGCATTACAAGTTACGACCACATCTGCTGCATTTTCTGCATTTTTTTTTTTCCTGACATATCCGCACAAGAAAGGGGAGGAGGATATCTGCTGCAATTTGTTTATACACTCGATTGTTTTTTTTGGTGCAGATGAAATTGGTTTCTATTCTTTCCATACATATCAAATATTTACTCAAAGTGCCTAATTGGTCCATTATACCTGAGAACACATTTCCTTGGACTAGGCACATGCATCCTAAAAACGGTGGCCTTGTTTGCTAAACAACATGAAATTCCCTCACATTCTCCTACATTCCACTATACCATTCACTTCATTTTTTTTTTTTTAAAAAAAAAAATATATATCAAATCATTCACTTTTAATATCATATCATTTACTTTTTATTACTTTTCAAATAAAAAATCACTATAAAATAAAATTTTATCAATTTCAATACCACTTTTTCATTTTCCCATATCAATCATTATTTACTTTTTTCATTTTTTTGAAGGGTGAACAGTATCGTGGAAAGGAGTGATTTGGGTGGGGAATACCCAAAGCATCATTACAATACGTCCATATATATATATACATAGACGTGGTCCATATATAGTTTCTGAAAAATCTTATGTTTTAGACTGGTTGATGCAGAATGAGACAAGAATAAATTAGTCCTTAGTTTTAGTTAGATTATTAATTTTATTTATTGTATCAAATTTTTTTTTTTAATTCAATAATAGGATTAATTAGCCGAAGTCAGTTACTAGACAAATTATGATTGATGAAAAACATATGTATTTTCTTAGGGTACGATTCGTCGATCTTTTCTTTTGGTGGTGAGATTCTACGAAGGCCAATGAGACTTTGGTTCAAACTATAATCATCGTAAATATTTTGATAAGACTTTGAATTAACATATGATTTATCTTTCTTTAAAAAAATAAAAAAAACATATGATTTATCTTTAGTTTTTGTTGTTCTTTATCTATTATGTGAAAAATCTCTTCCATTCTGCGCCACTAGTATTTTTTAGAGTAATGCTATAAATTCTTTTTGTGTCACTTTTGTATCCCTCCAAGAATGATATAGTTCTTAAAATCACCATTGGACTTATAATTTATCATTATTAAATTTTGATCAAATGGTAATTTTAAGAGCCACATCATTATTAGAGGGGACACAAGAGGAACTTCTAAAATTACTTTATTTTTTTATCCTTGAAGAATTGTTAAAAATGTATGCGTTGTGTCTCCAAGAGGTAACTCAATCAATTAGGAGCACGCATAATGAAGCGGAGGTCACTAGTTCAAATCCTTCTCTCCCTCTTGTGTTTGACATGTCCAAAAAAAAAGTGTATGCATTGTCAAAGCTTTTTGTCTTTTTGTCAATGGTACACTAGTTCAACCACTTGTTCATTCGATTAGATATATATAAATATTTGATGAGGAAGTACCGTAAATAGATTATAATGATATAATTTTTTTTGTTAACACTATTTCATTCTAAATAAGATCTTGAGCATAACAGCACTAACATCTCAAAGTATGACGCTCTTACATAACATAGCCCAAGCTTATGTTAATACAACGTCATAGATATAATCAGTAAAATCTCACAATAAAAAACTATCTATGACAGCAGTTTCCGCTAACCCTTACACAACTTCTCTTATAGAATAGATATGCTCTGGCTACTAAAATTAGACTAGATATAAGACATGAGTAGTCAAAATTTCTTTAAAACTTTATTTTACCGACTTTACCCCAAAACGACCCCTTCTCAGCTCAAAGGCCAAGAGCAAAAACGAAAATACATAAATAAAAGGAGAAATTTCACTGAAGACCCTTGAACTTCTACCCATTTTGAAATACCTCCCTTAAACTTTAAAAACTCTTAATTTAGTCCCCTGAAATTTCAATTGCTCTCAATTTAGACCCTTCCATCAGATTTTAAACATTATATGACGTTTATACCCCTGACTTTTGTTTAAAATTCTAACTTTCAAAACGTTTTTTTTTATTTAAAAAAAAATGAAAACCAAGGATATTTTGGTCTTTTTTTTGTAATTTTAATAGCTAAAATTGATAAAAGGTTCCAAATTGAGAGCAATTGAAAGTTCAAGGGACTAAATTGAGAGTTTTTGAAGTTTAGGAGGGGTATTTCAAAACAGGTGAAAGTTCGAGGGTCTTCAGTAAAGTTTTCCCTAAATAAAAACAAAAAAAATCATAAAACACCCCATTTCCATTGGTCACATAGAAACTGGCTCACATTCTGAAGTAAAAGTAACCAGCTTAACCAGCCTTTGTTGCTAATATTCCATGTTAGAGATTGTGGCTCATATTCTGAAGTAACACTAATCTCTAGCATAAAGGTCAATTTAAGAAAGGGTATATTGTGGCTCATATTCTGAAGTAACCAGCTCAACTAGCCTTTGTTGCTAATATTCCATGTTAGAGATTGTGGCTCATATTCTGAAGTAACACTAATCTCTAGTATAAAGGTCAATTTAAGAAAGGGTATATTGGAAATTTCAATGTACATATAAGGTGTACCTCTATTTTTTTTTTGACATTGTGAAATTAGTCATTCGCTCCCATAAACGTAAGCACACCGCCAAATTATGTAAATTCTCCATATGTTCTTTTCCTCTCCCTTTTCTCTATACTTTTCTCAATCCTAACATTCCACCATTAATCAGTTTCACATAGTCGCTTGCCTTTTGGAAATTTCAGATCCTTGGATTTCATTGCAAAGGCCCCCTCTCAGAACTTAACCCACTTTTGCCAAAGTTGTGAACTCTAGACCTGCATTACAAGTTACGACCACATCTGCTGCAGTTTGTTTATACCCTCAACTGTTTTTTTTGTTTTTTTTTTTTTGGGTGCAGATGAAATTGATTTCTATTCTTTCCATACAGATCAAATATTTACTCAAAGTGCCTAATTGGTCCATTATACCTGAGAACACATTTCCTTGGACTAGGCACATGCATCCTAAAAACAGTGTATCAGTTGAGACCAAAAAGGGAAATTGCAAGAACACAAACAAAAACGACATAGAAATCCTAGTAACAGTTAGGAATGGGTCAAATAAATGACCCGACCCATCAAGCAAATCAAAACGGCCAAAAAAGGCTGTTATAAATGGCCAACATTCTGTAAACTGAACAAAACCCCAAAGGGCTGCCGACACGACCATCAGTAGTTGAAAAAGAAGAACAAAGCCAACCATCAGTGGTCGGAAAGGAGAGGAAAAACTGTGTCAAAAATAGAAAATGCCAAATCAAGGATCTAGCTGAAAATAGAAACAGAACAGAAAAATACATGGAAAAATAACTAGACAACAAAAACAATAAAGGAAAAGCAGCACTGGCGAAGGAGGCCACACACCAGCACATGAAGGCCACGCGCCCGCAGTAGTTGCTGATTTTGCTGAACTTAAAGCTAGGAAACAATTCCCTTGAATTGAAATATCGTATAGTTCATCCCTAGTGTATAGCCATACATAAATCAATGAGATCACTCATGCGATATTGTTTATTCTAACATGATTCTTGAACATTCAAAGAACATGAATCTGGTAAAAAAAATTATTACATGGAGTAGAATCTGATTAAATATATGAGTGCAAATACGACAATAAAAATTGAATTGCAATGAAGTTTTTGCCAAATGGCGAGGTTGCTGGAGGTGGCAGCCAAAGCAAGAGGGTGTACAATAGGACAGGCAAAAGGACATGAACCAGAGGTTCTCATACGAGGTTCTTTGTCAACTGTATCTCCTGACTGAATATTTGTTGCAATTTACCAGAACATAAACAAAAGATTAGGATATTGATTAGTAAACTTGGAAATAATTGTTTCCATTTGAGTGCTATGGACATTAAGCATCAAGAAGGCACCTATACATCATCTCGATGGCATATAGCTAGTGCTTACCTATGAGATTATTTGGAACTGATGCTAACAAAGGGTGCAATATTCTTAAAATAATTTTGTTTTGTATTTTTTATTTTAATGATAAGAAGAATAAAGGAAAAACTACGATATAGGATATAGGATCTGTAGAGAGAGAGAAGATGATGGTTCAGTCGACTATGGACAATCCCAGTCTGAAATCAAGAAAAAACAAACAGACCTGCAGAGATAAGAACAAGACACAAAGGATAATAGGAGAGAACAATGTTCTAATTCATGTGTTCAAGAAAAACTATCTAATGAAAAGAAATTGTGAAGATATATATGTAACAAAAAACTGTAAGATTTTTAATCTTTACAAAATCTTGCAAGAAAAAGCTATTTATACACCATTATTGAGTTTAGAACCTATTCCTGTAATGAGATAGAACAGATTTTTATCAGATAAAAGTTACATTTATATCATATAAAACTGCATATAGTTGTTGATTACCTTGACATCTATCTTCTGATACAGGAAGCTTAACATATGTTTCCTGCAGGACTACCTCCATCAAAGCAGGCCTTGTCTTGCTAGGCAGGGTGGGAAGATTGGGTTATATGGCTTAGAAGTTCAGTTCTCTGCAACAAGAGGGTCATAATCATATGCTTCACCTGCTTTCACAAATCTCCCTTTCACGCGCTTTCGAGTATCGGCTCTGGCTTTGCGTGAGGCATATCTTATTTGTTTACCAAACCTATATGTCAAAAACGTGAAATATCTGTTAGAGTTGAATGTAAATAGAATCTAGAAGATCTTTATGTGAACATCAAGAAACAATATCAGGGTGTAGTTATTAAGAAATTTCCATATTCTTGTGAATGCTAATTTGAGGTAGGAAAGAGCTGTCAGCAGCCATATTTATCTCTTCCTAATTCCTAAATATATCAGGATCAAGAGTGAAATCAGTACCAAAATAATCCAGTTTTTAAGACTAATGATTTGGAGCATTTGAAAGGGAAGAAGTAGCAAAGATGCCTTACAAGTGCTTCTGGAAACAAAAGAATGTATATATCAAGATTTGTTGATACCAAGTTAAATTAGCGTTAAATAAAATTGAATTCAGCACTGAGATGCATACGTTCGACTTTTCTTTTTTTCATTATATCTCATCTTCGCTTTATCCCTTGCTTGTGGGCAACTAGTCTCCAAATTTGATTCCCAAGGTGATTCAGCTGTTAGAAATACTGGTGACAATCCACAATCTTGATAATCAGCTGCACTACTTTCACCAGTGATGTTGGATAGTGAAATTGATATGCCTGAATGAACTTGCCCAATAGGAAACCCCAAATTGATGTTTCTGGTGCAAGTAGGATTCATAAGTAAGCAATTTGCACTATCATTCATGGCCTGCATCACGCTGTTTAACCCACCAGCATGAGAGGATTGAAAAGCCACACAATCTTGTTGCCCTAATGATGACGCCTAAAAAAAAAATGGGGACGGTCAGTCGCGCACATAAGCAAATCTTGTAAACTTCAAAAGTATGTAGAATGCAAATAAAGATTATTATCTTTCAGCCATTTTCACTTGTATACTAAAAGATCATGCCTGGTGTGTCAAAAATGAATAGCTTAAGTTAGTACCAGTGCATAAAACCCCGTATTTGAGCCTATCAAATTAAAACCAAGCTGCAAAATCGATCTGTAAAAGGCTTATGGTTAACAAAGGAACTGAATTTTACTTAACTCATGCGTAAGAATATCATAGTTTTAGATCATCTAAAACACTCGTATTCATTTGACTGAACCCCAAAAAAAAAAAGAAAAAGATACTTTATGAAATGAAACTAGAAATGCAATATCTCATGAATGTTTTCAATTGGATTAGGGAGTTGAGGAGAAGAAAGGTAGAATAATAATTAAAGAGCATTCGTCGAAGAGAAATATATATTTCAAGTAAGGATATAACCTCCAAAGCACTCTCGATTGGACCATTAGATCCAGTGACAGATAAGTTTTTCTCCATTGATGGGCATTGCATTCCTCCATCCCCAAACTGGTATTTGGTATGATCTTGTGGATTACCAAATATCTCACCACTTGTTAAGTTTAATGGCACATCATCTATGTTGAGACCTTCACAGATATCATCACTATCCTGAATTCCAAGATCCTTGAAATTGGAAGTATTCTGAAGCACATGAAGTAAATTAACGCACGAATCAAAATTACCAAAAGTAGAGTCACTTGACAAGTAACATAAAATATTACGGAAGTATACTTTTAGTTTAAATCTCACTGCTCAAAAAATAAAAAAGGTTAGCAAGTATGCTTCAGACAGATAAAGACACCATGAAACTAGTTAAAAGTACCACACAAAGAAAGCGCTTAGCATATAACTAGTTATTTTACCAATTTAAGAACAAGCCTGAAAAAAAAAAATACCTTTGGCAATTTAGATTCTTCAGGGAAGAAAGGTCCTTGATCTTTGCAGTATGGCATGGAATTTAGATTTGGTGGAATTACAGAAGACAATTCCATCCAAGGCTCAAACTTAGAGCTAGGTTCTAGTTCATTCAGCTTGCTTGCCACCAACCCAAATGACCCCTCATCATCTCTTTGTTCCAAACAGTTGCTAATGCAATTCTCATTTATAGGCAGTGTACTCAGGTTCTCCCAACTACTATCAAAACCAATTGAAGAAGGTGTACCAAGAACCGAAGACCAAATTCTTGACAACTCTGCCAAAGAAGGACAGCCCATATAACAATTCAATGGCTGGCATCGATGCCCCAGCCTTGAACACTCATTGCCGTTCAAGTCACAGCCTTGACATAGAGACATTTTATCATCCATGCATCGGACAATTGCAGGCTGAGAATAGCACTTATCACATAAGAGTGACCGCGGGTGCCTACGGGACAAAGAATTGGCAGAGTGTACACATCCATCACATTGCAAGCAAAGGCGAGCCAAATCCGATTTACAATACACCATTGCCCTGACCACCCCACAAAATTCACACAGAGGCTCCATAATCTCTTCTCTAATTACCTAGTTAAAAGTTTTTTATGATTCCTCCTAACTGAACAATTACTGAATCAATGCTTGTGGTGGGAATCCGGCTTTATTGTTTCAATCCTCGAACCACAAATTCCTCGGTCCTTTGCCATTCCACAACAGCCAAAAAAACAAACCATCATTACAAACTAATAGAAACCCTTCAAAGACTTTAACATAAGTATGTCTCCTACTGATAGTTTTTCAGCATAAATTATCAATCCCACCATTATATGAGTCTTCCCATCGAATTTTTTCATACTTATAGTCCAATGATCTTATGTACAGAAAAAATAAAAACTTCTTCACCGTTCCATAACAACCAAAAAAGTAAGCCATCATCACCAACTAACAAAAAACCCATCAAAATTTTAGTACAAATTATTTGTTTTTTAGTATAAATTATCGATTTTACCATTATATCAGTATTCCAATGCCATGAAAATACGTGAAGTTCTTACATATGTACAAAAATTAAATCAATGAAGAAGAAGAAAATGTGAAACTAATAATATGACCAAAAAAGAAGCACTTACCTGTTGAAAAATGCCGAATTCCCACCAAAAAAGAAAAATTTGTTAAAACATCATCCAAGATCAAGGAACATAAAATCCATTAATGGGAAGCAAGGGAATGTAAGGTTGATAAGATTTGATAGAAACTCAAAAGGGTATCGGAGAAACAAAGGCCAACACTAAGCTACGTTGGGTTTGAGACTTTGAGATAGCTCAGTCCGCTATTTATAGACGTTCTTCCTAGGCTTTCTGGGTGTTTGACACGTGGCAAGAATCGGGCAATAGAAAGTGAATAGCATGGTGACGTGGAATCGAGGATACGCACAGTTGGGAGGATATGCAGATGGCCAGCCTATTTGCTCGGACAGTGGACTGGACGATGGCAATGGAGGTAAATAAGTGAATGAATGAGGTGGGTTTGTTCTTTTAGGTCGATCAGACAACCTTCGTCTTCACAGAGCCTTCACAGACGCCACCATCATGTCCAAACACAGTTTTGCATGTGTGTACTAAATTTTACAAAACCAATAAGAGATTAGGACATGCAATTTTGTGACACTTGTCAACTCAATATAAACTTAATCTGGAGTTAGCAATTAAGATTAAAAGGTTTCACTTATTTAATTAAAGTGTAAATACTTTTTTGCCCTTGATGGAGTAATAATTTTATTTTTTGTTCCTTTGATTTCGTTTTGCATGGCATACGTACTTCAATAATGGTTAAAAATAGAGATGGTATTTTTGTCTAATTTTATTCAAAAATTGACAAAAATTTACATCAACACTCTTAAAAAATTAACACGTGCCCATATGCCTAATTAAAAATTAAAAAAAAATTAAAATTAAAATGATTAAAAACATTAAAAATTAAAAATTAAATTAGATCATTTATATATATATTGGAAAAGGGTGGGTTCCTTTTAGGAAAAATGGGGTGTTGGGGTGGCTAGCCACCCCCATTTTGTCTTAAGGGGTGGCCGGCCACCCCTGACTAGTTTGGGGATGGTTTGCGTCCACCCCCAACTTGTAAAATGGGGGTGGCTGAAACCACCCCCAAGTCTGTTGGGCCACTCCTGTTTGGCTTGGGGAGGTTCAACCAATCTTTTTTTTTTTTTTTTTTAATTAATTGGCCTTTTGAGGTGGGCGTCCCAGATTGGGCCATTTGGGATGGTCAGAACCACCCCAGGCTAAATGGGGGCGGTTTCAACCAACCCCATTTTATAGGTTAGGGGTGGCCAAACCACCCCTAAATACCCTTACGGGTGGTTCGGCCACCCTCAAACCGGTCAAGGTTGGCTTCAACCACCCCTTTCCAATTTTTATTTTATTTAATTTAATTTTTTATTGTTTTTAATCATTTTAGTTTTTAAAATTTTTATATTTTTATTTTTTATTATGTATATGGATAGATGTCAACTTTTTTAGGGGTGTTGATGTGAATTTTCATCAATTTTTGGATGGAATTTCATTTTTAACCATTATTGATGTACCATCTATGATACAAAATGAAACTAAGAGGGTAAAAAAAAAAAAAGTTAAACCACATGGGCAAAAAAGCATATAATCCTTTAAATAAATGAGTCAGGTTATTATTAACATATATAGTCTTATATTGATACCTCGACATAACCCGAATTCAACACATGACATTTAAAGTTAGTAATTTTTTATATGACCTGTAAATTCAATATAAACCCAACACGAAATTAGTGAGCAATGGTAGAAGGATTCGAAACGTTTAATTAAATGGATGGGTGGTTGGTGAAATTGTTCACTCTTTTTTGGGTAAAGTGAAATTTTTTAGGATAATGTGTTTAAACCAAATTGAGTCGGATAGATTTTTTTTTTGGTAAAGTCCATATACCCCCTCAAACTACCACATAATTGACAATGTCATCCTAAACTTTTAATTGTGACGATGTACCTCCCAAAGGGCACACACTACCAAAATATTGTCATGTTTCCCCAAGGCTAACAAAAAGATAAAAATACTCTTATAGGTTTCTTAATAAGACAAAAATATCCTTATAAATTTCTAAAATAAAATAAAATAAAATGATTAAATACCCTTATAATTCACATATCGAATTAATAGATTGTAAGTTTGGGTAAAGTCCACATACCCCCTCAAACTATCACCTAATTGGCAATGTACCCCCTAAAGGGCCCTAACTACTAGAGTATTGTCAATGTCTCCCCCAAAGCTAACAAAAAGATAAAAATACACTTATAGATTTATCAATAAGACAAAAATACCTTTATAAATTCCAAAAAATATATATATATATTAAATTCCCCTATAATAACCACATCAAATTAATAGATTGTAAATTTCACTTAGGATTCGTTTGTTTCGACGTAAAATGTTTTCTAAAAAATTGTTTTCCCTATTTTTCAATATTTGGTACAAACACAAATCATGGTCAAATAAAACAAAAAATCACATTTCATAAAATGGGTTCCCTTTTTTAAAATACTAAACAATTTTCTGAATTTTAGTTTTTCCTTCTTACATGCATTATTTCTTATAGTTCATTCTCCGTTGCGGTAGAAGTTCACCGGTATCCGCCACCAAAATTCGCTTAATTAATTCGCTTCTATTCACTGAAATCTACTATTGGTAATTAATCACTACCATTGGGGGTTGTCGGAATCCACCACAATGTTCATCAGAAGTTGCTGGATATTTTTCGTCATCACTAGTTGTTTGTATAAGCCAAACGCCAAAAAATATTTTCAACGCATTGAAATAATGATGAGGTTTTGATAAAGTGTTGAAGTTTGGAGAGGGGGGGGGGGGGGGGGGNGGGGGGGACTATATTACTGAATAATAATAGCATAAGCAAGATAGAAAAATAACAAAGAATTTACGGGTGGTTTGATGTTAAACACCTACGTCCACCACTCTAAATAGCCCCAAAGGCTACATTTTTTTTTTTTTTTTTAAAAAAGGGTAGGAAGGGGCAATTAGTATAATTTTCCCCTTTGACATGACCATCAGGGTTCCCACCTGTTGTAAAATATTCGATTTGAGCCATAACTACTGTCTGGGAAGGCGAGTCCATCACCACAGCCTAACCAAAGTGCAAGTTGATAAAGTAATAGCATCTGGTTCGCGGACTACTACCGCAAGCGGATTCGAACCCGTGACCACTAGGATTTACCAACTCAACTACCACCTTGGTGGTCCCCAAAGGCTACATTGTGCTCTCATTAACTTATTTGTCTACAATACAAAGGTCCCTAGGAGTAAGTAAATACAAGTATAGTAATCAAATCCTCCTAATTTGTTTTCAAGAGGTAGTTCAATCGACTGAGACCACGCCTAATAAAGCGGAGGTCACTAGTTCGAATCCCTCATTCCCTCTCTTATGCGGACATGTCAAAAAAAAAAAAAAAAATCCTCCTAATTTGATTACAATTGACCTTTAAATTAGAGAATATTTGATATCAACCTAATATAAAATATACCAAAAATATTATATATATAAATATATATATATTATATTTATGGGAAACTTTAAAAGACCCCCTAATCTTCCACCCGTTTACACAATCAACCCATGAATGAAAAAAAACTCACTTACCCCCCTGATCTTTCATTTTCTCTCACTTAAGGCCCTTTTGGCGTGATCTGCCCATCATACCCTTCACTCCAAAACTACGCCGTTTTGCCCAAAATGGTGTAGTTTTGGCCATTTTAGGATTTTAATTTAATTTAATTTTTTTTAAAGAAGGAATTTTTTTTTTTAAAAAAAAAAAAAAGAAAAAAAAGGGAAGGAAATCGGTGTTGCTCCAGCCACTCCCCTGGGCCACCCTATTTTTTGCCAAGGGGTGTCTAGAGCCACCCCCTACGGTTGGTATGGGGTGGCCGAAGCCACCCCCAGGCCCTTGGGGGTGGTCTGGCCATCCCCAAAAGCTCAAACCCATTCTTTCTTTCTTTNTTCCTTTCTTTTTTTCTTTTTAAATTTTTTTAATATTTTCCTTTTTTAAAAAAATAAAAAAACTAAAACCCTAAAATGGTCAAAACTATGCCGTTTTGGGCAAAACGATGTCCTTTTGCGAGAGCCCAAAACGGCGTAGTTTTAGAGTGAAGGGTATAATGGGCAAATTACTACCAAAAGGGTCTTAAGTGAGAAAATGAAAGATTATGGAGGGTAAGTGAGAGTTTTTTCGTTTACACAATCATGGGTTGATTGTGTAAACGGGTGGAAGATTGGGGGGGTCTTCTGAAGTTTCCCCTTATACTCATAACACAATTAAATTATATTTTTTTTAAAATATAATTTTGTTGAAAATTTGTTTCATAGAAAATTCTTTTACGTAGAAAGGAAACCTTAGTTTGTAAAAATGGGATACCATATATTACCTTTATAGAGCCTGTTTGAGTGTATATCTGATGGGCCTAAAAGTGCGTTTAACACAAAAAGTTTGTTTGGCGAAAAAAGTATCTATTTGGTAAAAAAAATTGAAAGCGCTTTTACGAGTCTACAAAGCCTAAGAATGATTAAAACGCACTTTTAACAAAAATTTAAAAATAAAACTTTTGCTAAAAAAATACTTTTTGACTTAAAAACTTCAAACACAATCCCAAACATGTTCATAGGATTGTTCAATTGATATTCATGTATGTGTAGGAAAAATGCAATTGTTGACATGACCATTGTATTGGTTATAATTAATCCAAAAGTCGATAGGTATTACTCATGTAATTTGACTGCCCTTGTTTTAAGGCATTTTATTCTTAACTTATTCTTAAGTTATATATATAGAGTATAACTTAAAGAAAATGAATAATTACATAAATCACTTTTGTGTTCTTCTTGTGTTACTTTAAGAATGATATGACTTATAGCATTACTCATATATAAGACACATGTTTAGCTTCTCTAATTTTAGCCCCGTATCTCCAGATCTCTGATTTAGACCCAACTCCGAACTTTTCTAGGTTAAGATTCCCTATTTTGTCATTTGTTTTTGGTTTATTAAAGCATAAAATAGATCATGTTAATTCTAAAAATTTGACTGTAATTTTTAATTTAAATAATGATCCAATCAATTAATGTCATTCAACTCTTGTTTGACATATCATGTGCTAATTGTATGTGTGGCAATTCAATTACTTAAAATTAGAAATATACCATAAATTAATTTTAAACTTTTTTTTTTCTTTCATTTTTATATTTATAAGGACTAAATTTGATATTTTTTCAACTTTTAAATAATGTGGCACTATGTTTAAATGATACGATATCATATATACAATTGACTAAAACAAAATAAATTACATCATTTATGTTTCGCTTGAAATATAGAGAATCCTACCTAGTAATTATATAGTTAAATAATTCAATTAAATGCTAGTGCTTGAATCCCAACTCCCAAGGGATGGTTTGAGAACGAAGCGAAGTGTATTATAGATTAGTAGTTGGCACGTCTTTGGGAGTATAGTATTGATTGGCAATTTTGCATGTGGCTTGCCCACTTCAAGGCAACCGCACCAAACTTTTTTGACTTGCCCTCAACTTGGGCCGTTTGACCATGTGGCCCAGTGGAAAAAAAGAAGAAGAGGAAAGTATTATATTATAAATTCTTTTACTAATTAATCAGTTATTAAATAATTAAATATATTTATTGTTAAAATTTAGGAGTAATTACTTTTTTCTCGTCAACAACAACACATTGGCACTTTCTTCCCATTAAGTACTGTAACACCTGACCCATGAACTATCATTTTATGCCTAAAATCCCAATTCCGTCAGTCGAAGACATTAACTCAGATTGTCTACCTATTAGTTTGCCTTTAAAAACTACAACATATTATCACTTTACCTCGATTAACTATAACGAATTATTGCTTTGACCGTTTGAATTAACGTTTTTGACTAACAAAATAGGCTTTTGACTAATAAAAAGGGGGTTTTAGATACAAAATAATAATTTATGAGGTCAAATATCGCAATTAGTAATCCATAAAAACAAGTAAAAGTCACGAGAAAAAAGATAATTACTAATAAAATTTATCAACCACCTCAATCACGTGACTTTTTAATTACTGTTTCAATAAAAAAAAAAAAAGCTCCCAAAACACGTTTTCGAAAATGAAACCAAACAGGCCTTAAGTTCAAGTCAAATCTCAAATCCAAGCAAAACTCTTTAAATTTTCATTATGACCCCTATATTATTGTTATATTACGTGGTCCCCCTGCTCAGCCCTTAATACTCAAACCCCCCCAACCATTTGCGCCAAGCTCAGTCAAGAGAGATCCAGCCGACCACAGAAGAAGGTTGGCATTGCGCGACACATGCAATTCAAGACAATAAATCATCAAAGCCGTGCCAGTCTTTCTCTGTAAGTCTCTTCGGATCTGATCCACTAATGATCTCTCTGTTTTTGCTTGTTTGTTTTCTCTTTGTGTGTTATACCGTTTGTTCTTTTTGTGGATTTTCCGGGTTTTTTGGAACCGGAGTTTGATGATTAATTCTGGGTTTTTAAGATTCTGGTCGGATTTGTGAGTTTGGGTTGTCATGAATAACTTTGGGAGAATTCTGTTCTGATAATTTTGTTTTTGTTTTTGTTTTTTGTTTTTTTTTTTTATATGATTGTAATTCTCTTTGTTTGGGTTTTAAGGTCCAGGAGGCAGTGATCTTATGACTTTTTATTCTTTTTGCAAGTTAATTTTGCTTTTGATTGACAAGAATCGTTGACTGGTTTGGTTGATGCAAGTGAAAATACCTAGTGTGTTAGGAGGGAACGAGGAATTCCACGAATAATCAAATAATGTGTATGGTGTGCATTTTGCTTGTTGAAATGTGGGAACTTGTTAGTGTTATCTCCCTGAATATATGCTGTGACTCTCAATTCAGTTGAATTAATGTTGACTGCGAACAATTGGGTTTGGTTGTCTGTATCTTGTTTTGCCAATGTACTTGAAAACACGTTGAATTATATTTGCACAAATTTGAGGCTTTTGTAGAGCGTTGCAGCTTGGTAGTCAATGATCAAAGCGATATTGGTTGTTATAATCAAAACAAACCTATATTGGGTCGTCTTAGTTCCTGATCTATATGCTTGGAAGTTGGAATTTCAGTTAGTCTGATTTGTTTGATGCCTCTAATTAATGTTAATCAGGTTGTTGTTTCTCATAAAGAAAGGTTATATAGTTAGCTTGTCAGGCAAATCGTTCATACTATTACAGCAACTCTACATTGTTTCATACTTTATGCTTCGAGTCTGGGTATCCTTTGGAAAGTTTAGATAACTGGGCCCTGATTTGTTTGCTGTGACTATATCATCAGGAAACATTAGGAACTATGGAAAAAAATTTAATAATATTTTACACCTGTACCCTTTATCACCCCTAAAAGAATTATGACTTTTTTTCCCCTTTGAAATGATANGAAAGGTTATATAGTTAGCCTGTCAGGCAAATCGTTCATAACTTCATACTATTACAGCAACTCTACATTGTTTCATACTTTATGCTTCGAGTCTGGGTATCCTTTGGAAAGTTTAGATAACTGGGCCCTGATTTGTTTGCTGTGACTATATCATCAGGAAACATTAGGAACTATGGAAAAAAATTTAATAATATTTGACACCTGTACCCTTTATCACCCCTAAAAGAATTATGACTTTTTTTCCCCTTTGAAATGATATGGTTGTTGCGGTTGCTTACTATTTCAATGAATGCCTTAAGTGATGGTCTTTTGTGTTTAAACTAATAGCCTATTAACAGTTTCTCATGGTTGTGCTTTTATGAATATTGATTTTTCTCTGTAATTTCACATATTGCAGGGTTTTAGTGTAGCTTAAGTTGTGAAATACATTACTATCTGCTTTATCTTCATCTATGTTTGGAGGTCTTGTGACAGCTCCTTCCAATAGTCCACACTTACGGAAGTCTGGAAGCAGACCGGTTTTCTCTGATCTTGGTACACTCAAGTTACAAGGCTTTGAGTTATGAGCATTTTGTAGTTACATTTTTTATCCCTTGATGGTTGCTTTTTCGTTACATCTAATGCTTGTTGTTGAATGTCTTTTAGGTACAGGTGAGCTGGAAAATGGTGTTGAGGAAGGTTTCTTGCATTCAATAGAGGCAAATGATGTGAAGGGTGTGAGTACACCAGTGAGCACTGCAGCAATCATGCCATCGCCTATTTTATTATGGAGATTCAAGGTTTTATTAGTTTTGATATACTATTTTTTTTTTTTTTTTAAAAAAAAAAATTTATTCATTTGATTATGATTTTAGATGTTGGATAGTTGGGAAATAATTCAAATTTAGTAAAAGATTTAATGTTCTAATTGTATTGTTCATGTTTTGAGAAAATTTCACGAATATAGATCATGGCTCCTTCTCTACTCTGTCTCTGGGGTATGTAATAATCATGATCAACTGCATTTTGGTTTGAAGTCTAAGATTTTGTTTTATAATGTCCCTTTTTTTTGTTTTCTTTTCCATATATTTAATATCTGTTACCAGACTCTGATTTATACTGTCTTCCAGGTACTGTTATTCTTTGTCTGGGGTTTCTGTTGTTGCAAGGTTAGTTCCGTTTTTTGTCTTTTATTACTGATGGGAGCAGTGGTGGCAATGTCTTGTATTGCACGTTGTCAAGATGTTCTTATTTGGCATGTGTGAGTCTTGCAGATTGGATGGGCTTCTGTAATGAGAATGAGTGCTGACTTAAGGGATTTATTTCTATATGAGGCATTTTTGTATTACAATCCTCTTCTTCTTGTGGTTAGTCATGATTTTCTTATTGAGAGTAGACTCTCTTTTCCATATTCTTCCATTCTTTATCCTTGAAGTAACATATTTTCTCCTAATTTGGTATTGCAGACTATGATGGTTTGGCTTTGGGGTATCAATTTGTGGTTTTTTTCCCAAGCCAATGTCAATTATGCAAAAATTTTTGATCTTGATCAAAATCATCTAACTCACAGAGAAATTTGGAAGGTACTAATTACTGCCAATGCAATGACTGTCATTGTTTGTTCATTACCTAATAATATGTATTGATTTTTTCGTCTTTTTAAACGATATTGTAATGGCTTGCCTAAATTTTGTTGACCTGTTTCTAAGATACTGACTTTTGTGCTTTGGTAGGTCCCTAAGATCCTTTTGATAACCTATTTGGTTTGGGGAGGGGGGGCGTTGTGTTGTACCACGGTACAATGTGAAATGAACCAAGAGCTAAATTATCTTCCTCATTGGATATGACTCTTGAATTAGGATACCCAAATTAACATGTAGCTTTCAACATGTCTCATGGTTTTTCAATGTCATCAATGGGATGTGGAAGTGGTTTTAACTTGTAATATGAGTTTGACAAAATGTCTCCTTTGGCTGGCAGACAATTTGCTGTTTGTTTCCTTGTTTTTATTGGCAATCACCAAAAACCTTTTAGAACAAGAATTAGCTGAAAATTAAATGGCTGTTATATGAGTGCAAGGAAGAAATGTTGCAAGTTCTCATGTATTTAAGGTCCAACCTTGACTTAGATTTTATATTTATAATAACTGATGAAGAAAGAAAAAAAATTGTGTTTCTCATTTTATAGAGGTGTTGGGGTTACGTGTGTATACAGGAAAGATATTTTGTATTTATCCTTTAAACATTCTTTCTACTTATTTCAAGCCTTGTTAATTTGTATGTGTCTGTGTGTACGTATATATCATATTTATTAGTATTGTGAATATTTGTCCAGTAACTCTGACCATCCATTTGATATTTGCAGTGTGCTACATGGATGACCATCATTGTGCCAACTAGCATGACAGCATATCTTTATCTTTATTCTCATGGAGAAGTATCTTTGGCTGCTTCACAACCAGTGTAATAGATGCATCCACTCATATACATTATTGACAAATTATTTTCTTTAGATTATTTGATGCTGGTCATTTCGTTTTCACTGTATAAAACTTATTGCAATATTTTGTTTATATTTTATGAGCTGCTTCTGATGTCTGAATTCTCACCCCCAAACAAATTCGACACGAGGTGGCTACATTCTTGGATTTACCTGGGCTAGAGCTAAAACTTAGATAAGTTTTAATGCTTATACATGAGTGACACCCTTGGTTGCCAAAAGTATGTAGTTAGTATTTTTGTTAAAATGTTAAACGTATTAGCTCGTTGAAACAGGGCTTTCATTGATATATCAAAACATCTCACGTGTTAGGGGTTCCCAGAGCAATTATATAAGGTTTTATTCTTTGTTCAATTATGTGTGCATTAAGGTGGATGAAGATAAGGGATATTTATGTTGAAACTTTTATTTGGTCTTTGATGTTTTTGCTTTAAGTTTGATGCATTTATAAGATTTCATACCCAACTTTGATATTGTTTTGCATGGAGTTGGCCAGACTCTTGAATATCAGTTCCCCTACAACAGAACAGAGCTAGCTTGTTTGGATGACTGAGCCTGCGAAGCACAAATGAGATATTCATTGTACATATGTTTTTTTTTCCTTGTTTAATTCTGTTTTAGTGCTCCTGCGTTGTGTATAACAAGGACTACTGTAGTCTCATCTTAAGTAAATCATGCTATTTATTGCTTATCATCAGATATTCCCCATTAACAAAAAAGTGATCTCCTTATTTTGTTATGGCTTTGCTAGTATGTTAAAATTGTTACAACTGTGTTAACTTTGAATTGCACTTTACTGCAGGTGTTCTTATATTGTGGTGTTGCAATGGTTTTGATATTCCCATTTGATATTTTTTATTTGTCATCCCGCTATTACTTGTTAAGGACTCTTTGGCGTATACTTCTACCACTACAGGCAAGTGTTGTTTTGTTATATCATTTTTTTTTTCCTAGGAAGTTTGTGTGTTTCTACTTACTGATGAATAGTTACAATGCTTTTGATTGATATAGCACTCCATAAAAAATAAAAAATAAAAAATAAAAGTACTTTCAAACATTCTAAAGTGTCTTCTAAGCTCCATTATTCATTGACACTGCAAGTGGGATTATAACCTCTAAAGGGAAATAAGTACAAAAATTAGGTTGCTCCTCACATGTTTCCTAGGATATACTTGAAAATGGTATGTACTGTCATTAAACTGCATTCCTGTGAATATAGCTAAGCCATTTGATTGCTTGCCTTCATTCTTTCGTTGGTTAATTAAGGTGTTGGTGAAATGTGTCAATGCGGATATACTTGATTGAAACCTAGATACAAACAAATACACTATAAACAGTATAATAACTAATCTGTTGAGATGAAAAGCCTGGCAGGACTTGATCCCACAACGTTAATGATTCTCAGCATGGAGACCTTGGTTTGTTTGGTCATTGGTATGCACTACAAGTATGGTTTTACTTATCACTGGGAGTGTAAGAGCCTTGGGAAGCACACTGACCCACAACCTACCTTAATTTTACATAGCACTATGGCACCACTAACCCAAAAGAATGATGCGTAGAAGAGGAACATAGATTCTGGTCTGTTTTGGTGGTTTAAACATTTTCTTGTTCATGTAGGCCTTAGTATGATGTATTGAATATTTGGTGTTTGTTTGGTGAATACAGGCAATATCATTTTCTGATTTTTTCTTAGCTGATATCTTGACCTCCATGGCAAAGGTATGTGTTATTTTTTCTGATTTAACCATTCTCCGGTTCAATTCCCATGTCTTTACATTGTTTGATATTTAAGAATATAATAGATATTGTTTCAAATGCTATTCTATGTTTTTTTTTTTTTAATAAGTAATTCAATCTTATTACTTATATATATATATAAAAAAAAGTAATTCAATTTTATTAGAAGGTGAAAGAGCGCAATCCAAGTATACGAGGAGTGTACAACAACCAATTAGGGAGAAGAGGAAGAACACAAATTTAGAAATTCTTGAAAATTAGAAACACGAGAATTGTTGAGAGCAACTATCCACCCATAAAGGCTAATTTCATTGAAAATCATTGCAACTATCCACCCATAAAGGGTTTTTATTTTTATTTTTTTATTATAAGTAATTCATTTCATTGAAAAACGCAGAAGGGTGCAACCCTAGCATAGAAAAGGATGTATACAAAAGATATTCCCCACTAAAGGCTAATTTGTATTGTAAATCTATCCCAACTATCTTTCATATTAGGGTTGAGAGTACTTATTAATGTACTGCCGTAGGCAATTCCCCCTAAAGTCAAACCATCCCAAAATTATCGTGTCCTTTCACTGTTGCTACTGCCATTGTCTTCCATCTTTTATTTTTTCTCAAATTTCTATGTTCTTGGCATTGTGTTGTCTCCAAATGCACCACATCAAACATAGATGCACCATCTTCTAGGCATCTATACAACAGTGGCAATCAAACTAGCCTCTCCAACTAACTAACAACTCCACTACCCGTTGAGGCATTACCCATTTTGTTTCGAAAATTGAAAACCAATACCCACAAAACTCTAGCTACTTTGTAGTGGAGCAAAAGATGGTCGATGGATTCCTTGCACATGCAACACCAGTTCATCATTATACATGCCTCTTGGAGGGGCCTTGTTTCTCCAAATGCTCTTCCATTGGAAAGAAAAACTTGCGCGGGAGGTGTTGGTTCTGGAAGGGGTCTAACAAATTCTATCCTTACCATCTCGACTCATCGATGAGTACAAAAGATTAAGAACAAAGTGACCATCTCCACCTCCCAATCATGCATTGCTCTGATGAAGACGATATTCCACTAAATGGTGTCATTATAAAATGGCATATGGTCTGTCACCGAGGCCTCCTTAAAGCGAGCTATGTAAACAACACTGGGAAAAATGCCTTTAAGGTCTAATCACCACATCTCCATGCTAGAACCTGATGTTAGACCCATCTCCCCCCTCAAATTTCTCTTATTTTATGGTTTTTACTTAAATATATAATTCATATTCATATAATTTCTCAATGTTGAAAATCATTTGAACATTACATTTGTAGAGGCACCATCTCGAGTGCCATTTTCATTGAAAATGCCTGAGAATGAAACAATCAGTTTATTTTTGGTGACCGTGTTCATACACATGCATATGTTTTTCCTAATTAATTATTTTAGTGGAAAAATTATAGTATTAGTATAACTATTTTGTTATGCTACCCATGTTTCACCTTGTCTTGGGAAGGTAGAATCAGGAATTATACTTCCCGCTATGCCTTTTTCATTGATTGTAATTGTCACTTCTGTGCAGGTTTTCTCAGATTTGGAGCGTTCAGTATGTAGAATGGTCCATCGACAGGTTAATGTTCTGTTCCTAAGCCTGGTTTTGTGCATATTATCATATTGACTCTAATCAGCTCCTTTTTTTTTTTTGGGTGAGATTTCCATCTTTTTTCCCCTAATTAAAAGTCAAGTTTTTTCTTTATTCTCTCTCTCTCGTTCGTTCAATTTGAAATGCTACACGAGGTTTTCCCCTTATATGTTATTATTTTATATCATGTAAAGAAATTGTCAGAACTTTTTTTTGGTATAACCAAATTGATTCACTTGAAGAAGTTGTTTTACCTTCACTTTGGTATAAATTGCAACATATTTTTAATTGATAAGAGTGGAATGGAGATGTTAGACTATACCATATAGCTGGGAATTGGGATAAGGCTAAGTAAAGTTTGAGTATGAGTAGGAGAGAGAGTATGGAACAACTTAAGTGTTCTTTTAAAATTTTCTTGATATTTATATGCTAAGTATGCATTCTGATCATTTTAAGACTCAATTCATTTTCCATGAGAATTCAGTGAGAAAATTAGTAGACTGATAGATGATTGTGCCACATTGATGGTGAGGCCAGTGATATGTGAAAACAAGGAAGAACATTGTTTGAATTCTCTGCCTTTAGCTCCATGAACCCAAGTAATCGACCCCTTTTACTGAAATTTCTAATGGAGCCTGTGGTTTTTCCAATAATTTTAAAGTCTGCCAATCAGTATTTGCACTTCTTTTTTTTTTTTTTGGTTAAAAATGGTTTCATATAAAGTCGATGTTTCACTTCTCTCTTGTTAAGAGATATCATTTAAATCAAGCAGGTTGCCACTATAGCATGGTTTGAAGCTGATTCTGTTTGTGGCAGTCACTCTGTTGCAATCCCTGTAATTCTTGTTTTGCCTTACCTTTTTCGTTTCTTCCAATGTCTTCGGCAATACAAGGATACTGGGGAGAAAACAGCCGTTCTGAATGGTAAGATCTCATGGTTATCACATTTATGAAATCTTTTTATTATTTATCATCCGATGTCTTTTGAAACATAGGGTGTCCATTATACAGGCTCATTTATGTTTCAACTGCTGGGTTCCGCCATTTCCCTAACATATATTAATTCCTTGTCCATTAGTATTTTTTAGGTGTGTTAATTTTGTTATTTTGTAACCATCGTATCTAAAACTGTCAACTTTATTGTACAGTTATGAGTTACTTCTGATTTTATTGCTTCAATGTTATAGTGACTTTATTTGCTTATGTTTTTCAGCTTTAAAATATTCGACGGCAGTACCAGTGATTTTTCTTTCAGCCCTTAAATATCATGTCTTCCCTGATAGGTGGACAAGCTTTTATCGGCCTCTCTGGCTTCTCTCTAGTGTTTTGAACTCTTTGTACTCATTCTACTGGGATGTGACCCGAGACTGGGACTTGAGGTATGTCAACTCTTAATAGCTTGAGAATGTTACATACTAAGCAAACTTCTCCCTTTGATTATTCTTACTTGTTTTTTTTATTCACCTTAATCACACATTAATATTTAATACCATAAATCCTTGTAGCAGATGGCATCTAGATTTATATGCACAAGCATGCATTTTTCTTGGCACTTGTTTTTCCAAAGGGTTCCATAAACTTTTGTAGTCATAGATGGTGTTTACTTTAGAACATGTAATCACATCAAACTCATGATCATTTGATTTCAAATTTAGTTGTCACAAATGTTAATGTTGGAGGTTTTGGAGCCAAATTGTAAATTACTTATAAAAAGAAAGCGTTGGAGTAAAATTATAACTTCCTGGGTTACTTATTTGGAAACCATGATTTTTCAATAAAATTTGCAATCCTGTCTGATATGCTTGCTTTGCCTTTGTGCACTAAAGTTACAGTGCTGCAGGCCATATAAAGAACACAGACCATACATTTTCAGAACTTGTTACATCATGAATATTCTTTTGTGAGTAAATATCTTTTTCTCTTTGCCAGTGGCTTCACTCGGATATTCAAGTTCAACAAACCTCATCTCTGCTCAAACCTGTTACATGGACGAAAATGGGTAAGGCTTGGCCTATTTTGTTGCAGTATTTTAGTCACACAAGTGTTTGAATGACCTTAAATGACATATTTTATGTATATGGATTGCAGGTTTATTTTTGGGTGATCGGAAGCAATCTTGTATTGCGTTGCACATGGACATACAAGCTGTCTGCACATCTTCGCCATAATTACCTTACCGTTTTCGCGATCACTGCCTTGGAGATTTTCCGCCGCTTTCAGTGGATTTTCTTCCGTGTGGAAAATGAATTGAATAAGATGAACTCCAAGTCAAATATCCAGCTTTCAATGAATGACATCCCAAATGAGGAAGAGAAGAAATTGCTTGATTCTAGTGAGCACAGTGTATAGTGAATCGGACAGTCAATATCTTGCTAGCAGAATCATTTGAGGTTTAGTAAAATATTTTGGCCACCAGGGTTCACCATTCTATTTGGAACTTCATTTTTATACGAAGATGTTGAAAATTTTCCTTTGTTCATAAAGATAACAGATTGTTCAATCGTTAGATAATTTTGATAGATGATATATTGATTCAATTTATTACAGTATCATTATTTATTGTAGTACCTTACTGGTGGATTTGATGATGACATATTAACCGACGTGCTTGAACACAAAGTTCCTAAGAAAGGGGTCGTGTTCATGTCCGAGTGCCTTTCAGATTGAGCAATGCAAACTTCTGTGTCCACAATAAGCCAAAATGTCAGCCTCCATTTCCTTTTTTGACTGCGTTTTCGTCTTTTCCTTCCCGTCTGTCTATCTAACTTGACAGGGCAAGGAACCCCTCTCTTGTATACTTTCGTCTTTATTTTTTTTTAAAAAAAAAAAACCTATATTTTGTTGATTTGGCTTAGGTGCTGTAAATAGTTAAAAATTGCACGTCTTTTGTAATTTTTTTAACGATTTATATTTAAATTTAAGTTTTCTATGAGAACGAGAAACCAAAATTAAATTTAAACGGTTGAATAAGTTATGCTTTATTTATTTATTTTATTATATTAACATTCAGCCATCTCTTGTAGCCATCACCACCACCATTTTCCAGATCCTTAACATAAAAGACATGTACGTTACATGATTATCGGATGCATAGAAATACCTATTGTAGTGTCAAAAAGATAGGTCCATGACATGAGACATAAAGAACGTGCCATTCTTTTGCTTCCTTCTAAAATGCCAAGCAAATATAATGCCATACAAAATAGTTTCCACCTCCAATTTCATGAATTGTTTCTGTCCAAATAAAATCCATCTTTGATTTTCAGTTACCCTTCTGATCCAATGGCTCAGAGTCACTGTCTCGTCCACATCCCTATTTCCCACTAGCAAGATCACCCAAATTCCATCTACTAAACTGTTATCCAACCACCCCTAGAAGTGACAGATCAGAAAGTACACGTGTCAAAAGCCCAGTTCGTCTCCCTACAAACTAGATAACATATAGACTCGGAAGCACCCCACTCTTTGAAGTCTTAAGCATCCAAATGACTCAAAATTCTTCTTCACACCTCTCGGAAAAACCACCAAAATGGTCTAGATGTTAGCTACCGGTGGGTATAATAACCAAATCCGGCAGCCGGAGCCGGAGCCGGAGCCGGGCCTCGCAGAGACCACCACGCCGAGAGTGCTAACCATATTGTCTTCCGTTTTAGAGAAGCTGGTGGCTCGAAATGACCAGCTGGTGGAGTGCTTGAGCCAGCAGCTGGATGAGTTGAGCTTATACAGCTCGGGTCGGGTTGGGAAGAGCTTGAATGCTTTTCATGGCGTGAGAGCACCAAGCATAAGCATACCCAAGTACTTGGAGAGGCTATACAAGTACACGAGTTGCAGTCCATCTTGTTTTGTGGTTGGATATGTGTATATAGACAGGCTGCTTCACAGGCACCCTGACTCCCTCGTCATTTCCTTGAATGTGCATAGATTACTGGTTACAAGCGTTATGGTTGCTTCTAAGATGCTAGATGATGTGTAAGCTCTCTCTCTCTCTCTCTCTCTCTCTCTCTCTGTGACATGCCTGCTTTATTCAATATCTTCCTTCGGCTTCTTTTATTGATGTGGGTGTGGTTCATTATAGAAAAAATATGTCATGGTTCTTGCCTGTTTGGTTTTTGGGGTAGTATTTGAACCTTTTTTCTATGTAAATGTAACCATTGAAATCCAACTGAAATACCTTAACACTGTTCTGAATTGGGTTGACTTGATCAATTCCATTGGTATACTACTGCTATCTCTGCTTTGAATGTGCAATGAATTTAACAGAATCATTGCATATAATGCATACCATTAGAGATGGTGGCCCTGAACGAGAAAGTAATATTGATATCTAGTACAAAGGTTAAATGGTAACCGCTCTCTCCTATGGAAGTAGGCATACTGTCAAACTACATAAATTTTGTGTTTTGTTTTCTATTTTTTTCTCTTTACTTTTCACTAATTCGCAGAGTCTCGATAAGACTATATGGCGGACAATTAGTACCATGAGCAGCAGGATTGATCTACTTGATTGATTAATCTGTTCTTCACAAAAATAAATAAATAATAAAAAAATAGACAGGGTTTGTAAGAATACTAACATTAATTCTTTCCCATCCATTGAACTATTACAGGCATTACAACAATGCATTTTATGCTCGGGTTGGAGGGGTAAGCAATGCTGAATTAAACAAGCTCGAGCTGGAATTACTGTTTCTATTGGATTTTGGAGTTACAGTGAGCTCTCGGGTTTTTGAGAGCTACTGCTTGCACTTGGAAAAGGAAATGTTATTGAATGGCATCGGGCAGAAGATCGAAAGGGCAGTAATTCCCAGTGCTGTGGATGATTTGACTGAAATATCAATAGAAGATGCACAGAGTTCTTCACCCCCTCAGATAGTGGACTGACCTGCATTTTTCTGCTGCTGCTGATTCTTTCTTTTGGCTCAGAAAATCGTGAATTGTTGGCCATGCAATCATGGGCAGGTTTCTTGTTTGTATCGTATAATCATGGAATATTATGGAAGCCTCAACAGTCCACATTGATAATGTTAATATTCCAACACTTCCACATTGATGATGTTAATGTTTAAACCCTTCTAAAGAAGCTCGTTCAAACAAGTCTTGGACCTCGTCCTTACGCCATTGTTAGTACTTGTTCTCTTCATAAATTCAAACGCAATCCGGTCAACATCAATTAATATCATAATACTATCATTCAATTATATGAGAGCCTTAGGCAAATTGGGATCTCCAGCAATTTAGACAACACATTGTGAGAGATCTTATATGAGACTTACATGTCCAAATAAATTTTGAACTGTCCTATTACCTACTCGGACAAATAGGTCTCATGAAAGCTCTCTCATTACTATAAATCTTTATTCGTATTAGTTGCAATAGAATTGCAAGCATCGATAAGTTAAATTCCACTTTTGAATTGGTGCTCTTAATGTCTTTGGTTGCTTCCAATTCTTTGAAATTGGATAATTTCTAGTTCATTTAAATTATATAATATCTAGTATTCAGTTAATTATATTTGAGGGGTATTGTTGTTCTTTCAATTTTATATTAGGATTTTATTTTATTTTATTAGGACTTCATTTTCTTTCCTTAATAGGGTTAAATTTGCTTTAATTATTTTACTTTCCTTATTAGGACTAGGTTTACTATTGCTATTAGGATTAGGTTTACTTCTTCTACATGATTAGGTTCTCTTCTATAAATAGGTTAGCTTATTATATAAAACTCATCAATTGAATTATTATTAAATCAGAGGATTCTCTCTCAAATAACTTATTCTCATTCTCTTCAGAATTATAGATGGCAAACAACAACCATGATTCCCCTTTGGCCGATGATGATTTGTTGGTCAACATGCTCGTGTTGAAACTGGCACACCCAGAAGAAGAAGAGACCATAAAATCCTTCCGTGTGCCGCGCAGGCTTTTATCCTCCGAGGAATCCTCAACCGACGTCGTACCGAACTTGCTTTCCCATACAACTCTCCCGCAGTTCTTTCACCGGTGTCCTTCGTTTGTCAAAGATGTGTCGGAGTACGTTTGTTCATTGGCTAGCAACGCGCAGCAGAGTGTGTATGTCTATCATGTGGTCACTGATAACGCAGAAGCAAGTATGTGCTTTTGGGATTACTTTTTTTCGACAGAGAAGCTGAGTTGCAGGGAAGATATAATTTGCATGGCGTACGAGTCAGGGCATTGGCTGGCAATTCCCAGTGGAAGGATTTCACTCCAGTTGGACGACGGAGAGCAGCCGCAGAGCGAAAGGGCGAGGCCATTGGAATCCGCAGTAGAAGCGCTGAATGAGCTCAAACTTGAAGCGCGGCGTACCGTCTGCTTACATGATCAGGATGACATGGACGCATGCGAAAGGGTGGATTCTCATGGACTAAAGGAGTCCTACAGCGAGTCAAGAGCAGTGGAGTTATCTTAAATTGCAATTTTTTTATTTAATTTTTAATTTTTTGGTGTAAAAATAAACTCTCTCAAACTTATTTTGCACTTTTAATTTGCCCCTTCCATTGCCAATTTCTACCAACTTGGGATGAATGATGTGTCACTTGACCCATAAATGATTGAAATTGTTTATCATATCTCAAGTTCATATCCGTTGAAAATATAATTATGTTAGCCATAGAGATCCATTGATAAGTTAGCCATGCCTGCTGCCGGAGCGGTTGTTTTGTGGAGTGGTTGTATTTCTTTTGCTATTTTTATGTTGTCTCATTTATGTTTTGCTGCACCCTTTTTTTTTTTTGGGTTGTTGTCTCTCTGATCTTATTTGATATGATCCGATGGATGAGACTTTTGTAGTTGGTGGTCGTTCTTCATCACGACTCCATTCTAGTTTTTGGTTTTTGGTAGTACCTCTCTTGCAATAACCATTTTATGGTGGTTGTTGCTTTTACCGCTTATGACTTTTCATTGAGTCCTTTTACTATTTATTACCGCCTTTTGTAGCCCTTAGAGAGGCCCGGTTTGTTTATGATTCTTTTGGGATCATGAATAAGATCATTACCTATCATTTTGTGTTTGTTTGTAGTGCATTTTTTGTTTGGACTTTATTGTTGGAGTGCCCATTCCATTATTGTTATTCAATCCATGTAACCCAATTTCTTTATTTAAATTATAAAAAAAAAGAAGAAGAAGAAGTTAGTCATGGATCTTTGGCCATGTAGCTGTTGAGGTCCATGGCTAGGTTGTAGGCCTCTAGTCATTGAGGCCCATGTGAGGTTGTATGCAAGGGTACTCAAACGATTATAATCGGTGGTTATTGACTATAACAGTAACCGCTTTGGGCGGTTATTGATTTTAATAACCGCAACGCCTAGGCGGTTATTTTATAACTGGCAGGTAGCGGTATTAGCGGTTATTTTATAATTGGCAGTTGTTAGCGGTTATTCAATCAAATAACTAGCGATTTTATAACCTTTTTTTTATATAGGCTTTTTAAGTGTTTTATGCCTTTAATTGGCTTATTTAATGGAATTAACCTATTTCTTAAGCTTATTTTAAAGGTTTAATGCTAAAATGTTCCAAAAAAGATGAAAAAAAAAAAAAAACATGTTATTTTTTGGGCCAGCCAATGTTTTTGAATAAGAGTTAGTCCAAAACATCATATGCTACATTATATATTTCAGATACATAGTCATAAATAGCCCAAATCCATTAATCCAAATACATATGAAAAAATTAATATATTTTATTAATATATAATATATATTTATATAATTATATTTAAATGAAGGCGGTTAGTGGTTATAACCGCCTTGCCCTACCCCTAATAACCACCTACCAAAGCAATTAACGGTTATATGCTGTTAGTGGGGCGATTGTTTGAGCAGTACTAATTGTAAGTCTCTTGCCTTGTCCTATCCCTAATAACTGCCTACTAAAGCGATTAACAGTTATAAGTTGTTAGTGAGGCGATTGTTTGAGCAGCACTAATTGCAGGAGTCTTGCTATGAAGCTTGAGTGTGAGTCTCTCCCCTTTTCATGGTCATGGAGGTCCAACCATGATATATTTTTTCTTACTTTCTTGTTTTTTAAAAAATTTATGTGACACAAGAATAAGATCACGTGATACACTTTTCATTTAAATTAATAGAAACACGTGACCAGAGGGAGCAAATTGAAAGTACTGATTAACTTGAGGGAAGGATTGTTAGTTTTTAAAACTTAGTGGGGTGATTGTAAATTGATTTAAGTTGGAGGGGATAAGTTTATTTTTCCAAACAATTTGTACAACAGAATATATATTAAAAAAAAAAAAATGCTGTAGAAAAAACACCTACTCTCTTTTCGATCATAGAAGCAAAGTACAACTCGCTCTTTCTGTCTCCAAAATCGAACAGTGCTAAAGCGATGGACCTGAGAATTTGAAGCGCTCTCTTTTTGAAACGACGACGTGTGTTTCTTCGTGTTGATTGGTTTGGGTTCGGCCATGGCAGAGTCGTCGAAAGAAGAGCTGGTCCAGCTGATCAAGCGCTTCGGGGCTTATCTCACCGTCAAGATTTCCCATCTCCTTCCGATCTCCCTTCAGAACCTGGTTCGTACGTCTATTCCCTTTTCTGCCTGTATCAATTTCGAAACTTTCTTGAAGTTCCTGCCGGATCTGGTACTCATTTCGCGCCAAGAATCCATCGCTATTGTCAAAATTTATGTCGTAATCTGATGGTGTTTGTTAGTTTATTCTTTAATTTATACCGAATTTGGTGCTTGTTTGAATGTTAATTCGGGTTTAGAGTATTGGAAAAAGACTGATGATTAAACAAACTGCGAATAGTAATTATGCGATTTCTGATGACGAAATTTGCTATTTTGGTATGTAAATTACTCAAACAATGGCACGTAAATGCAATTTTAATGGATTTAATTAAATTTTGTATGATTTTAACGAATAAAATGAAGCTTTAGGCATTGACTATCACGGTGGAATTTGAGTGAAGCCTAATGTCCATTACTTGAAGTTGGAATTCGATTTAGTAAAAGAAAAAGCCTCCCCGCCCCCAACGAAAAAAAAAGGTTGATAAATGTGGGCGGCCTCATATGTTTGATTGTAGCAACAATCTAAGTTAATCTTTTTACCTCACTTTCAAAGATGTTTTCATTGTTGGTATGGAAAGGTGAATTATTTTGCGCCTAGTGGGATTGCTGGCGTTTGCTCATTTGAATCAATTCAATGAGCTATCAAAATATTATCATTCTTGACATCAGTAGTAATAGGTGGCTTGAGGTCATGTTGTTCTCGCACATTTGCACCCCTAGCTCCTTTTAGGGTTGGGCGGCTGGGAATTATTTAATTGATTATGGGAGTAAACAGCGTGCTATCAAAAATAGCTAAGGTGGCTATTGCACAAATCAGTATGCTAAATACAGCATTAAGTCCCCCATGGCCATGCCTATTCTGGGGATAGTGCTGATAGAAATTTGTTTAGAATATCCTGTCAAGGGTTATATGGTTAGAATCACTTAATGAAGCTCAGTCTCACCTAGTAACGAATTAATAATTAGTTAATATGGGACTTAGGCACCCATGAGCGCTCAACAGGAACAATCCACCAACCCAATATGGAACTAACATTCTAGGGCGTCAAAATCCCCTCACTCAAATTCTTGACATCATCATTAGGGGCCATGTCATGTAATGCCCCAATGCCACATGATGTTATTAGGTCGCTTTGATACTGTTTGTCATGACCTAAAGAAAGTGTTAGCCATATTTGCACTATCACTTTAAAAGGATTAGTCAAGTTACAATTGAAGCTCTAGACCTGGCAAAACGAGTTGGCAGATCATGTTCGAGTCGACCCGCCAACCCGATAATGGTAAACCCAAACATGACCCGTTTATCTAAATGGGCCAAACCCTTAAACCCTAACATGACTCATGAGTGACTTGTCATGACATGCTTAATAAATGGGTCACAAATGAGTCAAACGGGTTGATCCATTTAGACCCAAATGCAACATGTTTATCGTGTTTGACCTAATCGAACACGACATGTTTGATCCGTCTCAACATGTTTTTATTAAATAATATATATAATTTCATAAACGGGTTAAGCGGGTCAACCTGTTTATGCCAAAACCTAACCTTATAATTCCATGACGGGTTCACAAGTAGTGTCAAAAATTGTCAACCTTAAATATTTTTCACCTTATGTTTGCAAGCAACATTTTTTGAGAGACAAATTCGGATCATCTTTGCAACTTGCGTTGTTTGTTTTTATGCTTTGAAGCGGTTTCAAATTTGAGGATCAACCTGGCCAAGTTTAAATTAGCTCATGTTGGCAATGTCATTGATGTTGAAGGTCTAGCTAGTGTTTAGGGTTGCTGGGTTTTTTTTTTGCTGATGAAATACCTAGGCCTTCCCTTGGGAGCTTTGTTTAAGGCCAAATCTATTCATGACGACATTATTGAGAATATAAAGTGTTGCTTGGCGCGATGGAAAAGGGTGCACTTGTCAAAGGGTGGGAGAAGTACATTGATTAAAAGCACTTTATCTAATTTTCCTACTTCATGTCTCCTTTTCCCCTACCAGTTGGTGTTGCCAATTGCATAAAAAGTTGTAGCGGGAGTTTTTGTGAGGTGGTATTGGTAAAGAATTCAAATTCCACTCGGTTAGTTGGCCAAAGGTGTGTCCTCCAATCTTTGAAGGTGGGTTTGGGGTTCGAAATTTACTTGTGTTCAATTGAGCTCTTATGAGAAAGTAGCTTTGGCACTGTGCTCATGAGAGAGAGGTCTTGTGGAGAGTTGTTGTGAATTTTAAATATGGCAATGCATTGGGTGATGTAAAATTGATGTCCATGGGACGTATAGTGTGGGGCCTCGGGGCTTTCATATTTTCTAGATTTTTTTTCCTTTTAGTTAGGTGTCTCTCTTGTATACTTCTTGTGGATTTGGGTTGCGCCTTTATGCTTTTTAATGAATTTGCATTTTCTTATAAAATAAAAAAAGGACCAATTTCACTTAGTAAGAAATTAATGTGGGACTTAGTACTTGTGAGCACCTTTATAATCAACTCACTCAATACAGACAGTCCACTCTTTCAATATGGAACTAACATTCTGGGGCACAGTTCCACTAGTGAAACTATAAATAGTGAATAGAATAGATAAAGAAACAAAATGGACTAATTTAAGAAGTTTAATTTTATAATTTGATACGTAGCTATACAAACTATGGCCAACATCTACCTTATTTTCTGTTTGGGGAACATCTGACTTATGATGTTTTGTCCTTGGTGTAAAAATCGCTGAGTGTCGTGATTGATAAGTTTCTGAACAGAAATGTGTCATTGATATAGCATGGGGTTTGCTTCTTTGGAGTCATGATTTGGATTCACAGTCTAATGAGGCTCTTCAATTGCTTGCTATCTTAATAGTGTCCTCTAGAGAAAAATGCCAAGCACTATGACTTGTAGCTCTTTTAGAACCAGATGATGTATCTAGTTGGATTTTATATTGTCCTTTGCTTTGTTAAATTCTGTTGAGTTTGCAAGAGGACGTAGCGTATATTACTGCTTAGCATGCAGCATTGTGAGCAGCACCTCTGAGTAGTTCCTGAGAACAATGGGTTATTAGGGCTTTTGAGAATATAGTTCCTACAAGGAAGACCAGAGTTTAAGAACAAAGTTTACCGTCTTTTGGCTGGAGAACTTTTATTTATGTGAAAACTGTAATTATTTGTGCTCCAATCTTCATGTTTGCAACGCATCTATTATTACAGGATGCTACAAATGTCTCAGAGTTGAATGCTAAAGCTTCAAAAACTCAAGATTCTGACCTTCCTCAAGTGTTCCTTTTTTGTTCCCTGAAAATTGTTTTATTCTTCTCTAATGGTCTTTTCCTCTTAGGGAGTGTGATGTTCTCCTGAATTATGCTAATGATTTTAAGGCTATGCAAAACCCACTACCAGCGAGGATAGAAGCAGTGGCTCATGAAAATATCTGGTAGTCCTTCGAAATGGAGCGGGGGGTGGGGGGGGGGGGGATTGAATTCTGGTGGACATATAAGCCTATATTAAATGCTATCAAAAGTATATGGGTTGCTCGATAAAAAATGGAGAGAGAGAGCAATGATGTTTGAAAGAAAGAACAACAGTTTCAATGGGCCTTATTTCTAACTCGTGTTATACAGGTTCAATCAATTAGTTTTTATCTATGATTGGGAATTATCCCATGCACTGAATTTCTGTCTGGGATGATTTGGGATTTCTAAGAACTTTCAAATTGGTAGCAGAATTCACGATCTTTTGGGGCTATTGCGGGGCTTGCTGTTGCAATTGTCTTCACTTGGAGGCTTTTGAGATCACCTAGTCAACCTCAGAGAAGGCAACCCAAACGACAGGCTGGAACACCTAGTAGCTCTGGTGTCAGTACCCCTTCAAATGCAAACTTAGTACCTCCCGGAGTTTCTCCATCCCTGGAGGATTCAAGAGCACAAAATGTTGTTGATGAGTTCTTTCAGCCGGTGAAGGTTGGTGTTGAGTTTTTTGCACGACATTTGAATTATATATTGCTTTAATTTGACTTGCTTTAATCTGACGTCTCTTTTTCCCCCTTTTCAGCCAACTTTGGGGCAAATTGTAAGGCAGAAATTGAGTGAAGGAAGAAAGGTAATTAGCAGATGCTCAATGATAGTCTTATAAGCTAAGCTAGATTATCTTGTTTTGCTTATTATGTTCTTTCTATTTATGGAAGGTCTTAAGGAAGTAGGAATAGTTCTCAAACAGCTACCAATTGAACTAAAATCTATGATTAATGGATACTTTTTCTTTTCTTTGTCAATGTGAACATAGGTGATTCCTCTATTTTGAATCAGGAATTTTAAAACCTTCATCAATTTGCCAGTTCAATGGCCATGCAGGACAGAATTGCCTGCCTATAGCTTTACTGATCAATTATACTGGGCAGACTATTCAGGGATCTTATTTGAGTCAACTATTCTGAAATAAATTTGTAAATATAGGTCATGTATAATGTGTGGTCAGGATTCAAATTATCGGTGGCTTATAAGTGTGTGCGTTTCACAGTCTCTAGTGTCTGATTCTTATTGGATTGATGATAATCTTGTATGTGTATGCACTTCTAAAAATTTAAAGGGAGGAAAACGAATAATCATATCCAGAAAACTGCATATATGTGTGTGTGTGTGTGTGTGTATTTATATATATATATATTTCCTTAAATGCTAAATGAACAAACTTTAGAGTAAGTGCATCAAGTAACCAGTTGTAAGAGGACAGGTTTGATGAGTTTTTGATGTCTCTGTTCTGGGTACGGGGTTTAGTAACTTACTGAAATTTTTAAAGTAGTTGAAGGGCTGTTCAACTTCTGAATGAGAAATACGAAGTTCTACAATATGTGGAGCACAAGATTGTCTTCTGAGTAAAATACTCATAAATACTTGAAAAGATAACTAAGAAACATTACGATAGAATGATTTCTGAAAGATGTGATTCTGAATTACTTTTGCTTAAAAGGGTATGTACAATTTGAAACATACATGAAACTTAAGTGATTGGGAGCCTGCGTTCCACTCCTTGATTGCCTTGCCTCTATAAGATCTTCACTGCATGTTGTAAAGAATAACTTCCAGAGTTTAACTTCATGATATCATGGTTTGATTTCCACTTTTAGTTGTGGTCTAGGCTATAATGTATAACCCGCCGTATTTGCTACTTATTTAATATTTCAGAAAAAATACTGCAATTAAAGTTTGTTTTTTCTTATTCCCTTTGTATGACCTGTTATATCTGTAGGTAACATGTCGTTTGGTTGGAGTAATTCTTGAGGAAAGTAGTCCAGAGGAGATTCAGGTGGTGAAACTTTGTTTTTAATAAATTCTTATAAAAGCAATCTGGGAAAGGATTGACATTGTTTACTATGTTCATGGCAGAAACAAGCAACTGTGAGGTCCTCTGTGCTTGAAGTACTATTGGAAATCACGAAATTTTGTGATCTTTACCTCATGGAAAGAGTTTTGGATGATGAAAGTGAAGTGCGTGCAGACCTTGTTAATCCTTATTTTGTGACACTTAATCAATACTTTATTTTTGTTGAAGTGTGTTGTGTCATGTAATGTGCTAAACAGTTCACAGTGCCAGTAAGCAACTTCTTAAGTGGTTGACTGTATATATTACTGTGCTCATGCTCTTGTACTTTTTTGCATGTTTGCCATGTTCAACATTTTTAACATATTTTTGTAGCATGGAAGCCGTAACATGGAATTAATATTTTCTTAAATACGAAAATATTCAAAATCAACTGTACTATTTAATATTGGTTAATTTTGTGTTCTTGTAACATATTTAATTAATGAGGATTTTATTCTTAAAATGTCTTTCAAATTTGTCCCATCTATAAATACAAGGATGGATATGTTGACATATGAGCATTGGCGATGTATAATTTGTGGATGTTACGTATTGAGATCTCTAAACTGTTATTTTGTATCAGCATAGTTGGGGTTGTTTTATCCTAGTTGCTGCTAACGGCTAGTGTCTTAACATAATATTCACTCTGCAGACTGCTCTATATTAGCGTTTTCTTGCTGCTGTATGGTAGTTTGTTAACTATTAAAAAGTTTCCGTTGTCTTTTATGGGATGAACTTTTGTCTGCAGAGAAAAGTTCTGCAAGCTTTGGAAGATGCTGGGGTTTTCACATCTGGTGGTTTGGTCAAAGACAAGGTAAAAAAAAATGTGTACCTTAAATTTATATGACCTTAAAAGCAATTGAAATCTTGTTCTAATGATTGTGGACTTACTGGACATGCATCTGTGTCATGTGGATGGATGCATATGCACACACCATATACCTATGCATCTATGTACATAAGCAATCTGTCTACCATGATAACAAAAATAGGCCTTCAGCCTTCTGCAAAGAAGCGGAGCACACATCATGAGTATAATAACAGAACTCCCCCTCATTGCACATGTTTCTCTGCTTTATTTTATTTTACTGTATGACCTTGGCTGAAATGGGGGACTTGGAATCAAATCAGCAGTTGATATCCTTGGATCATAAGGTTGTCTTCTTCCAGGGAGCCTAAAGAACAATTTATTATAATGATTATCCTTGTTCTGGTTGCAAGCATAAACTTTGACATCTGTACCCTGCTAGAAAACTCTGAATTATAAATAAAAAGAACTCTGGATATGAATGGATTTAATCTGCTATGTGATTAGTATTCACCAATTCAGATGACCTGTTCTTATTATTTGTTTTTTCATATTTGTTATAATGTCATAATTCATGTGAAATGCGTATACAGGTTCTTTTCTGTAGTACAGAGAATGGGCGGACATCTTTCGTACGGCAATTGGAACCAGATTGGCATATTGACTCGAACCCTGAAATTGTCACTCAGTTAGCTGTATATTATCACCAACTCATCATTTTTTGATAGATGTTGATGTTGAATTGCTTGACACGTTGATAATGTGTTGATATTAATATATTTACCCACCCTAATGCATGCCTTCTGAATTTTATTCTTATTTGTTACAGAGATTCATCAAATACCAACTTCACATATCTCCTACCAGACCCGAACGAACTGCCCCGAACGTATTTAGCGCTCCATCCTTGGAACAGTTCTTTGGATGTGTTTGACTCTGAAGCCAGTAAAAAGATGCAAATATAGTTTTAAACTTTTCATTTAGGCTGTATTTTCTCCCTTTTGGATTTTATTCATACCACGAGTTTCTGCTCGTTGCAGCTAGATGTTCTTTGGATTCTTGCAGTACCGTTAAATTCGGTACTTCTCCAATGTTTTAAGGGAGAGAAGCTTTCTTCGTTTGAAATCTGTGTAATAGATTTGGTTGGTCATGAGAAATTTCATCAAATGTTTGGTGTTTGTATTTTACTACGAATAAATTTTGGTATTCCGTGATATTATTTCGCAATGTTTGAGTCAGTTTGTTGTCATTGTAAGCTGGTTGCTCTAGATTTCTTGAGTGCATCGATGAGTTTCCGTGTATAGCTTGCATCTTGCGTCAAAAAATGCAAGCTGGGATGCTGCATCAATAATTGAGAACAGGCACAAGAACACAAACCAAAGAAAGTCCTTCAATAATTCATTTTCTTTGATTCCCTTGAATTTATGTTGGTTTTTGTAGATTTCTACAGTGTATTGGCTTAACAGGCTTCTCAATGAAGATATGAATTTTAAATTGTGAATTTAGTGGCGCAAATTATGAAAAAGGAAAAATGACGGGAATATATCCTTCTTTTCTTTTCTTTTCTTTTTTTTTTTCTTTTTTTTTTTTTTTTATCACTTCTTGAGTATGGACCATCATCCCATTCTAAAATCAAATAAATGGATTTTAAAATGTTGTTGTTTTTGTGAAAATTGCCTATGCCTTCCTAATTATCTTCCATTAAACTGCAGTCCACAACAGTCACTTTGTTCGACTACAGTTTATTTGCAGTGACCCTCACAACAATCACTTTGTTTGATAACCATTTTTTTTTTTTCAAAACAAAAACATTTAACAAAAAAAACTCAAAACATAAAAATTACTCAAAACAATGAACCAAAAAAATAAAAAATAAATAAAAAGCATTAACCAGAGTTGTGAACATCATTTTAAATAACAAGCAATCATTTTGCGCATTACTGAAGCGTCCAAACTTATGGTAATATGATAATACCATACTACATACAAAAATGACGTCATTTCATGCATTTATATATATATATATATATATTATATAATATATAATAGGGGTTTGCTAGGGATTCTCCTCGTAGTGTTCTCCTAGCGTTTTCCCAGTCTTACGTAGAACATGATTTAAAATAAAATAAAATTGTAGTACCGTTTTTTTGCTAACAGATTAATTTTTATGAGTTAATAGTTAAGTTCTAAAGCTTTAAAACTTGTTTTTAGATTCAAAATTAAAACCTAAGGGTGGAAGGTTAACCCTTTGGGGATAATATCACCCAAAATGGATTTGATCATCCTAAATTTGATGCTAATGCCTCTCAAATTTGGTGCTAATGCATCAAATTTGATGCTAATACCTAAAAAAATCGGTGGTGGAGGCAACTACAATTTTATTTTTTCTTAAATCATGTTTTACTTAAGATTGGGAGAACACCAGGAGAACCTACGAGGAGAACTCCTAGCATTTTCCTATATAATATACATAAAGACAATTAGCGGTTAATGGTTAACGGTTGGTGGTTAGTGGTTTTTTCAAAACCTAAAACCGCTAACCATAATCGTCTAGGCAGTTAGTGATTTTCCTAACCACCTTCAAAAGTGGTTAAT
This sequence comes from Carpinus fangiana, assembly GCA_006937295.1. Lineage (NCBI taxonomy): Eukaryota > Viridiplantae > Streptophyta > Magnoliopsida > Fagales > Betulaceae > Carpinus > Carpinus fangiana. Next base: position 3,092,815 of record CM017326.1, on the reverse strand, counting down.
GGCTAGTGGGCAGTTAATAACCGTTCGCCGTTTTACCCCTATTTGACGGTCAAGATTTTATTTATTCCATCTAACCGTGTATATGATATTACGTGATAAATAAGTTGTCATGATATTTATAAAATTTTAAAGATGGGCCATTATATACATTGTTATAACACAATAAAATATAATTAGAAAAAAAAAAATGATAACACAATAAATTGTCAGTCGTAAAATGTTCCCTCTCTGTTGCATACAATTACAATCTAATCAATTGATTTGAACTATTTTCATTGTCTCCTTTCTCTTTATATAATCTCTTTCCCACATTTGCCCCAAAAATATAGAAAGAATCGATNTAGATTCAAAATTAAAACATAAGGGTGGAAGGTTAACCCTTTAGGGATAATATCACCAAAAATGGATTTGATTATCCTAAATTTGATGCTAATGCCTCTCAAATTTGGTGCTAATGCATCAAATTTGATGCTAATGCCTAAAAAAATAGGTGGTGGAGGCAACTATAATTTTATTTTTTCTTAAATCATGTTTTACTTAAGATTGGGAGAACACCAGGAGAACCCCTAGCATTTTCCTATATAATATACATAAAGACAATTAGCGGTTAATGGTTAACGGTTGGTGGTTAGTGGTTTTTTCAAAACCTAAAACCGCTAACCATAATCGTCTAGGCGGTTAGTGATTTTCCTAACCACCTTCAAAAGTGGTTAATGGCTAGTGGGCAGTTAATAACCGTTCGCCGTTTTACCCCTATTTGACGGTCAAGATTTTATTTATTCCATCTTACCGTGTATATGATATTACGTGATAAATAAGTTGTCATGATATTTATAAATTTTTAAAGATGGGCCATTATATACATTGTTATAACACAATAAAATATAATTAGAAAAAAAAAATGATAACACAATAAATTGTCAGTCGTAAAATGTTCCCTCTCTGTTGCATACAATTACAATCTAATCAATTGATTTGAACTATTTTCATTGTCTCCTTTCTCTTTATATAATCTCTTTCCCACATTTGCCCCAAAAATATAGAAAGAATCGATCGTTCTAATTGAAAACATTTAAATTATTATTATTTTATTATTTATCAATATTACATTTTGTTTTTTTTAAATAATTGTTAAACATTTGAAATTAGAGCAGATTTAACAAACATTTAATCATTTAAAAAAAAAAAAAACGGATTATTAGGCGCCGTCACACAAGCGAGTAGAGAAGCCGTGAAGCTCTTGCGGCAAAACCAGTCTGCTGTTCCGGTGCGGTTTCAAATGGAGACCGTCTGTCCAGTCGACTCTCAGTTCGGCGATGAAATCTCTGCTCTTCTCAATCCTCCTTCTCCTCTCCAAGTTCAGGCAAGCTCTTGAAAACTTCGACATAAAAAGAGCTTAATTCTCTTTTCCTATAAGCCTTGCTCTTTCCTTTTTGCTCTGTTTGTGTGCCTAGAAAAATGCAAGCAATCTAGTCGTAACGGAGAAACACTCAGTAAAAATCAAAATTTTGAGTAATATATTTCCAGTTTCTTCCATTACGAAATTATACGAAAAAAAAGAAAAGGAAACGGAGCCAAAGGCAGAAGTTTGGCTAATTTTACTGGATTTTTAATTAATTTCTCCTGTCTTGAATGCTTTGATAATTTTATTAATTACATTTTCTTTTGTTGTGTTAATGAATTTCTGTTATTCAGGAGTATTTCGATGATCTTATATCGACGAGGCAATGGCGTGGTATCAAAGTGAAACAAAACGGAGAGTTTGGAAAGGGTATATACATTTTTTTTTTGGTTTCATATATATTCCTATGTTTTTACTTTATCTCATTTGCACTTAAGACGGTTAGAGTATGTAATGCAGCTGTTTGAATCAGTAGTACACGTGCTTGCCCGTCTTGTAATTGTTTTGAAATGGATTGGTTTAATGTGCATTACCAATTGGTTAAGGTGTATTAGTGATAAATTTTATGTTATTGTTTGTTCTAAGTCGCATAGCCTTTTGTTAAATTGATGAGATTGCTGATTTTTTAAAATCGATTTGAGTGTGTATTAAAATTCATTGATGAAAAAGAATGTGTATACAATCAACACAAAAATGGCCGCTGATTGATTATGAAACGTTAACTACCCTGCCACTTTGGTGATTGATGAAGAAAAATGTTCCTAAATTTTGTTAGGTTTTGCTCCTCAAATAGGAATGAAAAGATGAAAGTAGTAGGCTTTGTATATGCTACGTTGGCAAACAGTAATTTTTGTTCTGGAATTTCAGTTGTAACTTGTTTTGTTTATGGTTGTATGTTAATGTCTTTAGGAAGTCCCAGAAGTGTAACCATTAGCGGACTTTGAAAAGCTTGCTTTTAATTTTTGTCATTGTTGCTGTAATGGCTATATTTTATATGCATTCTAAGGTTTTTCTTGCCAAATCTGATGATCTGCAGGTGTCTATGCTGACATGGATTTCAAGGAAGGGGAGCTTGTTTTGAAAGACCAGATGCTTGCAGGTGCTCAACATTATTCAAACAAGGTTTTGTATATATGATTCTCATTTTGCTAATTTTTTAATTTTTATTTTTTTCCCTTATGGATGACACATTTCTGATTTCCTTTTCGCACTGCAGATTGACTGTTTAGTATGTAGCTTCTGTTTTCGTTTTATTGGCTCGATAGAACTTCAAATTGGAAGGAGGCTTTATTTGCAAGATATAGGAGTTTCTGTGAATCGTGGATCTGATATGGAAACCTTTAAACACATATCAAGTGATTGCTATGGAACTGATTCCTGTGACGAAAAATACAATTCCTGTTTGAAAAACTTTGACAACTTGGGAAACTGTGCTTCTAGCAGTTCCAAAGAGAAATTTAGCATCCCTAGAGAAGTTGTGGAATCGTTAATGAATGGTGAATTGGTGTTGCCTTACTCTAAAGAGTTCTCCTTGCCTTCAGCTGTTCCATGTCCTGGCGGATGTGGAGAAGCTTACTACTGCAGGTAACACACAGTCCTTGCATGATGAGAAGTCTCTTCTTGTTAATTCAAGTTTTAGCAATAACTATCTTAAATACAAGCATACAAATGAATGCTTGAAGGGCTTGTAAGAGTTTGAAGAGATTTTTTTTTTTTTTCTTAAACAACACTTGTTAGATTTAGTGATTCCTTGATGCTTAGTGTCTGCTTCTACAGTAATCAATATGCTCTACATAGAGTTTTTTCCTTTTAAATTGTTGCTATTATATCAACAAGACCATATAAGAAACACATGAGGCAGTACTTTCTCTAGCACAGGCATCAAGTGTTTTACATAGCCAAAAAAGACCAGAAAAAGATAATCTGGTATGTAATAGTTGCCATGCTATTATATGCACAACTTGCTCTTTGTTGAGGTACGCAACATGGCTAAAAGGTACAAGGAGGATTAATCTTGTTTCATGACTGGAGTGTTAAACTTACTGGTGCAAAACTAAACTGCAAATAAACCTGATTTTACATATCAAAAAAAAAAAAAAAAAAAAAAAAAGAAAAAAAAGAAAAGAAGGAAAAGTGAAGATATCTAATTTTGATCATGTGAAGTATTTTGAGTGAATGCATGTTAATGCTCACTCTTCTCTTTAGCTGTCGAACATAAATTAATAAATTGTAATAATTTTGCCAATATTTGTAGCAAATCATGTGCAGAGGCTGATTGGGATTTGTTTCATTCCTTACTTTGCACTGGGGAGAGGTCAGAATCATTATGCAGGGAGGCACTTATAAAATTTATACAACATGCTAATGGTAAGGATCTAACATTGTAGGTTATACAGCCACCAATTATATCATTTTCAAACTCTATTTGTTTTGTTTCTGTGCTCTCTCTTCTCTCCCTAAAAGATTTTTCTTTTGGCTCCTCAGAAACAAATGACATTTTCCTCCTTGCTGGAAAGGTATGTTTGTAATTATTGCAGGTATTGCTTTTGATCTTCCTATTTCTTTCATTTTTCACGGTTCTCATACCAGCATTGCAAAAAGTACCTACCCTAACTACTTCATGTATGCCACTTTTCCAAGAATAATGGTAATAGGGAGATGTCAGAATCATAGCCTGATATCTCAGATTCTATTTTCAGGTTATCTCTTCTACCATATTAAGGTATAGGAAGCTGAAAGCAACTCATCTCAAAGAACAAAAGATGTCTGCTAGACCTAATATTTCAGACTGCTTGGATATATCTTTACTCTTGGAGGCATGGAAGCCAATATCAATGGGACACAAAAGAAGGTAGTTATGCATCAATGCTGCATTTCTATATTATGTTCTGAAAACAAAATCTCTAGTACTGTCACATAGTGCATTTGGGAAACAGTGAACAATGTTTTAAATAACAGAATATCAAAATCTCTCTTGGGGGCATACTTGATGGCATGTGATGCACAGTTTGTAATGCATGGTAGTTCAATATTACCTTTTTCTGTCTGGAGCTGAGACGCTCCAGGACATCAATTAGTACTTAAAGACTCTTGCTTTCTTTTCAAATTACTCAAATTTAATCAGATTATATGAAAAGGTTGAAGGCTTCCATTGAAAGAAAAAAAAAAAAAAAAAAATCCTATACTTCAACATTGTCGAGGATTTTGAGCTTGTTTTGACTTTTGGCAGTAGTTTTGGGTGTTCATTGAGGTAAAATTTCTTAAATTCTCTTGCGCTACACTCATTTTTTACTGTACATCTAACTTTTTCTTGGCATCAAACTTTCAATAAACATGCTTGTACTGGTATTGTTTGATGTCTTGGTAATGCTTTGGCAAAAAACTAGGTGTCTTTTGAATATTTTATGTTTGATTGATTGACAGCATGGGCTGATATTTGGGTTGTCAGAGAGAACAAATTGTTCTAAGCATTAATCCTGTTTTCTTCGGCATACTCCTCTGCTATCTTCATTCTTCTTCTTCTTCTTTTGTATTGTGTTGTATTGGCGTGAGATACTTTTATAGTTTGAAGTAGATTAGAAGAATCACTCAGATCTGTATATAGGTGGTGGGACTGCGTTGCATTGCCAGATGATGTTGATTGTTCTGATGAAGCTGCTTTCAGGATGGAGATAAGAGAGCTAGCATTTATGGTAAAACTTCCTTGAATAGATGGTGCATGTTATGTTTAAACATATTCAATTTATGTTGAATGATTTGGTAGCTTCCACATACACTAACTCAACTTGCACACCAAGTGAAGAGAGGAAAATAAAAAATCAATTACTCAATAGATTATTGGAGTTTTTCACTTTTTATGTATTCTTGCCAGAAAATTACTAATGTTTTGGGCATTAGATATTTTCCTTTCACATTGTTGGAGTTTTTCACTTTTTTATGTATTCCTGCTAGAAAGTTACTAATGTTTTGGGCATTAGATATTTTCCTTTCATATTATGATTATGGGGGCTGTGTGGATTTTTTTTTTTTTGGGGGGGGGGGGTGGCGCGTAATGATTCCCCAGTTTCCAGCTATCATATGGGAGCTTAAACCTTTTCTTTTCTGCTTTTCTCTTTTGCTTCAAGTTTTTCGGCTTGTTCTATCACTTGGCCTGAAAGATCAACTTTATTAGCACAAGCTCAATGTATTGATTAGGCTCTATTTCATGAAATGCAACTACCATCATTAGCTCCATTTTACACTAGGGAGCCTTTGCTATTCCAGTTTGTTCCAGATATTATGACGCATTCTCTTTGATGGTAATATATTTTGCATCACTATTCTGCTGCTATGCCAAATCCTAAGAACTCAATTTGAATCTTTTCAGTCACTGCAACTTCTGAAGGCTGCCATCTTTGACAAGGAGTGTGAGCCATGTATCCTTCCAGATGCAAAATCTATTGATTTTTGTTTTTCATTGTAATTATGCTTCTAAATGTTCAGGGCTCGAATCGATTATTTGAGATCGTCTAATTCAAGTTTGCTTTACCCAACTCCCTTTTTGATAAAAAGGCAGAAAGCCATGACCCAACATTCATTAGTTTCAACACTTAACTCGACCAAGTGTTTTCCCTGGAGATATATGGGCATATCATTGGCATGTTTGAGCTGAATAATCTGTAAGAGTATGCTCTCTCAAGGCTTTTCCTCTTTATAATTCCAGTCATCTAATATGTAGAGCATCTGCAATAAAATCAGTGATTGCAATGACATGGTTAGCCATTGCACCATTGCTTTTTACAGCGTATGTGTTTCTTATTTTGGAATAATGCAGCCTGCCACTGTGTAACATTATGTTCAATTCTTTAATATTTCAGTGATTTGGTTGTAGCATCCCCTGTGGAGGATTACTTTTTATACATTGATGATCTTCCATATCCTGAAAAGGTTAGAATTTATGACCTTGTATCTGTTTTTATTTTTTTATTTTTATTTTAATATCAAATAGTAAGTTTTTATGCCATTACCTTATCATTGATGACAGCAAGAAGCTGATAAAATTACGCGACCATTTCTTGATGCTCTTGGAGATGACTATTCAGTTTGTTGCCAGGGTAAGATGAATTTAAAATGTAGAATCTTTGTCCATATGTGCAAACAAGTTCATGATTTTCTCCTTGTAATTCTTCGTATTATTTTTGTTTTTCTCATTTAGTGCGGAACTATCTCATGGGTAGTCTGATTGTGGTATTCTTCAAGAGTTATTGCAATATCATGTACTTTATATATATATATATATATAAAATCAACCAAAACTATTCCGTCTTCTGAATGTTGTTTGGATGGTGGAGTCGAAATTGGTTTTTATCAACTCCTGGGTTTTGGTGGTAGTGCTAACATGTTTCCTTCGACATTTAGAAATAGACCAAAAAAGAAAGAAGGATTATTTGTCCTGTTGAAAAAGTGTGCTACTGACACAGGAGAAGCGCAACGCATTGTATTGTCTTCTTTCTCAAATTGAAGCCCTGTACAGCATTACATGCAATGTCTTACTTCTGTAATGCATTACAACCTGTCAGATCTGGTTTTCTCTAATCTATTAAGCTCCTAGTTTAGGTTTATGATTCTTCTAAGTATGATAATTGCCAGTCTATGATCGTTTGTCTGAATCAAATAAGATGAGAAAAAGCTACTCGATATCTTAAGATTCTGGTGCTTGTAGTTTTCACGATCTTGTCATAAGGTTTTCTGGTTTTTACTGCTCTGTTGTTTTTTCTCTCTTTCATCTATCTGTCTGTTGCAATAGTGGATTTCCTATTTACTGAATTCTGTGTTACTATTGCACGTGGTGCACCTTTTTATATACTATTCTTCCATTGAAATCTTCTTTTGGCAAGTTGTGTCAATTGCATATTGGAAAGATTGCATCTTGCTATTTTTTTTTTCCCAGGGGGGGAGGGCACTCAAGTATGATGACTAACATGATTTACTCTCATTTTAGGAACTGCTTTTTTCCCCTTGCAAAGTTGTATGAACCATTCCTGTCATCCTAATGCCAAAGCATTCAAAAGAGAAGAGGTATGTAAGCTAGAAGTTACATTTTTGTAGCTTTTAATTGTTCGAAAATTTTTTAAATACCAATTTGCAACATGTGCTGTTAATGATTTTTGGCCTTATGTATGCATATTGGCTGGAGATCGGTGTGTCTAGAATTAAGAAACCTAATTGGAGTACATGATTCTAGCATGTATACAGTAATTATAGATATGGTGGTTTATATTGTGGGAGGACAATTGGTTTCCCTTAATGATTTTGTGCCCTTTTCATTCATGTTTGTTATCTACTGGAGGACCGAGATGGCCAAGCAGCAATAATTTCACTCAAGCCCATCTGCAAGGGAGAAGAGGTAATCCGTTTACACAACTCACGCTAATATACTTCTTCTACAACTTGTTGAGAATTACCCAAAATGGAAGCTCCCACATGAGTCCTTATGAGGAAGGGTTTTTTTGTTTTGTTTTGTTTTATTTATTATCACTATCAAGCACTAATTAACATTTTCAAGCATTTGCAGGTTACCATTTCATATGTAGATGAGGACCTTCCATTTGAAGAGAGGCAGGCATTACTTGCTGATTATGGTTTCAAATGCAAGTGCCCCAAGTGCTTAACTGAGGAGCCATGACCAAAACATTTCCAAATTTCAGTTCTGGGAAGAGCCTAAGACATGTACAATATGCCTTTGAAAGAGCATTGAGTCACCAAGAAGATCGTTGGTTTGTTTACACCAACATGTAGCTTTTCTTCTTTTTTTCTTTTTTTTTTAGATAATATTCAACATTTCAGGGTTTTGGTTTATAAGAGTTCTAGACAGTTCTTGTTTTTATTAATTCTATTGTTTTTTTCTTGCTTTTCATATTTATCTTTCTAGTCTTTGTGTATAATTTTGAGTGCTTAATACTTTCATGTTAAAACAATCCTCTTCAAATGTATGTGGTGATATAGTAAATTGCACGATCAACTTAGACAATGATACGGGCAAGATAGAGGAAATAAGATTGGCGACTTGTCGGGATTCTCGACGGAAATAACTCTGATGCTTAAGTTAGTAGGGACTTGGGTTAAGGCACATCATAACTAAGAGATCCATTCCATTTAGAGCGAAACAAAATGGGCAGGCACGAATAGTCGTATACCTGAAGTGTGAGAGTTAGGAAAGGTAAATATGAATAATGGTGCAAGTATATCTGTGTTTAGATTGGTTGTATACCTTTTCTTATGTGAAGAGTTTGCAAATGATGTACGATGTCTTGACCAGGTGTTGTCTAGTGATAACTCATGGCTCTAACTGAGCGTGGCATCAAATTTGTGTCCCCTAGCAAGGTGTAGCCTTGGCTAAATGTTTGTTGAAGAGGTACAACCGTAGCTGACCATGGCAGTGAAGTCCCTTCCTACTGTTAGGCTACAGCCATTATCAAGTTCCGTGTAAAATTGCATGCTCATTAGCAGACTAAGAATGTTGCTTGGTTTACCGTGCTCATTAAGAAACCAAGGATGTTGCTTGGTGTACCACCAAGAATAATGAGTACAGCTAAGATGAAGCAGTGATGAGTTATTTTCTGTGCTCTTTTTAATTGTTATTTAATTAGCTGGCGTACAAACTCATTTAGGCTCACAATTTGAACCTAACGTACAGTGCCAAGCCTGTATTCTTAACCTAAGCCAGTTGGGTGAACATTTAGTTTATAGTTACATGGTTGAAATGGTTAAGGTAGGCCTCTATAATACCGTTCTTAAAAGGAATCAACTTCATGGAATGGTTAGGGCCTTTATAGATTTTATTTCTTGAATTTTTATTTTTATTTTTTGAAGATAAGAAAGCATGCACTTTTTGGTAACGTCCATTAGAGAGGTCTTTTGGACTTATAAAGGAGACTTTGTTTTAGAGCTTGTCGTGGCTGTCTTAGTTAAGTTTTAAAAAAACAAACTGCGAAGACTAATTGTAACTATTTTACTTGGACACTTTTCTGCTAGAAATCGCACAAGAACAGCCTAAACAGTAAAAACTGTGGGCATTAGGTGGTACAAGCAAAACCGTTATTAATCGCTAACCATAATTGAATAATCGTCTAAGCCAATTGCGGTTAACGGTTTTAGGGATTGACAAAAAAGATTAATAACTGGGTAACCGATTTTATTTTATTATATATATATTAGAATTAAATTAATAATAAGAAGAAGAAAATCTGATATCAATTGGTGAGGACAGTTTCCGAATGCGAGATAGATAAAAGTTTTGCTGCCCATCGATCACTCTCATAGAGAAAGATGAAATTAATTTACCAGGCCTAGTCTTTGCTTTTCATGCTGCTAGCATCTTTAGCCTGGCTGAGGTAGCTCAACCTCAGAATGGAACCAACCCTGTCACAGATCCTGCAGAAGGTATGTCTCCCTCTCTCTCTCTCTCTCTCCCCCTCCCTCCCTATTACTTGTGACTTATCTAGAAAGAAAGAAGAAAACTATAAACATGGAGTAATCTTATTTTTCTCTGATCCTCCATACAATTAACTTGAATGGCATGAAGAGCATTAACTTGAGGATTTTCTCTGATCCTCCATACAGTTTACAACTTTGAAAAATAGTCCTCCAGTTTGAGGTGAATTTTCGATTTTACTTTCAAGCAATTTTTTAAATAGTGAATTTTCGAAAAATTATGGCTTTGATATCTTTGTGATAGGAAATCACTAAAGGTAGCCCCACATTATTAACATCGTATGGCATATTTAAGTAATGGAACAAGATAAAATCCTCAAGTGTTTAAATAGTTCAAACTTTTACGTTAAGAAAAACCAAATACCTAAATACATAGCATTAAATGGTCACCTCTCAATATCAGTAGTTCCTTTTAATATACCAGTTTGTTAGTGCAAGACTGTGCATACAGAAAAAATACATTGATATCAATGTGATGAATTGATATCAATGTTTAGACCGAGTAATTCTCTCCGTTCTCTCTCCTCCAAATACACATTTTCCTCTGGTTTTCATGGGAGGAGGGAGCTTCGGCTCCCTCCTTCTCATCTCCCTTCCGTCATCTCCCCCTCGCCCATCCTTCCCTTCATGCCTCTTTTGAGGCCAACCTCCTAGTCTCTACGGAGACTCTATCAGCCTCCTTGGAGGTCTTATCTGCCTTTTCGGAGGCCATATGTTACGGTTTTCCTGCCATGTCTTCGTTCAGCAGCTCCAGCATATTGGTTTCTGCCCTTCATAGTCCCCAGCTTTGAGCTCAAACGATTTCTGAAGATTTTAGATTTGATTTTTAAAAAATTAGATCTGTCTTTTTCAGGAAGTCTAAGCCAGAGACGCGCCACTCCACTGTGCTCAAGGGTCCCTCCGCTTCAAGCTGACATCCGCAACATGTTTGTTCGGCTACCACAAGCCGGCGCGTGGCCTTCATGCGCGCGCGAGTAAGATCTACTCGCAAGCGTGTGACTCTCACGCATCGGAGCGTGGAACGGCGTACACAGTGCGTGGTAGGTTCCTCTGATCCTCAACAGTGTCGTCAGCCATTTCTGAGGGTTAGTGCTGGTCGCCGACAACCTATGGTGGCGCGTGTTGTTCACATGCCGGCCACCGGTTTCCTTCCATCGAGGCCTGCAGCTTTCCTCCGCCTTCTCCATTGTTGTTGTTGCTATTTAAAGTTTTTTTGTGGCTCATCTTTTATTTTCTTTTGTAATTTTCTGTTCTGTGTTTTTCTTTTTTGGCTAGTTCCTTGAACTATCCGCTCTTTTGTTTTTTGATAAAGTTTTTCTTTTCTTTGCCAACTATTGATGGTTGGTTTTAGTTTTTTCTTTCGACCACTGATGGTTGTAATGGTTACCCTTTGGAGTTTTGTTATGTTTACGGGATGCCATTTAGTACGGTTCTTGTCAGCGTTTCGGTTCTCTTGATGGGCCGGGTCGTTCATTTGACCCATTCCCAACGGTTCTTCGAAAGGCTCTGTCGCCTTTGTATTTTATTTTCTTGTAAGTCCCTTTTCCCTTCCCCAAATCAAATCCAAAAAAAAAAAAAAGTGATGAATTTGCATTTTGTACAGCCAAAGTTAAACCACAAAAATTTCACCATACCATATCCCCGAGGAAGTTGGTTGCCGGAACGCGCACACATTCAGAGACCAATTCCTCCAGTTCAAACTTCTAAGTTAGAAACAATTGTGTGGAATGCATTTGCTCATGTTTGCCTAGCACCCAAGGATTCTGCTACCATATGGTAAGCCTAGCCTTCAATCGGGATGACAAAATAAATTTTGAAAGCACAAACTGATAAAATCCGATAAGTAAATGGTTACATCAACTATCCATAGGATCCAACTCTAACTCTATACATGATGCTCACCAATATTTGCGTCCACTAACCAAGGTAAACATTGAAACTCTTACCACTTCTATTAGAAGTCAAACAACGTCCACATGAACCATCTCTTCCCCGAGCCCTTCCACATCTACATTCTCATTATCACCCTCATACTGCAAGCCAAATCAAACTGCTCATATCAGATGCCAAGTGAAAAAACTAAAAGATTGAGAAGGGGACTGAGCTTAAGTTTAATACTGACAAGGTATTGAAAGAACAAGGGCACCCAAATACAAAATAGAAACAAGCGCAGTGGAAATAATTCTAATGCCAAAGAAAGGTCAGGTTGAACAAAAAGAACAAACCACGGAATAATTATTTTGACGGATTGGAGGTGGTGGGGGAAGTGGAAATGGCAAGCCAATGATCCCACATGAAGGTTCTTTCTCAATTTCTGTAGCAGCAGTTTTGTTCACCTCAATTTTGTCCACTAATTCAATTTCAACCTCTTCATCTACCGCATGAGCAGCCATGCTGGTTGATGGTACTACAAGTGCTGACTCCAAACTCTTCACCTGCATAGTTAAATACAAGAATAATAACAAGGGTGCACTAACTCACACAAACAAGCAGAGAGGATTAGTCCCACACTTTGGCCCACAATATTGAAATTAGAAAATTTTCTTTCTTTTGCTGTGGAAAACGGAGTGCCCCCAGCACCCCTACCTGTCCCTAAAGTGTAATCCTGTAAAGGGTACTAACCCGCTATTTCCACAGAGCTAGGTAAGTCATGAGTATAGCGGATCAGAACCCAAGCATTGAGAGAGGAGAACAAGAGCATTTACCAATTATCCACCTGCTGTGGTGGTATCTTGAAATTAAAATCTAGCAAAATGTGCTAACTAAATTATGTCCAACCATTTGAAAGGAATCATTTCATTTACAAAGGTCTCCTGTGCCATATATGGTGGTTAAAGTGTAAGCCTTAAACACTGCTCATCATAATTAATTGCTGGTGGGTTCACCGAGCCATCCTATATACAAACCAAACAAAGTTCCACAGAAAATGAAAAAGGGTGCACCTTATCTGCAGTGTGGATGCTACGAGATAAAGTCTTTCCTCGCGCTAAAGGCCTAGAACTGTCAATTCCATCGTTCATCACCTTGTTCATTGACTCAATTTCATTGCCTTCATTTGATTGAGCAGGTTGCACATTCCACCGAGATATCTTCTTGAATCTGATTCTTTTGTCCAGAAGTCTTCCTTTCGTTGAATCAGCTGGTTCACCAAAAGCATGTCAGCATCGAGACAAAAAGGGTAAACATGGTCTACCTCATGCCATTGAAAGGTACAAGTAACAGTAATAACAATGGCAAATTTGCTGGCCAAAAAAGCATGGGAAATATTTTAAAACAAACTCCAAAGATATAAGTGAAAATAACACACTAGCAGACCGAAAAGAAAAAGATACATAAAAGAACAATATATTGTAAACTTTTCCTCTAAAGCAGACTGATGTTATACAAATAAACATGGGGTGGGACAACGTGATACACATGGACAACTCAGCCTTCATTTTATATGTACAAATAATTTTGCGAAGCAGTTTACCCTTCAAAATTTTCAATACTTTCATTTCCTATGTTTAGGGAAGTAGGCACACGTATGAGAATTTGAAAAAGAACTGTTGGCAAATACCAAACGCTGGAAATGAGATGTCAGACATGCTAGCCCACAACCTAGAAAAGGACTATACAGAAGGCAAACATTAAGATGACGAATGAACTTCAGCGCATCACATTCATGAACTCTAAAAAGATAAATGGACCACAGGTAGCGTTGTATACCAAGTTCCATGTTGGAAATAAGTCCATTTCAAAGGGAACATAATCTGTTGGTGCCATTGAATGAGGCAGCATATGAATTTTGAAGTAGTATTGATAAGCTATAATATGAACAAATTTGCAACATGTAATGAACAAGTCTGGCATTTTCAACCTGTTTCTGAAGAAGTTCACCTCTATATTGACTTTTGTCATTTTGAAAAGTGTTCAGTTCTGTCTTGACTTGATCATCACATACAGTTCATAAAGATTTTTAAAGCAAAAGTATTGGGAGTTTTCCTATAACTTATATGATGCTTCTATCATGTATTGGCTTCTGGACAACAATCGTTGGAATCATTACCTTTCACCATTTAGACCAACACATATGCATAAACATGGCCACTCTAGTAAATTTACAAAACACCTAACACTGTGAGTTCAAAAGAACTTTTTATACCAAATCTACTATCACCAAACACTACAACAAGGCCTGAAAGCTCTATGTAGCACAGCAAAACATAATTGAGGGACAGAAAATTAAATGCTATAAATTCCAAATGCTCCAAAAAATCTATGCATGAAGAAAATGTAAATCAAATCCACCTCGATCTGTTCCTTCAAAAACACCCAGCCTTTTCTTGCTGGGAGAAGCATCGTTCTGCAGCTCATTATGTGGATTGATTATAGCAAAACTAATAGGTTCTCCGTCGCTTATAATATTTATGGAATCCTCTTCATTGGCATTCCTAGTAGTATCTGAACCAAGCTGATCTCCCAACTTCTGAATTCGGACTTGTGATCTACAAATTTCAAAAACTCAATTAAAAAACAACAATAGAACTCCAAAACGTGTCATCAGATTAGAGAATCAGACAAAATTAGAATGCTTTAATTTAATGCAAAGAACGGATGTAGAAAGAATAGGAGAAATAATGTAAAACATATATTTGCCTTTTCAGTTCGACTTGAAGCTGTGAATAACGATTATGTGCCTTCGCAAACTTCTTCATTTTTGAGGTGATCCTGAATATTCCAAAATCCCCAATCCCCCCAAAAAAAGAGTAAGAGAGGGATCATGAACGACAAGGAACTCAAACACTGCATCTGCAACTACCTTTTACATTCCTCTTTCTCTTCGTGTAATTGAGCCTCTAGCTCCTGAATTCTAGAAGTAAGAATGTCTGCTTCTTGGACCCTCTCTTCCAGGCCAACCTTTAAACAAAACACACATCATATGTCATTTTTAATCTAAGGAATAATAATAATAGGAACAGAAAAGAATCTGATTCTTAAGATAGAGAGAGGGTGGGCTGGGGGGAGGGGGAGGAGGGTGTTCTTGTCCCAAACCCACAAAGAGAGCAACATGATCATCTTCCGATCTAAAACAGTTTCACAGCCTGAATAATCTTATCTTGCAAATATAGACGAAGCATAATATCCTTAAATATATTTTCCATCACAATGTTTGTTTAGAAGGATGCTAATATAACAGAGCAACTATGATAATCAAAGCCATTCCTTCACAACTAACTGAAACATGAATCACTTTAAATATCATAATTTCAATAGATTATAATAATAAAACTCATAACAAATTAATTCCCATTAAACAAAAAAGAAATTAAAAAAATCACATGCAGTATGACATTTTCAGAAAATAAACACACGCATTCATATACATGCATGTGTGTGTGTGCATGCACATGCATGTATGTGTAGTTGACCAATTAGCAACTACAACAAGGATGAAACTGACCCTTAGTTGAATTCTGTGACGATCAAGCATTTTTGTGTCGGACTGCACTTTCTTTAACTGCACATGGTTCACACAAATCAAAATAGTTTTTTATTAGAGTAAGAAAGATTCTAAACAAATTCAATACAAAATTAATTGACCAAATTCTTCAGACCTGCTCCTCAAGAACATCCCTGGAATCAGTGGATGCAATTTTTCCTTCTTTAACTCCATCTTCAGTTCCCTCTGAGGTTCCCAAACTTCCAGAAAAGTCACCTTCACCGTCAAAGTGCTGTTTTTTCCTACATTTTCTATCATTCTAAAATCAATCTAAAAACATTTTGAACTGAAACATATGATACTAATATGAGGATGGAAGAATGATGGTCAAATGAAAAATCTGTAGTATTTTATGAAGAATGAATGGGAATGAATTACTCCAAAAGATACTCTAAAGTGTCTTATTTGTTACGAGTAAAATATTAGAGGGCATATCGTGTGGTTCCAGTTCAGCTAAAGAGTAGTGGCAGAACTCCCAATACTATCTTCCACATTCTATCCCATTGGTGTACATGATGCCATCATGTACATAGCACATAAACCCATAATCTAAATAATGCTGGAATTTATTTTAAACAGTTAGTAGAGCTACTAATAAACCTTGATTAAAATAACAAAAAGGAATTACCATAGTACATGAGAGGTACACAAAATAAATGCAAAAGAAAGGGAAGACTTGCTAACGCGCAACAGCTTTCGCACTAGTGCGCTTGTCCGTTGCTTGTTATAACACACAATGGCTTTTGCACTAGTGCGCCTGGCCATTGCTTGTTGGGGTCAAATTATATCATGTTCATATGGCATTTTGGATGAAAAGGGGGTTGAGCTATGTAGCAAGCGCTGTTGGGAGGCCACTCCACACCGACAAGCTCACAGCGATTAAGAAGAGAATTGGTTATGCGAGAGTGTGAGTTTCTAACATAATGAATGTCTTAAAACTCCAAGAAAGAAATAAGAGATAAGATACAAGTAGACGGAAATTACTCAAACAGCAACCTTAGAAACAAAATCTTCAAAATAGTCTCTAATAATTCCACATTTTCAAAGTCCTAGCATCCCTTCTCCAAATACACTACATAAGGCACAAAGGGGCCACATTCCTTTTTTCTTTTTCTAATTTTTGATAAGTGATGGCTGACATTGGGTGCAAGGGTCCAGTAATATTACCAAGCCAAGCCTGGAAAGAGCATCTACACTATTTACGATAAATATATATATAAAATTTTTGTGATTACATTTATAAATCCAACAATTTCACCTATCATTCGTTAATCCATTAAGGCAACAATAAAAAAAAAATCATTTTGAATGAATTGATGCCAACCAAACCCTATATATACATGTATGGGAATTCATTTTAACTTACCTCTTTCTCTCAAAAGACCTGGAAGAGCTATAATCTGCAAATTCAAGTTCCACCAGAGTGAATTTAACCAATTGGAAGTAAAAGATAAAATCAATATTGACAAGTAAATTCATAACTAGAAGAGAAAGTCTGAAGGAATATATGGCAAAAACTGAAGAGCTCTAGCATTTATAACATGATATATCAAAAGCCACAGAGAGACATGCAAGCAGAGAATAAATATAGAAAAAGAAAAAACTCTAGAAAATGAGGAAAGTGAGGAGTGTAAAGGACAATATGTCTGACCACGAAGTGAATGCCGGGCTCTTGCATCTCTCACTGGTGAATACCTTCGTGGTGGAGAGCGCCTTCTCTCAAGCTTAGCCCTCAAGTCACTACCTTGATAGTCCCGCCTACCTGCAATAAGAAAGAGAATAATTACCGGTACAACAATACCAAGTCTATATCAATTAATCTTTCAGAAAAAGCAAGTAGAAGGCTCTTGATTGTTAATGAGACTAAGCTTACCACATGGAACAACATGAGAAACATTATAATGAACATTATTAGTGCCTTTGTGCCAGTTCCAAAAGGGCCATATAATGCATAGATGTAATAAAACCCATGTTTCAGCTTATAACATTGAGATAACCTCCGATATCATAGTAGCGTTGGATAAAGGAGACTGATATCCCTGTCTTCTTGTTGATCGGTAAGATATATAATACAACCAGATAATGGGGTTAAGGTTACCATTACAAGGAACAACGTGAGAAACACAATAATTAGTGCCTCCATGCCAGTCCATGTTGAGCAATAAGATAAAACCCAATGGGGAGATACTTCATTGAGATAACCTTCATACGTGTCAAAGTAGCATTCGATAAAGATGAGTTGAAATCCCTCCTTGTTCAGAAATAATATATATGACTGCCACAAGACATTATAATAATAGTCCATCCATAAGAAATAGAATCTGCTTTCTGATATATCTCCAGTTAAAATGCATCTCTGCTCGACTCAAGAAATCCCATTGTGATGTCATTTGAGCAGAAGTAACAAATGAACTCAATACAATAAGCTTCTCGACAAAGGAACTGCAACAAACATTTGAGCATTTAACCACACCTTTTGCAGATAATATGGAAGAAAATATATCTGATCCTTTAAGAAATACTTTGCTGGCCCATAGATGCGTAATAACCATGACAAATCTCGCCATGAGAATACCACAATATGCGTTACAATAGGCCAACCAACCAACCAACCAGAACAATCCATTCTGAAGAAGAAGGCCACTAACCGTGTCAGTTACTGTGAAATTTCCATCTTTAATGAAACGCCCCAAACTGGTGTTAGTACAACATGTCTCTCAATAAAACACTTTGATAGGGTCTTCTCAAATACTGTTATGTTACATGTAAGTAAGCCCTCTTGCTCTGGCTTATGCAGAACCAATTAGCAAATATAAATATTAACATTCAATATCCAGGCCCACAAAACTTTTAGACATGAAAGCAACCGCATAATATCAGCATACTTAACCATAGAAAAACCATGTAATATCCGAAGGCATTAAATACATAACTCGCATAATATCAGCAAACTTAACCATTGAAAAACCAATTCGCATTAAGAGCAAACCAACTGGTCACTGATCACATTACTCTAATACGTATTGCACTCAATAACACATTATAATATTAGCCAATCCTTATCCTCTTAAACTTTCACATTTTAATTTGGCACACCAAACCCTAATACATCAAAATACATACGAAAAATCTAATGAAGAGAACAAAAACTGCGCAATGATACTAGTACATTGCAGTTGCAAGAATAACAATCCAAAACCAACAAATTTAAATCACCCTCAAATGCTAACAATTAAAAGGCAATTAATTACTACGAATGAAGAAACAAAAAAATATATATATATACCACTATAGGATCCGGAGAATCCCCGGAGCTCCGAGTCGCCGTGCGCAAACGAGCAACTGTGGCGCGAACAGCGACCCTTCTGGTACAAAACGCACAGCTTTGTCTTGAATGGCTTCCTCTCAACCATTGTGAGAGTAAAATATACTCCGAAACCAGAGAATTACGGGGAAAGGGGCGAGATGAAAACGAAGTGTAAAACCGATTGGAGTTTTCGTAATTATGAGAAATTCCTGGGCTGATGTGAATAAATATGAAATGATACGACTCCTGCCGGAGAAAAGTAGCCCAAGATTGTGAGCTGGGGATGCTAAAGCAAAACAAATCGTATAGAGTTTGGGAAAGCGAGAAATGACGGGGGTGACGAACCTTGAAAGACTGCGTGACGAGAAAGAGAATATGAGAACGTAACACAAAAGCTCCGGTGTCTGGTAAAATGGTGCTGGCCCAATCTTTTACACCCTTTTTTTTTTTTTTTGCCTTTTATATATAAGAATGAAAAATATTATGTAAAGGAAAAGAAAAATGCTATATATTTTTCAAGAGTTTTTTTTTGTCTTCCTAATTGTGATGTGACTTTTAAAATAATTAATAAATTAAAAATTAATAATAATAATTTCAAATTTAATGATGATTTTAAAAGTCACATCACAGTTAAGAGGACATATAAACAAGTCTAGGGGTGAAAATGTAGTTAATAAATTTTACTAACCGCCTCTGCTAACTGCTAGGAGGTTAACCGACCGGTTAGCAGTTAACCGCATCCTACTAATTGCTTTTTTTGAGCTTTTTTGTTGAGCTTTTTTTTGGCTGGTTTTGTTCCGGTTTTTGGCTCACTTTAAACGTTTTTTTTTTTTTTCATGGTCATTTTAGCATTAAAAATTGTTATATACCAAATTACTTGTTGGTTACCTTTCACACAACATATAATACAAATAAAATTACAACAAAATCATCACTTCACTTGTAGTCTTGTACACAATATACAAATAAAACACAAAAAACTTCTTAAACTCACATTCAACATTTTCATAAAAATTCAATCAACAAAAAAAACCCATTTCAACTAACATCATCACATAGCCCTCAAATAAGAAAAAAATATATAACTGTGGATCACTTTTGTATATTATATATATATAATATTATATCTTAAAAAAGCGGTTAATAGTTAACGGTTAGCGGTTTTCAAAAACCCAATAACTGTTAACCGCTTTTAAAAGCAATTAGCGGTTAGTACAAGCTAACTACTTTTAAAAACAGTTAACGATTAATACAATTAGCAATTAAAATGATTAACAATTATAAAAACGGCGGACGATTCTAAACTTTCACTCATAAAAAGAGAATACTAAAAAAACGCTACCTAGCATTTCCCAAAAGGAAAACCAGTTAAAGAGTATTTTGTGCAAATTTCTCCTCATCTAAACGACATCACTTTCCAATTATCTCATTGATTTTACCAAAGATACCCCAAGGGCCAAAGGGAATTTTTTTTTTTTTCCATTTTTGTCTGGGAAATCAACTGCACAGCTCGGACACGTGTCCTATGTACCAGTATAGTCCAACCCACCATCTCAACATGTGCGTACTTGCGCACAAACCCAAATCCGGGAGCCCAGAGTTAATTTATATGACTCGCCTGACTCACCTGGTCACCCCAATTAACTCGGCCGGGCCATTTCGCTTCTCCTTCTTCGGCTTTACCACTAAACTGACTCCCCGTCGTGCCCAAAACACCCTCACTCTCGCACCTCTCACACACATCTCACCCCCACGAATTCCCAAATTTACCTTCTTTGCCACCGGACCCGACCGCCCCAAACCCTACGCTTCCCCTCCCGCGATGGATCCCCTGGCGCTGGCCGCCGAAGGAGAGGACTTCGTCCACATCGAGAACCCGAGCGCCGATGACAGCCTGAGTGAGAGCATCGTGAATGTCGAGGAGCCTCCGAGAGACGAGGACTACGACGAAGACGTTTCGACGAGCTACGAGGCCGAGAGCTCGGAGTCGAGGAAGGTGCTTCCCGAAGAGCTCTCTAGGAGCGTGTTGGCTCTCACTTGCGAATCGGCCGCTGACGGTGGCGTCTGCGACGTGTACTTGGTTGGCACCGCCCACGTGTCTCAGGTAATGAATCGCTTGTGTTTTGTGCTGGATTTAGTCTATGTTTGGCTGGCGAGAAAATTCTGCATTGGATGAAGCTTCAAATGATTGAATCAACGTATCTGTGATATTCCATTAGCTTAATGCGTTGTTTTCCTTCGTATTGTGATATTTTCTGTTAAAATTAGATTGTTGTCAGTTACATACATATAGATATAAATATCAATAATTATATAAATCAAACCATTTTGTAATTGGTTTGATTTGGGTATGGTTTCTCTTTTTGTTTGATGTAAAGAACTGAGTTCCAGATTTCTTGCTGGTGTGTTTGGGTGTTTGTTTGTGTTGGAATGAAAATTTTATTCATAAAAAAAAAAACAAAAAAAATTATACAAACACACGCGCATATATGTGTGTGACTATGTATGTTTGTTACTACATATATTTATCTATATGTATGTATACATGTTAGAAGTGATGGAAAAGAAATACGATCCTCTATGTTTATGTGTGCCAATGGAAAGATAAACAATGTAAGCAATGCAATTATAAATAAAGACGAACCTTTTGATAAGGGATCTCTTGCTTTGGATGTACTCAAAATGACTAGATTGGCAAATGGTGAAATTGAGAAAGTATAATTAGTTATCCTGTTCTGATCTCAACCTATTGTGGAAGAATCAAATTTCAACTTCAGTTGTAGTAGAAACTTGCATGTAAGATTACATTGGGGTAGGTTGTTTTTATAATATTTTAGGTATGGTTCTTAGTATTAGGAAATGGATTGATAGCTATGCTGAATTGGGCCTCTGTGGGTTGCAGGAATCGTGCAGAGAAGTAGAAGCTGTAATCAGTTTTCTGAAGCCACAGGTGTTTTCCCTATTGAAACTTGTAAAAACACTTTGTTTGATTGGTGGGTCATTTTGCAGGGTTGCTACCTGCATTACAATGTTTTTGTAGTGTTGTATAATCTTGGAGATTTAGTCAAAGTTGGTTTACATTTCCGAATATGTGTTGTTGACTGCAGGTTGTTTTCCTAGAACTATGCTCGAGCCGTGTCGCAGTGCTTACCCCTCAGAATTTAAAGGTCTGTGTCTTATATCTTTTATAGATTTCTCTTGCTGTTTTCTAAAATATTTTTCCTACTTATAGATTTGACTTGTGCTTATTCTCTCTTTCTCCCACCCTGCACTGCCAACCTCCCCCCCACCCCCGGCGCATACCCCAGACTTTATTGTAAGGCTTCAGTATTCAGCATCCAAGCCTCTACATATACATGCACTCATTGTTACTTCTACAGGTACCAACTATGGGACAAATGGTAGAGATGTGGAAGAAACAGCATAATATCTTTGGAATACTTTACAGCTGGTTTCTTGCTAAGGCACGTTTCTATGTCTTTAACTTGCATCTCTATCACCCATGTGTGTGTGTGTGTGTAACTTGCATCTCTATCACTATGTGTTTTGCACTCAGCCTCTGTAAATCTTTCATAACTTCATTTGTGGGATGTTCTAAATTTTTCATGCTCTAATCCTGTTCTTGATTTTCTATTAGGTTGCTAGTAAGCTTGAGGTTTTTCCCGGTTCTGAGTTTCGTGTGGGATATGAAGAAGCAATGAAATACGGTGGCAGGGTGATTCTTGGGGACCGCCCTGTGCAGGTAAGATATTATTTGCTTTAAGAATTTGTTGATTGGAATCGGTCCATGGATCATGTCTCTGCTTCAACCCCCATATACTACCCCTGCTTCTTTTTTTTCTTCTTTTTTTGCCCCTCCTTTTTTGGTGTATTTTGATTATTTATCAACCCAACATCCCCAATCCATCACCACTCGATCCATCTGTATTGAACTCCTGTTATATCCATGCCACATTCCACCTTGGGATGAAGAGATATGTATTACTCAAGTGTTTTGAGGAGAGATGGGGTAATTTAGTTTACAAGCACATTTCTCTACATTTCTGATTGCCAAGAATGTTTTGGTTCTCTCTCTGAGGTAGAAGAAAAGGTTGTAAAATCCATTAAAGCTGGTCTTGAGATTTAACCCTGCTATAAGCATGTGAGTGCACTGCTTATTATGTGATGTTGAATCCTTGTTCCAGGCCCTACCCTTGTAGCCAAGCACGTTCTCTTGTCGTAAACCTCTAGTCGAGAAATTTGTCAACAGGTTGAATGTTTATTGGTTGATTACTTCTATTCTTGCTCTTGCAAAACTGATGGCACTTCTAAAATTTTATTGTCCAATGATTATATGTGTTATTTATAACTGGTGAACACCCAGTTTCTATTTCTTCCTCAATGTTCTGTTTCCATCCACCTAAATTTGCTATCATTTGGCCTATTGGAGTCAGGACCCTATCTTGTGGATAAATTTGCTTGTGTGTTGAATGTCTATTGGTGACTTACTGATAATTTTGCTTTTGCAAATATGCTGGCAGTTCTAAAATTTTAATTTTAATTGATTATATATTTTTGTGGCGATTCTTTTGCCCGAGCTATTTGAACCTTCAGCAATATAAGAATTGTCTTAGTCTATCTTTAATATAACGCACTTTCATGTCAAAACTTCATTGACACCTTCCCACCCTCTTTCTTTCTGAATTAAAGGACTTAAGTATAACTTTGACTTTGACTGAAGCAGATTACATTACGGAGGACTTGGGATAAAATGCCGTTGTGGCATAAGATAAAACTTGTATACTCCTTACTTTTTCAAGCAGTATTTTTACCAAGCCCTGAGGATCTTAACAGAATGGTAAGCTTCTTTTATTAATATTTTGTCATCACTAGGTTTCTTATATTTCACTTATCAAAAAAAAAAAAAGGTTTCTTATATTTCATACGTTATCAACATTGGTAGGAGTACCAAATGGTTTCTACTTATATGAATTTAGAAAAGGGACATCCGCTTTTATGTTGCTGAATTTAGTTAATTGTAATTTTCCCTTTCATATCTTCAGCTGAAGGAAATGGATGATGTTGACATGCTGACTCTTGTGATTCAAGAGATGAGCAAGGAGTTCCCTACTCTAATGGAGACCCTTGTTCATGAGCGAGATCAGTTAGTATCTTTTTCCTTCATATATGTTATGAAATCTAGTCTTATGTCAAAAGATGATTCCATATCATTAAATTGTGTTTTTTCCAAGTTAAGACTTTATTAAGTGAGATGGAAGAAAAATTCAAAGCAATTGTGGACAACTTTATTGTTTCCCCCTCCATCATAAGTATATCTTGGAGAAGTGCTAAGTGCATAGGTAACATGTGGCTTGAGATATTGCAAATTTTCTTGTCCACGACTGTGGCTTTGCAACTTTGCAGTTTGCACCTACTCTGAATTCTGAGTCCTATTATCTGTTTTGTCTTTTTTCCCCCTTCTTTATGGGCCTGGCGTTTTATGGTTGTTGATTCTGTATTTGTTATTGTTGCATGTAATGGAGAGATTCACATCACAAAGATAATATATAGGAATGATTAGAAGGATTGCTATAATAGAAAATGGGTACCAATGTTAAGCTATTGATAGTGGCTCCTAGCTCTTGAATCAAGTGGTAAGAGTTGGGATGGGATTGGATAGAACTCAGAATGTTACTAAGCAAAAACATGTTATAGCGGCAAAAACATGTTATAAGAGCCTATTTCTAGTAACATGTTCACATCTTAAGATCAAATTTTTGCCCTTTAGTCTTTAGTAACATGCATTGCTTTTTATTCAGTGATGGTTCACTTATGTAGGGTCTTGGGAGGGATGGCTTTGATACCATCTCGTACCCTTTAGAATTTTTCTTTTCATTACATGAAGTTGCCACCCTTGGTACTCAAAAATATGACTTGCACATGTATTCCAGTGATATACATATACTTGTATATAGAAAAATTGTAGTCTAAACATGCGTGATGCAAAGGCAAAACGTGAAATATTGGTTTACGAGATTATTAGAATTTGATTTTATGTTTTTTTTTTTTTTTCAAGAGTCGATGGTATTGTCTTTGGTAATTCAATAAATAAGTGATTGTCCTAGAATATTTTAGGCAATTTAATAAATGGGCATTGCCCTAGATTATGTTAGGCAAGTCAATAAATGGGTGTTGCCCTAGGGTTTAGTCTGTTAGTCTATTTAAGTGTCTCTTGTACTCCAATGAAGGAGTAATGCTAAAAGGAAGACCTATGTCTCTCTTGTGTTCTCCCAAAATTGATGTGGCTCCCAAAGTTACAATTAAATTTGTGATAGATTATTATTGGATTTTAATTCAATGGTAATTTTAAGAGCCACATCAATTTTGGGAGGGCACAAGGAGGACATGAGGGTGACATTTAGCATTACTCCCAATGAAGACATATTTGAATGGAATACAATGATGAGAAAGTGATTTTCTCTCTCCTTCTCTCTCTTCTCCCCTCTTCTCTCTCTTTCTCTCCCTAGCTTTTTCTCTCCCCTCTCTCTTTCCCTAGCTTTTTCTCTCTCTCTAGCTTTTGTTTCTTTCTATCTCTTCTCTAGCTTCTTTCTTCTCTGTTTACCCTAATTTCTGTGTGTATTTTTTTGTGACTATTGTTTGTCCCGCATCAGTTGGAGATTCTCTTTAACCAATAAAGTCTTTAGTTTTGAAAGACTTTACCTAGTAAATAAAGTCTTTAATTCTTCTCTAGGCTTTTAGTCAGCTTGTTTAGTCTCAATATTCTCAAAATAAATATTTCCTTAAGTAACAGTTTTTATTAGTGGTGATACAGTTCCCACTAGTTTGAGAAGGCTGCTTACGCCTGGATTTTCATTTGCTTCTTTCTGTTTTCCACCTTTCACCTGTTCTTTATTCCTGGTTAGTGTCTTTGGTTCCATTTGTTGCTCCAGCTGTCTCAAACCATCGGAACCATACCATGCAGAGCCTAGAAATTAAAATTGAACTGGATTACATTGTTGGGAGTTGTTTCCCATATATGTTAACATTCTGCTGCTTTCTTTCAAATCTGGTTTTAGATTATATAATTAACATAGAAGAGAACATGGTGTTTCTTTGACACCATGTGATTGTTATGAGTTGATTGGCTTTGGCTGACACATTTGTACGTGGTTTAGATGATAAATAGCTCCTCTGGCCGGCATGTAATGGATTGAATAGCCATCTGTAGATTATGTACAGTGGACACTATTGGCTCAAAAGCAAACATTTCAGTAAAGATCACTTTGAGCATGCCCAATTTTTAATATCTAAAATTGATTGGGTACATAATCGAAACTATACAGGGAAAGAACACCTTGGACACATTCTCCTTTTTTTCCTTGTATTTGTTATATATAGCGTGATGAACCGAAATTTATCATATAGAACTTATAGGAAGTGAGCACTCGTCATGGCAGGAGAAATGGTTTCCTATCAGATTATCTGGATAGTGCACAATTAGATTGGTACGATACATGTTTGCCTGCTTTTGTTTTAGGAATCTATGGTTCCACTGCATTTATTTTTTGTTGTATTAATATTCTGCATATTTCTGTAAGATGTTCTTGATTGTATATTATTAATTTTCTTGTGTTTCTAGGTATATGTCTGCCTCCTTACTGAAAATTGCTAGTGGGCATAGTTCAGTTGTCGCAGTTGTTGGAAAGGGACATCTGCAAGGAATTAAGAAGCATTGGCAGCAGCCTGTTGTGGTTGGGAAATTTATTGTTTTTAATTTTTTTATCTTCAAGAAAATCTATTTATTTCTATCATATGATACCTTTAAAACCAGTCCATAAAGACGGAAAATCATGTTGGAAATGTTTATAAAGACGCCATTCAGCTGATTCCCCTTTGTTGCCAAAAATGTGTTTGTTCCTTCATATTCATCCTACGTCTAGATGACATTGGAAATTATTCTTCACACTTTTGAATTAGATTTTCCGTATATTTCGTTTGAGTTCAAACCTTGAGAACTTTTCCACGGTTTTGCAGGTGAAGGATCTTATGCTAATTCCCTCGCAAAAGCCAGGCATTTCTGTGAAGGTCCTGGCATCTCTTGGTGTTGCAGTTGCCGGGGCAGTCATAATATCCGGCATCTATCTTGCGAAGAAGAAATAGCTCCACTAAAGTTGCTTCCTTGCAGACATGGTGGGAAGTGGGAAAAGTGCCTCGGCATGAGATGTGGAAGGTTAGTTTTTCGGCAGTGATCCTTGATTATGGATAAATCATGGAGTGCACTAGAAATATATCATCAAAGCTCCCTTTACCTTACTGGGCTGGTCTCACTTCCTTCATGTGAAGTATACCCCTGAAAATTGTCTTGATGACATGGTGAGGAATTTTTTTTTTTTTTTTCTTTCACAATTTCAAAATCTCTGAAATTCATTCAATTTGCAAATGATGAATAAGAAACGTATTATTTTACATGCCTTCAAGGGATCCCTGTACACATGTAATTAGTTTCAAAGCTCAGGGATTAACTTTTTTAGTTGCTTTCCAAAATTTCTCTAGAAGTCTTTGGTGCTTTTAGATCACCTTTTTCATTATAATTCATTCTTTTTTAATAATGATGTCATATCATTTTATAACTGCTTATTTGAATGGAACCAATGGATGCTTTTCACCTAATTGCAATATAAAAGTGAGCGCGTTCGCAAGAGTTAATGATGAGCGAAGGTTTTGATTGATAATGCAGGTGTAATTCTGCTGAGCCGAAACTAATCAGCGTGAACTATGACCTAGTTCATGTTTGAGTCAATTTTCAAGGGTTACCAAGTGGCCAACCTCTTTCTAAGGCTTTTCTCCACCGCGTGCAGTTGTTCTGAGGGAGGAGGGATGGAGTTTTTTTCCCTTCCTCCTCCCTTCCCTCTTCTTTCTTTCCGCTTTTTTCTTAACTCACTGTTCAACAGCTTCGTCGGCTCTACCACCGCTGCCACTCACCCTTGCTACTCCTCTACTGCTGAGTGTCTGATTTTAGCCTCTTGCAGCAGCTCTCAGCCGCGGCTCTGCTCCTTTTTTAAGTTTTGAATTTGGTTTTTTTTTTAAACTTGATCTATAAATTTCAGGAAGTTGCACTCTCTCATTCGCCACTCCTCGATGCTTTCGGTTCCTTTGCTTTTCTTTGCCACCAACTACGCCTTGATTCTGGTCACCATGCGCTGGCACGTGAACTACATGCGCTCACGAGTGGATCTCATTCCCTGGTGCATCTCATGTGCCGACGCGGGGACACCCCTAAGCTGCATACTCCATCCATCCATTCAGTCATCCCCTGTCACTGCTATTGGCCCTCAGCGGTGGTCCTCGACCATCTGCCACCCCAGATAGCATGTAGTCTTTACACACCGACAATTGGGCCACTTGTCGGCATCCACCTGTCTATGTTGCAATCTTCCACTTGCGTTCCATAGGTGTGTTAGTTCCATGAGATAATAATAATAATAATAATAATGTAAGATCAAAGATCATACAAAGTTGATATACTCGTTCATGAAAATCACACTCCCCGCGGACTTGCCACGTACCGTATGTGTTGTTCACAAATCTGACATGACAATTTTGATACGTAGTGTAGAGTTAGCATATCTAACGTGATTTGTACACACAAGAAGTATTTCAGTTTTTTTGTTAAAAATAATAATAATAATAAAATATAAACGAACTATCTATTCAAAATTTAATGAAAATGGATTGAGTTCATTGTAAAAATAAACAACCTAAAGAACAATTTGAAAAAGGGTCTAAAACTCAGTTAATAATATGATGCCCATAACATGGTTTAATCAATTAGCAGTGAATCGTGAAATGTGGTCAAACTGGTCGGTTACTGGCTTCAATTTTTTAACTGTGGTAACCTCGTGGCGATGTAGGCTTTCTAAATGTTTTTAGTTCATTGATTTTTGAAAATCTTGACCATAAATAGATATAAATTAGATGTAATCCTTTTATCAATTACAAATATTAATACACTTCTAGGGTCACCAAAGAAGAAAAAAATAGAAAGATAAAAATAAAATAAAAATAATGAAAATGTCGTGCTTCTTGTCACGAAATCTTATAGGGTCATAAATATCAACACAGTTATGAAAATTCAGTCCCCACCAAATTTATATGAACAGCACGTTACATGCTTAATAACGTGAATATAATTGTCATAATAATAGGCTGTTATCTCCCGGTGTATGAGTATCCCAGTGTATGATTATAAACTTTATACAAAAATAAAATATTGGAGGAAATTAAAAGCATGTTGATGTTCAAATTTTTTTGATTCCCTCCCCTTTGCCAATTACATGTTGCATATATTATCCACAATCCCCTTGCTGAATCTACAAAAATAGAATATGTTTTACATAAAATCACTGCCTCAACTTGCATAAAAAGCAGAGATCGGCATACCGGGAGAGGAGAATGAAATTGTCATACTTGTAGCAGAGATCGGCAAATCCACCGGATCACAAAGGTCAACCTCTCTTCCATATTTGTGTGCGGTGGCTGCTACACACGGAACATTCATGCAAATTTTGTACACCAAAATTGAAGCCTTTAAACATGGCTAGATGCAAATCCAAATCAAAACCTTTAAACCCCATATGATCAAAACCAAAAATCGAATCAAACAAACCATCATTAGCCACGCCACTAGAAAACAAAGAACTCCAACCTTGTCCTATCATTGAAGAACCCACAAATATATAATTGCTAGCAAATCTACTCACCGTTTACACAATCATAATAGTAACTACTGCTTTTGGTAATAGTGAAAGCTAAACAAGATTGGTGTCAACTAGATGAACATTACAGTGGTTATCAAATATAGTAGTTGTTATTTCTTTTATCCAAACCGTGTATTTGTTTGTATTGTATTAGAGAGACATAAAGATGCTTGTTTTTGAAGCCTCGTTTAATCCGATATGAATTGAGTTGTAATTGATTAATGAAATTCAAACTATGAAGCAAGATTAATGTGGGTAAATGGAAATTTATAATTGCTAAAGCTTCTAGAGCAAGAGTTTGAAACGGGTTATCATTTGGAGGAGTGGCAGGTTGGGTTTACCTTCTAAACCATAGCATCGGTTTTGTGTTTGTGATGAACAATTATTATAGTGTTCCATAATTTGTTATTATTATTTTCCATTTTGTACCTTGCGAATGGTTTCTTTTCAAATATAGTCCAATAGGAATCAACCAACATTTTTTTAAAATTTTTTTGACATGTCCACACAAAGAAAGTGAAAGGAGATTCGAACTAGTGACATCTGCTTACTAAGGCGTGGTTCATAGCCGATTGAGCTACCATTTGATGACAATTAACCGACATTGTTAATCCAAATCCATGAACAAAGTTTGGGATTTATTTATTCACTTTAACCACATTAGAGGAGAGTTTATTGGGTATCTATTTCTTGAAGTTCCTTATAAGCATTACCAAGTGTTAGATTCAGTTTTTGGTACAAAGTTAGAGTATCAAAGGGTCCCAATCTAATCTTTGATGCTTAAGTTAGTAAAGTTAGTATGTCGATTTGGAGTGAAAATAGAATAATGAACATATGTTTTTTTAGATAAATTGAGTCCCCTTTACTGATGTGTTGGGTCCCTTTTATAGGGTTTTATACAACCACCACTTTCCCTATTGATGCTCCAAGTTTATGTGGTGAGTGAGAGATAATCTCAACTACAACATCTAGAGTACTGGTTGGAGCATTTGAGATATCTGGATCCCAATATTTTGGGATGCAATATGTACCTCTCTTATGAGAGATTATGGCGAATGCAATTATTATCCATTCTTATGTTTAATGTAGCTGGAAAGATCGTATCTCACGTTGATATCAATCTCATAAATCTTTGGATTTGTAGTCCTCATTTAAGTGGATTTTGATGGATATACTTTATTCCCAACATTAATAAGTAGGAAATGTAATTGATCATCCCTAAGAAAGCTCCCTCCCCCTGTATGTAGCCAACGTACTGCCCAGCATATACATTATAATAATTTAGGAAAATTACTAACTGAATTTGCACTATCACTCAAAAGTGACTAATTAATTTGGAACATGAAGATAGAAATATTGAGAGAAGATAGAATAACTAATAGAACATGAAGTTCCTTACTATTCACCATACTTAGATTCTTCTGTGAGACTTGTTGGAACATGAAGAGTTCCTTATTCTCCCAACTAAGAGTCCTTCTCATCTCATCTTCAGCCGCCACTTTGATCTTCAACTCCTACTCCGCTCTGGTCTTCAACTCCTTTTCCACCTTGTTCTTCAAACACGACGACAATTTTTTTAAAATTGTAATAAAAAATAGTGATATTTTGAGAATTTTAACAAGATTTAACGGAAATTCCTAATGACTTGAGGACATTGCAAAAAATTGAAAGTTTTATACCTTAAATTAAGAGTTTTTGAACTTCGGATGGTAATTTCAAAATGCATGGAAGTTTAGGAGGTTTAATTTTATTTTTTGGTTTTTAATTTTTAATGTTCAGTTTTTAATTTTTAAGTTTATATATTTTTATTATTATGGGTAACCTATGTGACTGTTGTTATATAATTGGAAGTGACCTACTAAACAAATAGAATCAGTCAAAATTTTCGATGAAAGTTTATAGTAGAGATATATTTATTATTTTTGCATACTACAAAAAGCTCTCGTAACGTTTTGATACTAGATGGAGCTCTCATAGCATTTCGATACCACATAGAGCTTATTGCAAATCAATATAAACACATGGACTGATTTTGTGTTTTAAAAGGAAATTGATGATATTTTTGATGTATGAAATACTCCAATAACTTGGCCTATTTATAGTTAAGTAATCTGATTTATATTGAGAGAACATGATCATTGGTCAAATATGACTTGTCAGAGATATGTGACTGTTGGAAAAAGGAAAATATTAGGGTTGAAAAAATATGATCGTTGGGAAAATATGACCGTTAAAAAAAAGACGAATGTTTAAATATATGAGTGTTGGCCAAAATATACTAAAAACAGATAAGAAATAATATGTAAATAAAGTATAGAAGAAAATAAAGAATATATTAGAATATGTATTAAAAATTGTTGTTGGAAATGTTTTAATAATAGGGTCAATTATGAGCTAATTCAGTATCTACTATCAAATATTAATACAGTTACAGGATCACCAAAAATAAAAGAAAAAAATAGAATGAAAATGTTGTACTTAATTTGTTTTGTTTTGTTTTTTTTTTTTTTTGGGTCATAAATATCGATACAGGCAGAAGAATTTCGCATCCACCAAATGTGTATGAGCACCACGTTAATGCATAATAGCATGAATATTGTCATGATAGTAGGCCAAAAGATATCTGAAAATGTATGAGGGTTCAGATAAACTCTTAAAAAATAAAATATTGGAGGAAATTAAAAAAAGAGTGTGTCATTCCAAGTAAAATGTTTGCCCCATTATGAATTCAATCCCTAAAATTTCCTGATTTCTATGGAAATGGTTCAAACGTTGACCATCATATTTCTATAAAGTTATTAAAGAGGTCAATTGTGTATGTTACAAGAGTATAGAGTTATAGTTCATTATAAGTTTCAAGAAGGAAATGTTATTCTCCATTGTAATTTACAATTTCAATAAGGTGTAATATACTCAATTGGCTGGAATGCTAGGTTTTATGGGGAATCATGCATTGGCGTGGGAAGAAGCCAAGAATGCATTTTCTTTCTTGTTGTGAATCATGCGAAAATCGTGGTTGAATGACTCTACAAAATTCATACCAAGTAGAAACACCATTGTTAGCATGTAACGCTTGAAACCAAGATAAAGCCTTACCTTCCATGTGGATTGCAGGGATGCGTAGTTCCAAAAATTGTTCTGCTCTATAGCACCACGAGTTTGGATCCTCACCTTTCAAAGTTTGAAATTCCAATCTGACTGCCTTGGCATAAATCCTTTCAGCAAAACGTGTTTACTCGAACCCTTGCTGCCTTTCCCATTGATGAGCAGAATAAGCATAAACCTTATTATTTCCTTTCACCTGCATTCTGCCTTGTACATTTTGTGCTTCTTCTGACATTATGGATCTAGTTCTCATGAAGACTAAAAAAAAAAAAAACTCGATGGATCAAGGGTGAGAAGGCTTGTGTACTGAGGTAGTTGGGAAGAGAAATATCACGTAGGAATATTTGGGTAAGAGAAAATCTGTGATTTAAAGGATAAGGTAGAATTCTTGGTTGTAGTTGAATTAGTTGGGCTATAATGAGTGGTTTTGAAGTGGTTATAATCGAATGTGCTTAGATTAGCTGTCAATAAATTGGAAATTGGGTCTATATAAGGCTCAATGTAAGAGTATAAATCATTCAATCTCTTTAAGACTCATTTTGTAGCTGATAATTCTCTAGAAGTTTTTTTTGTAGGAGTTTAGATCAACTCAAATGTATCATTATCTTTAATATTGTTTTTGAATTCAATACACATTCATCTGAAGTTTCTTCCATACAAATACCTCAATTCCCACAAATATACATGGTTAAACACTGAAGTAGTAAGCAACTGGTTACTGGAGTGTTTGCACTACTAGGAGTCAAAGTCTTAAGGATTTGTCATGTTTTGTAATCTATTTAAACCCCAAAAGTTTATTTCTCAAACCTAAAGGCTAAGGATCCACAGAGGTCGAGAGGGACAGCCCCCATTGCCTGCCAAAGATTTCCCTTGTTGCCCACCTTCAATAAACAATGAACGCCCTCGTTGACCTTCTATTGGCGCTATTGTTGATGTGAGTCATTTTTTACGGATGTCATCGCCATTCAACTAATCACCTATTTTGTAACCGGCATTTCTATGTTAAAAAATTTTCTAAATTAATATATATATAATTTATATTTTGTGAAAGTTTTAAATGAAATGTATTAAAGAGGTTTGATCGAATGAAAAGAGCTCTATGCTTAAAAAAAAAAAAAGGAGGAGAAAGTCAAGTATTTGGGTATGTGCACTTATATGTATACTCTAATACGGTGCACGGCACTCGTGTACGTGCGTGGTTGTGGGTTTGTTGTAGGCTGCTTTTATGGTGCCTTGATGGTTTGGCGGTGGGCTATAGGGCACTAATGGCGCTTTTTGAAGTACCTTGATGGTGCACACTTGGCACTAGACCATTACTAAAGTCAAAATCAATCTATTAGATCATGACCATTCAATTTTAGACTGTCAAGATCAATCAATTTGATCATAACCATTCATTTTTGGATTGCCAGAATCAATCTATTTGGTGATTTGATATGGATCATATGATGCTTCTTAGGTAAATATGTTGGTTTGATCTGAACCATATTATGCTTCTTAGAGGTTGATTTGGGTGTTGGAATGACTGGATCCTTACTAAGTCAACTGTAAGATACATAGATAGCATGTTGTTTTGAAATATACATATGTAAGTCCATGTAGGGCAAGCTTTATATAGTATGAGGCATAAAAGGCGAAAATTTTAAATAACGCCTTTTTCTATATATCTAAATATTAAGTTTCTAAGAGGTAACTCAATCGGTTGGAACCTCGTCTCATGAAGCGGAAGTCAGTAGTTCAAATCCCCCTCCTCCCTCTTGTGCGGACATGTCAAAATATATATATATTAAAGTTTTTCATATCCAATGAATATTTCTAACCTACAATTAAAACAAAAAAGACATAAAATTAATAAATGAACCTGATTGATCAAAGTCGCTTCATTTTATAAGAAAATCATCTAACACTCTTAATCTGCAAAAACAAAGATACATTTTCTTAATAATTAGTGAATAATTAATTTAAGGTTTTTGTTGAGAAAAAGAAAAAGAAAAAGAAAAGAAAAAGAACACTGTTTTATAAAGAATGGTGTGAGTGTAATTGAAATCAAAACTACGTCGTTTTGCATGTCTATATATATTCATCTCTTGCAGCCCTAACCCTAAAGCTAACACAAATTCACCAGCCTCTCTCTCGCCTCCCGCCGTCTCTGGTCTCTCTCTCGCTTGCTCGCTGCTCTGTCTCTGTCTCTGGAGTGCATATGTTGATTTGTGTTTCAGTGAATTAATTTGATGGTCATTTTTATTATTTTGCGTTGATTGCAGAGAATAATCCAAAATGAGTAAAGGGAGTGCACCGGGCCCAAAGGGGAAGAAGAAGGGAGTGACATTTACCATTGACTGCGCGAAGCCAGTGGAAGACAAGATTATGGACATTGCATCTCTGGAGAAGTTCCTCCAGGACAGAATCAAGGTCGGAGGCAAGGCTGGTGCTCTTGGTGACATTGTAGCCGTCACCCGCGAGAAGAACAAGATCACTGTTACTTCTGATAGTAACTTTTCTAAGAGGTAATTTGGTTTTGTTGGAATATCTAATCTGTGTGTTAATTTATAATTCACTCTTTGATTTTCTTAATTGTTGGGCATGAGGTTAATGGTATGGTATTGTTTGGTATCTGAAATTTAGCAATCTGATGTTGCCCAGTTAATAGTCTGGTGATTTGTAATTGGCATTGCCATTTGTGTAATTTCTTTTTGTTGCAAAATTGACATAAAATGAGACCTTTTATCTTTGGTGATTGTTTGGTGCATCTCTTAGTTAAATTATCTGCTTTTTACATTTTGCACAATATTATTTTGATTTTAGAAATTTGAGTAGTTGCTTCAGTTGTTAATTTTTGTGCATCACTATGTAATAGTGCTAGGAAATGAATCAACGTAGCCCATCCCTAAGTATTTGGGGTTAAGGCTTTATTCGGTTGACTTCAATTATATTTCAGAGCTTAGGTAAAACATAAAGCAGATTTATTGGTTTGCCTTTACTTTGATTAGATAGGTTAACATCTTTTATTGTGCTGCGAAATATCAAAACGTTTTATAACTCGTTTTATTCAATTTATCTATTGGGTAAAGATACACAAGGGAAAAATAATTAAGGTTAGCAGAGGTGCTCCTGAATAGAGAATTGCAATCCCCCTTGGATTATTCAATTTAACCAATTTGGTTTGCATAGCACTGAATAAACTTGATAAGTGTGTTTGTTTTGCTAGTAAACAACATTGGAAGTAATCCTGAGTAGTTGTGACGAGCTAATATACATCCATCTTAATTTTTAGGGGTAACTTCACTTAGCCTCTTTGAATATCGTGCATTTTGCAAACACTCCTTTAATGTTTAAAGTTCTTCACTTTGGTGTATTAAACTTTCATTTCATTCCAGTTACCCCGCTTCCGTTAGATATTAGGGCTAAATGAGACGGTAGAAATGGTAAAAAGACCTTTATACCCCTAAAATTTTGCACCTCTACATTAGGGTTTAACAGAAAATCCTAACGGAGGGAGGTAACTGGAATGAAATGAAAGGTCAATGCACCAAAGTGAGACTTTAAACATTAAAGGGGTGTTTACAAAAGGCGCGACATTTCAGGGGGGTTAAGTGAAGTTATCCCTAATTTTGATTTAATTTGTTCAGAAGCTTGCTTTTGTATTAATTGTTTCCTTGAATCTTTGGCCTGTATTGGAATTGTCACCGTTGAGTTTTAATCAGGCTGCGGTCTTTGTATGAGCACTAATCAAAGATTCTTCTATATTGTCTCATATTTTGTTCTGTCAGTTGTTTAACATCTGTTCTCCAGATTTCAATTTAATCATGTATGAGCACAAATTTTAAGATTTTTCTATGTTGTCTTATATTTTGTCATTTGTTGTCAGTTGTTTAACATTTGTTTTCCTGATTTCAATTTAATCATGTATGAGCACTAATCAAAGATTCTTCTATATTGTCTCATAATTTGTCATGTCCATTGCTGTCCGTTGTTTAACATCTGTTCTCCGGATTTCAATTTAATCATGTGTTTCTTCACAAGTTAACATCTGTTTGATCTGCTTCTCTGTTCAGGTATCTGAAGTACCTGACGAAAAAGTACCTTAAGAAACACAATGTGCGTGATTGGCTACGTGTTATAGCTTCCAACAAAGATAGAAATGTCTATGAACTTAGGTACTTCAACATTGCCGAGAACGAAGGAGAGGAAGAAGACTGATAAGTTTAAATCAGCATAGTTGTTAAGAACCTCATGTTACTTTTTTGTTTTCTGTTGCCTTTGTGATGCTGCTTCATGATTAAACCGATGCGGTTTTAACAATTTTGTTGCTTAAATTAGAGATCTTGAATATTCCAACTGTTTGATTTGTTTTTCTGTCTCAGGGAACTTCTTACGTTCCAAGTTCTTCTGGTTCTTTTTTTGGTCATCTACTTGCTTTCATTCACTTAATCAAAAAGCTCGGGGAATTATTTATGAAATGTTGTCCCATTTTACAGTTCAAAGTATCGGTACTTAAATGTTATTGTAATCCATAATGTTACTGTAATAAATGATGTCACTCAACCTTATATAGGAAAATTGGTGCAGATTATGGGCTGCACAAAAAGATCTTAGTCATTTCTTCCATGATAGGGATGGACTGTTGTGTCATATAGATATGTTCACGGTATGATCTTGTCACAAAATGTAACGCCTTAACTACGAAAAATTTGTGATCCCACACTGAATACTGCGAAGTCCGTGTAAATCCAATTAGCTTTTGATGGCCATAACCAACAAATAAGGCTATCAAGTTTTGGCAGGTTTCAACCTTAATTTCTAACTTCCACCATCATCTCTCAAGCTAATCTCAAATTGGAGGGCGAACAAAAAGGTCACATTTTTACCTTTTAACTTTACTTAATTTTCCCGAACTTCAATCACTTTTGCAATTACCTTCCAAAGTTTAAAAAATCCTCAATTTAGTTCACCAAATTTTATTTATTTATTATTATTGCAATTTTACTACACTTTTAGAGCACTCCTTGCGGCCTCACTAAAACCATTTTTTGGTTATTTTGGTGAGGTAATTTAACTAAAATGACCTAAATGTTCAGACTCACTACTTTAACAAACAAAAAAGTAGTGAGATGAATAGTATTCACATAATTTAAAATTTATTATTTACTCACCTATTCATTAAACAACTCATTTCTCTCTCTTCTTTTTTGCTTTTCATTTCTCTCTTCCTTTAGCAGTTAAAAAGGGAATAAATAAATATTTGAAAAAGAATATTTAAATAGAATAGTGAATGCATATTGTTTAAATAGTGAGGCTGCTGGGCTGTTTTAAAAAAATAAATTGTTAAAGTAACTAGAAGTGTACTTTTGGTTATTTTGGTGAGTAAAATTTGGTGAGGTTGCTAGGAATGCTCTTAGGTTTTTTTTGTTAAATCCTGTCAAAATTTTTAAAATATTTTTTTTATTAAAAAAAATGCAAATATTAAGGTGTGGGTATTTTCGAAAATTTCGTTAAATACTATATTGCTAATGTTTTTTTTTTTTTTTTTTCAAAAAAAAAAATTATTTTGGTGAGTAAAATTTGGTGAGGTTGTTAGGAATGCTCTTAGTTTTTTTTTGTTAAATCCTGTCAAAATTTTTAAAATATTTTTTTTATTAAAAAAAATGTAAATATTAAGGTGTGGGTATTTTTGAAAATTTCATTAAATACTATATTGCTAATGTTTTTTTTTTTTTTTTTCAAAAAACAAAATTGGGGTATTTTGGTAATTTTAACACCCATATGTTAGGATTGAATGTAAAAACTTAACAGGTGGATGATATCACAAGAAATTGGAAGTTCGATACACCAATTGAGAGTTTCTAAACTTTAGGTGAGGTGTAATTACAAAAGTAAAAAATTCAGAGGGGTTAAAGTGGAGTTTCCGCTAATTTCTAACTTTCACCATCATGTTAAGCTCTTCTCAAAGCAAAGAAAGTCCATGAGTTGGTTTGGAAGTGGGAAAATTGCCTAGAAGGCTAGTGTTTAGGCGGTGATCCTTAATTGTTGAGAAATCATGATGGAGTGCATTAGAAAGAGAAATGTTATTTCGTATTTTGTTGTCCTTCTCCCAGCATACACTGTTAATGTGACATATTCAATCTTAAGATTGATCAAAGGGTTGATTGAGCATGTTACGTCAACCGATTATATTGTGAGAAGAACCTCATGATGCAAAGAAAAGTGTTACACATTCATCTCATGCCCATCATTTTTTTTTTAAATCTACCTTTGAATATGTGGAACCTACATGTGGTCTCATATATTCAATAGTAAATTTGTCTGTCTCTTATATGGAGATTGGGTAAAAGACAAAAAACAAATATTTTTCCAATGCAAAATAGCATTTCTCCACTAAAAATATATTGATAGGGATGCAGTTAGGATTAGATTGGATTAGTAGTTGAATTAGAATAGGCTTTTATTTGTTCCCAAGAAGTAGCTCAATTGGCTGGGAATACGCCTAATAAAGCGGATGTCACTAGTTCGAATTCCCCCTCCCCCCTCTTGTGAGGACATGTCAAAAAAAAAAAAAAAAAAAAAAAGGCTTTTATTTAAGAGAGCCCCTGTGCTCTGGTCCTCCTGCAAAAGTAGTATTTTACAGCACCCAATCAACATAAGCCACATCATCATATCAAGAAAATTGCAAAAAATCAAAATGAGAACAAGAACTGCAAATCAAAGTGAAAAAATACCAAAAAGACCCTAAACCCATCAACCCAACAGAAAGAACTGGCCAGAGACCCACGCCGGCAGTGGGTCTAACCAAACCCAATGCCGGCGTGGGTCTCGCCGGCCGTGACCCACTTGACCGACTTCGAACCCGCCGAAATTCGCCTCAAAACTCGATTCTAATGCCTCATAACTCATTTCTAATGCCTCAAAACTTGTTTTTGGAATCAAATTTAAAACCTAAAAGGGAAAAGTTAACCCTTAGAGATTTTATTACCTAAAGGCCGGAAACCTGAGCCTGAGAGGGAGACCTGGCACTCAGCGCCGTGGGTCACGGCCTGCAGCACCGTGGGTCTGGCTGGGTCACAGCCAAACCCACGGCGTTGCTTTTTTCTTTCTCACCGTGGGTCTTCTTTTCTTCTTTCTTTTTTCCTCTCTCTCTTTTCTTCATCCTATGCTACTGCTTGTAGGATAATTTTATGCAACTGGTTTGCTTTTGCTTATGTGGCAGTGTGTGATTGGGGCCTGTAAAACATGACTTTTAAGGAGGTTCCTGACCAAAGTTTAACTATTTATTTAATCAAGATTAGATAATCTAAGAGTAGGATTAGAATTTATTTGAATACTTGAATTAACGTTGTGTTATCTATTGTATTCTGTTTAAAGAGGAACTTATGACCAATAAGAGGGCAAACAAAATCCCTTTTCCTTATTCAATTAGGAAAAAAGAAAAGAAAAAAGTCAAGGAAAATATTGGTGAAATTATGGTATTCTTTTCTCCAAAGAAAAAAAAAAGGTATTCTCCCACCTTGAGTATAGTTTGTGTGGTCTCTCCCACTCAAAATGAGTTATTGCAGTCTCTCATACCTGAAAGGAGTTCGCAATTTAATCACAATCACCCTTTGATAAACACAAGAACCTATCAATAATGATAGGAATGAAGTTAGGATTAGGTTGGATTAGTAGTTGAATGAATAGGATTTCAATTATAAACACTCAAATTTTACTCACCTTGCTCGTGTGAGTCCACCAAGCAATCCACCAAACAGTCTCCAACATCCAAATCTGTGAATCCATTTATTATCATTCCCTCATCTAAATAAAAATCTGAACTAGGGGCAAAATGGTCTTTACCATATCCTACATCATTGTAGAATACTGGAAAAAGAAAAAAGTAGACCTCAGCATACTACTTGTTCGAAGGCTAATGTGAGTGGCCTGGTAGAGATCGTTCTTCCTAAAATCATACTTAAAAAGTATGGATGATGATACAACAGAAAGAGTACAATTTAAGACAACTGGGAATTGACACATTACACAAATTAAGTTCTCATTAAGAATGAAAGAATGATAATTAAACATTTAAAACTAAACCAATTTAATTCAACATAAATATATTTAATATTATATGTAATCCTTTAATCAACTACAAATATTAATATATAGGGTCACCAAAAAATGAAGCAAAAAGAGGAATGAAAATATTGTGCTTTAATTTGTCACCAAGCCTTATGGAAATACAAATACAAATTTGGATTCACCCACGAATAAAGACATTCTATATTACAAATCCAACGGTTGGAATAATCAATCCCATTTAAGCAACAAAATTGTTAAAACCACATCAGTTTAAACAAGAGGCAGCATAACAAAGGGAACAGAAAACAAAAAAGGTAAAATGAGGTTCTTTAACACTAAGCTGATTTAAACTTATCAGTCTTCTTCCTCTCCTTCGTTCTCGGCAATGTTGAAGTACCTAAGTTCATAGACATTTCTATCTTTGTTGGAAGCTATCACACGGAGCCAATCACGCACATTGTGTTTCTTCAGGTACTTT
This sequence comes from Carpinus fangiana, assembly GCA_006937295.1. Classification (NCBI taxonomy): domain Eukaryota; kingdom Viridiplantae; phylum Streptophyta; class Magnoliopsida; order Fagales; family Betulaceae; genus Carpinus; species Carpinus fangiana. Next base: position 3,051,781 of record CM017326.1, on the reverse strand, counting down.
TTGGTCAGGTACTTCAGATACCTGAACAGAGAAGCAAATCGAACAGATGTTAACTTGTGCAGAAACACATGATTAAATTGAAATCCGGAGAACAGATGTTAAACAACGGACAGCAATGGAAATGACAAAATATGAGACAATATAGAAGAATCTTTGATTAGTGCTCATACATGATTAAATTGAAATCCGGAGAACAGATGTTAAACAACTGATAGCAATGGACAGGAAAAAATACAAGACAATATAGAAGAATCTTAAAATTAGTGCTCATACATGATTAAATTGAAATCTGGAGAACAGATGTTAAACAACTGACAGCAATGGACAGAACAAAATATGACTCAATATAGAAGAATCTTTGATTAGTGCTCATACAAAGACAGCAGCCTGATTAAAACTCCAAGGTGACAATTCCAATACAGGCCACAGATTCAAGGAAACAATTAATACACAAGCAAGCATCTGAAAAAATTAAATAAAAATTAAGATGGATGTATATTAGCTCATCACAACTACTCAGGATTACATCCCATGCTGTTTACTAGCAAAACAAACACACTTATCAAGTTTATTCAGTGCTATGCAAACCAAATTGGTTAAATTGAATAATCCAAGGGGGATTGCAATTCTCTATTCAGGAGCACCTCTTGCTAACCTTAATTATTTTTTTCCCTTGTGTATCTTTACCCAATAGAGATATTGAATAAAACGAGTTATAAAACATTTTGCTATTTCGCAGCACAATAAAAGATGTTAACCTATCTAATCAATCTAAAGGCAAACCAATAAATCTGCTTTATGTTTTACCTAAGCTCTGAAATATAATTGAAGTCAACCGAATAAAGCCTTAACCCCAAATACTTAGGGGTGGGCTACATTGATTCATTTCCTTGCACTATTACATAGTGATGCACAAAAATTACCAACTGAATGGCAACTACTCAAATTTCTAAATCAAAATAATGTTGTATAAAATGTAAAAAAGCAGATAATTTAACTAAGAGATGCACCAAAGATACAAGGTCTCATTTTATGTCAATCTTGCAACAACAAAAAAATTACACAAATGGCAATGCCAATTACAAATCACCATACTGTTAACTGGGTAACATCAGATTGCTAAATTTTATAACGAACAAATCATATACGTGTACAAATTTCAGATACCAAACAATGCCATACATTAACCTCATATTCATACCCAACAATTAAGAAAATCAAGAGTGAATTATAAATTAACACACAGATTAGATATTCCAACAAAACCAAATTACCTCTTAGAAAAGTTACTATCAGAAGTAACAGTGATCTTGTTCTTCTCGCGGGTGACGGCTACAATGTCACCAAGAGCACCAGCCTTGCCTCCGACCTTGATTCTGTCCTGGAGGAACTTCTCCAGAGATGCAATGTCCATAATCTTGTCTTCCACTGGCTTCGCGCAGTCAATGGTAAATGTCACTCCCTTCTTCTTCCCCTTTGGGCCCGGTGCACTCCCTTTACTCATTTTGGATTATTCTCTGCAATCAACGCAAAATAATAAAAATGACCATCAAATTACTTCACTGAAACACAAATCAACATATGCACTCCAGAGACAGAGACAGAAGAATACGAGGTGAGACTGAGACAGAGCAGCGAGCAAGCGAGAGCGAGAGACGGCGGGAGACGAGAGAGAGGCAGGTGAATTCCTTCAGGTTTAGGGTTAGGGTCGAAAGAGATGAATATATATATATATATATATAAGCAAAACGACGTAGGTTTGATTTCAATTACACTCACAAGTCGCACCATTCTGTTTTTTTTTTTTTTTTTTTTCAACAAAAACTTAAATTAATAAAATTAATTATTACATAAATATTTAGATATTTAGAAAAAATGACTTATCTAAAATTTTTGCCTTAGGCCTCACAATGTATAGCGCTTGCCATGCATGGACTTATATATATATATATATATATTTCAAAACCATGTTATATAATTATAATTTATAACATATATTGAAAATTTGGAACTAAATCTCTAAATACTTAATTGTTGTATTAGTTATAACTTTGTATACTTATATCTTAATTTATTACTATATAATCATATGAATTAATTATTTATTAATTGATCATATAATATAATCATATGAATTATAATGATAATACTTCAATTATAAAAATGGTTGAATCCAATGCCCACTTAATTTGATATTATACGACGAATTACATTGTCATTATATATGAATAATATGAGTAAATTTTAAATTGTCATTGTATCATATGATTAACTATTGATCTTATTCACTTTTATTATTCATTGATTAGTTTAATTATCATTCTTCACTTTCACTATTAATAAAGAACTTTAAGCCCCGTTTGATTTGTATAATAGATTCTTAGAATGATCTAGCTAATTCTAGATATAACAATTTTTTTTTTTTTTTTGTAACACAATATTCCTTGAAATAGTGTGTACTATTTCTCTACGAGGCCACTCACATTAGCCTTCGAACAAGTAAGCTGAGGTATAGAGACTGTTTGGTGGGTTGCTTGGTGGAATCACAAGAGCAAGGTGATTAAAATTTCCAGTGTTTATAATTAAAATCCTATTCAAATTCAACTACTAATCCAACCTAATCCTAACTTCATTCATATCATTATTGATAAATTCTTGTGTTTATCGAAGGGTGATTGGGATTAAATTGCAAAATCCTTTTGGGTAAGAGAGAATGCAGTAACTCATTTTGAGTAGGAAAGACCGCGCAAACTTAACTCAAGGTGGGAAAGAAGCTTGTTTGGCATCAAACTTCTCTCTTGTTTAGAGAGAGAAGCTCTGAAAAAACTAGGGTTTTTTCAGCCGCCTCCTTAGTGGGGTTTTACTTGCCTCCTTGTGCGGCTTTGCCGGGGAGGAGGGAAAGGCTTTGCCTTTCCTTCTCTCCCCTCCTCGTCTCTGTGTTTTCCTTGGCTCCTTGCTGCTCTTGTTCCGTTTTTCTCTCTTTATTTGTAGGTCGTCAACCCAGCCATCCATCTCGCCATCCTGCAGTCCACCCCGCCCAGTCCGAATTTTCTTGGGTTCTTAGATGGGTTTTCTTAAAAACTCGATCTACTTTACTCAAGAAGACCCGGGCCTACACGTGCCACCCCATTGACATCACTGGCTCTCCTGCTTCCCAGCGCCACCGGCCGATCATTCTCCAGCAAGGCACGCGCCGGAGCGTGCGTTCCACGCGCTTGAGCGTGGATCTCATGCGCCTGAGCGTGTTCACCACGCCCCGCGCAGTTGACCACTCCACCGTCACCTCTGGCCTCCAAGCTCTCCTCCGCCTCCATGCGATCCACCTTTTGTTCTGTACCTGCCGGAGTGTGAGCTCCCCTACTGTGTTTTTAGGTCGTCGGCAATCCTTGCATGCCTTTCACCGCCCTTGGCTGTGTTTTTTGGTGTCTGTAATTTTCGGTTGCAATTTTCGTTTGATTTTGCTGCCTTTGTGTTTTTGTATTTATGTAATTTTGCTGCTTTGTCTCTCTTTGTATTTATGTAATTTTCGTTTTATTTTGCTGTCTGTTTTGTTTTATGTGGGTTTTTATCTCCCTGTCATGTCTTGTTTTGATCTTGAGGTGGAGATTGTTTTGTGGGTTTTGGCTTCCTTTTGGTTCCTTGCAGTGCCTGATTTGTAACTATCATTTAACAGTGATGGTTGTTTTATCCGCATTGGACTCTTCACTGAGTTTCTTTGTAATTTACACCGCCTTGTGCGGCCCTGGAATAGGCCTGGCTTGCTTATAGTTCTTTTTGAATTATTGGTGATTACCATTGCCTCATGTTCGGTTCTTTTGGACTGGATCCAGTATTTGTTCTCACATTTGCACTGCTTTTTATCAATTGAGCTATATTGTTGGGGCGCCCTCCCCGTTTTGGGTTTATTGTTGGGGAGTCCACCCCTTTTTCGTTTATAGAATCTCCTACTTCTTCCTTTCGGATCAAAAGTAGGAAAGATTCTTCCCTGTAACACTTTCCTTATTCAATTAAAAAAAAAAAAGGTGGGAGAATACCATAATTTCACCAATATTTTCTTTGCCTTTTTTTTTTCCTCTAATTGAATAAGGAAAAAAGATTTTCTTCGCCCTCTTATTAATCACAAGCTCCTCTTTAAACAGAATACAATTAGATAACACCATAATGTTAATTAAAGTATTCAAATAAATTCTAATCCTACACTTAGATAATCTAATCTTGATTAAATAAAATCATATTCTAATTCAACTACTAATTCAGTCTAATCCTAACTGCATCCCTACCAATATATTTTTAGTGGAGAAATGCTATTTTGCATTCAAGAAATATTTAGTTTTCGTGTTTTACCCATCTCTTGTCCATCTCTATATAAGAGACGGACAAATTTATCATTGAATATATAAGACCACATGTACGTCCAATAGATTCAAAGGTAAATTTGCAAAAAAGATAGGCAAGAGATGGATGTGTATCACTTTTCTTTGCATCATGAGGTTCTTCTCCCAATATAATCGGTTGACGTAAGATGCTCCATTAACCCTTAAATCAATCTTAAGATTGAATTTGCCACGCCAACTATGTATCTTGGGAGAAGGACGACAAAATACAAAATATCATTTCTCTTTCTAGTGCACTCCATCATTATTTCTCAGCAATTAAGGATCACCGTCTAAACACTAGCCTTCTTAGGCAATTTTCCCAATTCCAACCAAGCCATGGACTTTATTTGCTTTGAGAAGAGCTTAACATGATTGCGGAAGTTAGAAATTAGTGGAAACTTTACTTAACCCTTCTAAATTTCTCACTTTTACAACTACATCCTACTCAAAGTTAAAAAACTCTCAATTTGGTGTATTGAACTTCCATTTTTTTGTGATATCATCAATTTGTTAGGTTTTTACATTAAATCATAACGGATAGATGTTAAAATTACCAAAATACCCCAATTTTGTTTTTTGAAAAAGAAAAAGAATAAACATTTGCAAAGATGTAGGCGTTGGTTAGGATTTAATGAAATTTGCAAAAATGTCCACACCTAAATCTTTGTAATTTTTTTATATAAAAAAATAAAATATTTTGGAAATTTTAACAAGATTTAACAAGAAAACCTAACAGAGTAGTAAAATTCCAAAAAAATTAAAAAAAATTAAAAAAAAAAGTTTGGTAAACTAAATTGAAAGTTTTTTGAACTTTAGAAGGTAATTATAAAAGTGATGAAAGTTAAAGGGGATTAAGTGAAGTTTATCCCTAGAAATTAAGGTGGAAATGTGACAACTTTTTGTTTGCCCTCCAATTTGAGAAGAGCTTGAGATGATGGTGGAAGTTTGAAATTAAGGTGGAAACCTGCCAAAACTTGATAGGATCACAAATTTTTCGTAGTTAAGACGTTGCATTTTGTGACAAGATCATTTATTACAGTAACTTTATGGATTACAATAACATTATGAAGAAATGGGTTTGTGATCGTTATGTCGAACCAAATTGATTATGAGAAGTGCTAGAGCGCCGAAGAGAATTGTCTAGAATTTTTTCTAAATTGATGTGGCAAAATTTTAAAATGAAAATTTAAGAGGTGGTTGGAATTCTGCCATGTTAGTTTGGAAAAAAAAAAAAATCTGAACAATTCTTTTAACTTTTTAGCTCTCTAGCACTTCTCACCGATTATAGTACAAATAAATTCGTAAAAATTTTGGTAATTAATGGTTGCTTCATCATCAAACTATGTGGTAAGAATGCTTATAAAATTTCGCCATGTCTTGCATGTTTCAATTTCTATATATACCATGATTTGAAATTGCTTGCAATTATTTAATTGGTTTGTTACATGTTGATTTGATACATAAAGAGTAAGTTTTTTCTTTTGCTCATCTTCAAGACTTCAGTGATGTAAAAATCATTGAACAAATAACTTAAAAGCTCTCTGTCCATGGATTTGGAAGCTCCAATAACCAACAAGCACTACAAGAGAACTGAAACATAAATGAACTCAGTCATTAGGGAATGAATTGAAATGACACCTGGAATGCATTGCTGGAAACTTCACTAAACTCAAAAAAAAAAAAAAAAAAAAAAGTGGTGGCAAACCAATTTCCCTTAGAGAATCCATGTCACTAAGAGCATCCACAGCAGCTTCTTCAAATTTTCCTTTCAAAATAACCAAAAGTACACTTTTGGTTATTTTAACAGTCCATCTTTTTATAGCACATTTTTCAGCCTCTCTACTTTGACAATTCTCTATCACTATTTTATTAAAATATTATTTTTCACTTTCCTTCTCTACTTTATTTTTCATTAAAATAAAGTAAAGAAGTTGAAAAGAGGAGAGAGAAGTTGAAAAGGAAAAAGGAGGAGAGATAAAATATAATTATTTGAAGAGTAGAGAGAGAATAGTAATTGTTAAGTTTGAAAGAATACTGTTCACAATGTTAACTTTTTTATTAAAATGAAGAGGCTGAAAAGTGGGATTTTTAGTCATTTTTGTTAAATTGGCTCTTCAAACTAACAAAAAAATGGATTTGAAGAGCCTGCAGTGAGTGCTCTAAAGTCTCTATACTTTTCTTTACATACAGATATGCATTGAATGTTACATATTCAAGCTATTTAACTCGTATATGTAAATTTCTTAGCACTATTATCTATTTAATTTTGTGTTTTTTGGTTCCTAAGATAAAATGCTATTAATTTCATTAAATTTGGGCTTAAAATGCATTTCAAGTTACTGCAGCAAAGTTAAAAAATAAATAAATAAACATTATATGTATATTTTTTTTTAATTACCTCTTCTCTGTTTCAACAACTGCATTTTGTTGCCCTCACCTAAATCATAGTCCCACTCCCACTCCCCCAAATAAAAGATCCTAGCTCTGCCACTAGCTAATTAGGGATCAAAAAACACCATAAAGACACTAGAGATAATAGAGAAAGACATGACAGAAAAAAGAGTAGAGATCATTACTTTTTGTTTTTGTTTAATTTCCTCCAATATTTTATTTTCTTAAAAGTTTATTTGAATGATCAACATACGATAACATTCGATAGTATGGAGTGGAATTTCCTTCTTCAGATCTTCTCTTTTCTTGGTTTCAGTCCTCACTGGATTAATCTTGTTGAACAATGTATATCCACTGCTTCTTTCTCTCTTCTTTTGGATGGCTCCTCTTTTGGGATGTTTCCCTCGTCCTGAGGCCTTACCCATTATCCCATTTCCTTTTCATCCTTGGTTTGGAGGCTCTTTCTAGACTTATTAGGGCTGAAAACAGTGAGCTTATCCATGGTGTTAGAATTGCCAGAGATTCCTCTCCTAGTTCCCCCACCTTCTCTTTGCAGATGCCTCTCTACCTACTCTCAATGGTCTAGTCAGAAGATTAATCTTCAAAAATCCTCCATTTTCTTCAGCAAAAACAGCACCTCCAATACCATTGCCAATATTTAGCCCACCTTTATTCTCCAGCAGATTTCCCCCAATGCCACGTACCTTGGCCGTCCTCTTAATTGTATCACTGGACGGAAGGCTAAGTTGCTTTCCCAAGCAGCCAGGACTACTCTTATCTCCTGTGTATACTATGTCCTTGTTCCTGCTCCCCCAAGTCTTTTTGGCATGATATAGATTCCTCTCTAAGGAAATTCTGGTGGGGTTTTCTTCAGGAAAAGAAGCACTGCCTCTCTCTGATTGGGTGGAAAAATATCTGCATGCCTAAGTTTCTGGGTGGTCTGGGTATCAAGATCATTCACATCCCTTCCTCTCCCATCCCAGATAGGTTAGTTTGGGTCACTTCCCCATCTGGACTTATCTCTGTTAAGGCAGCCCATAACTCCCTCCCTTCCCATCTCTCCCCCTCTTCTTCTCCCCTTAACCACTTAAGATTGGAACAACCTCTGGAACCTTAAAATTTAGCATCGCCTTAAACAACTTCTCTGGAAAATCATTTGGCTTGTCATAAAGCTATCATTGGCTCTTTTAATAAAAATCTTAAGGCTTGGTCAGATTTGATTTCCCTCCCCATCCACTGGCCTCCTCCCCCCTTGATGTGGCAGTGCGTCCTTTGTTCAGTGTAGCTTCTGCTGTGATCAGTAACCACAATGGCTGGATCCTTGCTGCCAATAACCAGAAGTTGTCTTACTTGGATGTTTCTCTAGGTGAGGCCTCTGGAGCCCTGCTTGCCATCCGGTTGGCAGCCTCATTGGGGTGCGATTCCATCCCCCTGGAAGGGGATTCTATCATTTCCATTTTGGCAATCAACAAAGGCCACTTATTTTCTGACTGGTCTTTAGCTGATTATCAACATCAGCTGTCCCTTTTCTGAAATTGGAATACTTCAAAGGTCTCGCTTCCAACTTAATGTTTAATGTTTAGAAGCATTCCCAAAACTCCCATTTTTTTCTCTTCCATTAGGATTAAGAGGGGTAAGAGAGGCAAAGACACTCATATAATTTTTTATTTTAAACTCAGCTTTATTTGTGTAGTTCTTCCCTTTTCTATTTTCACATTTGACACGATAAGTTATTTAAACATGTCACGCTAATATAAAAATGGTGTAAAGAATAGCATTTTTGTTTAAATCCATAAATTAAAAACAAAAGTTTTGAAAACAATTGTCTAAAAGACTCGATCATTGTTTTCTGTTTCCAGAAATTGTTTGCCAAATACGAGAGAAGTTACACTAGGCTTGGTTCTAGTACAGAAGCTTGATTTCCTCAATCTCTGTTTTGGTTTTAAGAAAAAAGAAATCCTTCTGGCACAAAGTAGAACCCCGCATGTGGTTTTGCGCAATAAACCAAATAACCCAGAGTCCATACAAATTATTCTTTCAAATAAGAATTGAAATGTGTGAGGTGTTTCCGGGATAAAATGGCATTGAAATAGCCATTCATCAGGATAGCCACACTGATAAATATAGCGCCCATGCCATTACACCGAGAGGAACTATTTATCCCCCAGAATTGGTAATGGGCGCAAGCTTTAACTTCAATCAAATTCCAGAGGATCCAAACGCAAAGTTTTAAACAATTTCCATCCAAATTATTATCTAATTTCAAAACAAATGAAGAACAGATAAGAGCAAATAGTAGAAGATGAAATAGCAAGTGATTTGATTGGGACCAAGTGCTCAGTGGAAGGAGAAGTCGTTTATGAATTAGGCTCACGGCAAGACCTTTTAGGGTCTCGTCCACTGCCCAGAACACATCCAAGTGTTTTAATCTCATCATAGCAGACATGTCCCTCAAAATTTTTAACAAATACAGTAAATAAAAAAGAACCCACGTAAAATAAATATTGAAATTGCTAAATTAGGGCCTCAGTGTGTGTAACAATCAGATCATTGACGTTAAAATCTCACTGAAATCCGCTAAGATAATTGAAAATTATCATCATAAGCCCCCAATATTCAACTCATACATCAACATGCACAAACACAAAATTACCCAACAAACTAGAAACAAAATCGATCAAAAAATGTTAGATTTTTAGTAGCTTATAAAAGAGAAAAGAAGTTGGGCAGGTAGGAAAAAGCCTGAAGAAGAAAGGGTTATTTCGCAAGCAAAAGAAACCCAAATACTTTGCTGCAATCAATAGGTCAAAACCCTAGAATTCTTCGTCTATAACCGAAGAATAACAATCAAACAAGAAGGTGAAAAGGGGATTAGGGTGATTGAGAAGGATAAGTGCTCAGACAGCCAAGGGTTTGTCAATCAGATTTAGGGTGTTAAACCCAGATCAGAAACTCTAGTCCACAAAATAGCATCATCACCGCACTCTCCATTTGGAGACAATATTCACAGAGACAGAAAGAGAAATACATAAAACACCAAATGAGAAACAGAGACCCAAAACTAAGAAAATACTAGGGACTACGAGATGGGATGCGAAAGAGGCAGAGCATGAAGAGAGATGATGATGGTTGTGCATCTTTGTGTCGTATTTATAGGGAGCGGCAGTTGTTTGGTTGGTGTGGAAATTAGGGTTTCAGAAAGTTTTTTGGGTTAGGGTTTTGGTTCAAGCCGCGTTGGGTTTTCGGCCGTGGTTCCTAGGCGGCTGAGCCTGATTGGAGACTGATATGGGGCTCCCATGTGTTTAGGCTGGGCCTAGGAATTAAAGGGTTGTGAACCCTACCAAACCCAGCCCTTTGCAGCCCAAGTAATCAAAGTATATAACTATATATTGTCATGTGAAAAAAGTGACCATTTTAAGGGCTAGAGACTCTTGTCTTATTACTTATTACACATGTCTATTGCAAACTATCATTATATTGTTAATGTCCTCCTAAATTAATAATTGCATTAATTTTTATCCTAAACTAATTAATATTCTCCAACAACAAAAAATACTTTTCATAAAATTATGAAAATTCTTAAAATTATATGCATGAACAAACTAAAAACTAAAAAAAATAAACTATTTTTCTAAAAAAAATTATAAGAAACAATTTTTTTTCCTAATTCTAAAAAACAAAAATAAAATCAAACAAATAATTAATAACTACTAAGAGTGGAATATAAGATCCACCCAATTTATGTAGAAAAACCATGGACTATTGATCAAGGATTAATGTGAGCCAATCCTCCACATGTCTCACCTCAAGATTTTTGTCAACATTTTTTTTTACATGGCTCCACCACATGTGAGTATGTCACCATGTGAATAGGGTATTAAACGCTTATAATTTTTTGCCCCAATCACATACGGACATGTGTCAAAAATGTAAAAAACTTGTATGTGTAAATAAAATCCAGAGTGATAGATAACAAAGTCATGTTTATTAGAAGAGTAATATTATAAATTATATTTTTATCTCACAATTATCTTACAACTAGCACATAACCCGCGCTATGCCGCTGGATTCTTTTTTATAATTTAATTTTAAAATTTAAACGCATCCCCCTCTTACTTTTCACGTGAAAACATTTATCATGCATCTTTTAACAAAAAGTTATACTAAAAATTATACACTAGTATATTATTGAACATTTAATACTTTTTTGAAGTGTACTGAATATGTACTAAATGACACAATCATACACAGATGAATTAAGACATAAGACCATTGAATTTAGTTTAATTTATATAAATTAAAACATGGTAACATCCTTGTTCCCGTAAGAGTATACTTAACGCAATTAATTACTCTAATTAATGACCGGTTTTTTAAGAAAAAAAACCGATTCACTCTTGAGCGAGTATGATAATAGAATTATTATCAAGTCAAAAAAATTCTCTCAAATAATATGCAAAGTTTTATCTTTCTTTCTTATTTTATCTTTTAGTCAAAATATGCAGATGTTGATTGTTGTTAAGGCCTTCCGCTACATCATCTTCCATCAATCTTTCCATTAAAGGGTTGACACTATATGCCTAATAGGCTATCGTCAACTTGTTTGGAAGGGTACAATTGACTTCACGGTTGACCCTTGAAGTAATGTTTGCATTAACTTGTATTGGGGTTAAGCTAGAGTAATTTCATCTTTTCACCAAATAAAAAAGAGTTATTGTAATGTCCGGTTGTCTATTCAACTAAATCGTAGAGTGTTACAGATATTGGGGGTGTTCAAACGGTTATAACCGGCGGTTATTTGCAATAACCGCAACCGCCTCCGCCTTAGGTGGTTATTGGATTTTTAATAACCACAACCGCCTCCGCCTAGGCGGTTGGCGGTTATAACCGGTTTTTTAAAAATGGGCTTTTGGGCTTTTTTTTATTTTAGGCCTTCATTTTTCATATATTTTAGGCTTATTTTGCCATATTTTTTGGGCTTATTTTGCCCTATTGAACGAAAAACATGCTATTTTTTAGGCTTATTTCACACACATGGTCATAATGTCCAAATCCATTAAATGGCCCAAAACCAAAACATACTACAAACCACTGAAAGTCTGAAATTAGTAAATGTAAGCAAAACAAATATTACAAGTCTTAGGTTTCATCTCATTCTCCAACCAAAATGGCGTCGTTTAGGATTTTTTTTTATATTTAATTAATATATATAATTATATATAAATAAAGGCAGTTAGCGGTTATAACCGCTTTTTCATACCCTTAAAACCGCTAACCGCAATAGCCTTAGGCAGTTAGCAGTTTTTAATAACCGTTTTACAAAGCGGTTAACGGTTATTAAAAAACGGTTCTAAACGGTTAGCAATTGGCGGGATGGTTATAACCGCCCCGCCTGAACACCCCTAACAGATATGCTCTAATTTCTTTGTCAACTGTTCCCATAAAGAAAAAAGAAGTGAGAGTGTTGTCCTGGTGTCACTTTAATACAATTGTAGAGAGTCATCAATTGATGAGAAATCACTACTTAATATTCTTAACAATTTCTCTTTTGATATTATATTTTATTATTTTTGCAACACGAATTTATGATCCCCTTTAAATTCCATTTGTTAGATCAAAATTTTAATCATCTCATCTAAAAATTAAGTAGTATCCAATAAAAAAAATTAAAATATTTTATAATATTCGAAATGGCACCCCATAAAATATATTTTATTGTACTGTCACTTCATCACTAAATTTGGTAAGTAATATGCTCCATCATCATTGAATGTTGGAGGCTGATATGAAGTAATAGACATACCATCAACCGCCATTATTGAAAAACAATTGGTCAACAATTAAATGAGCCAACGTTTGTGAGTACTTGTCATGGTAGAAGGCACATATCCAGTGCCCATTTTTCTATGCAGTATACTATTCAGCATTTGAATTTGTCAAATGGGCATGACCAATTGTGTAAAGAGTGCTTGGCCCCGTTGACCCAAGAAACATTAAGTCTCATTCTCCTAATTATTTATCCACTATTTTCATGCATACCCTTTTTAAGGTTCTGTTTACTTTGACATAAAATGGTTTCTAGAAAATGATTTTCGAATTTACGGTGTTTACTACAATGTAAAATAGTGGTCAATGAAAAATAATTTCATTTTGATTGAAAATTCTTCTTTAATTTTTAGAAAATGGTTTTACAGATTTGAAAATTGTAAACCATTTTCCGACTTTGAGCATTTCATCCTCAAATCAATTGACCCTACCTAGACCCACCTAGGACATCACCGGGACTTGCCTAGGATCTGCTTGGGACTTGACCGGCCACCAAGGACCTTACTGGGACTTGCCTGGAACCTGCTTGGAACTTGGCTGGGACTCACCCAGAACCCTGCTGGGACTTAACCAGGACAGAAACAAGCTCGGGGTGGCCTAAACCACACCAAAAGACTGCTTCTTGAGTTATCTTCCTTCTTGCCTAAGTCTAATGCCTTAACTAGACAAATCAGGTCTTAAAGGCAAATTAAAGCATATTTACTGGAGCCTATTGTCATGTCATTAATTACGCTAATTCAATGACAGACTTTTACTTTTAATTAAAAACGGGTTCACTTTTAAAAGGAGAAGACTGTGTGAGTATGAGATGCAACTAGAAAAGAAAGAGAAGCAAGAGCATGAAAATGAAGAGAGAAAGCAATGATAAACCCATAATGTTCTATCTACTGTTTTCTTTAGCACTCTTAGATATGCTTGAAAGTAAAGTAAGAAGAGCTATATCCCCAAGAGGTAGCTCAATCGGTTGAGACTACTCCTAATGAAGTGAATGTCACTAGTTCGAATCACTCTTCCCCCTCTTGTGTGAACATTCAAATATATATATATATATATGAAAGCTGCACACCGCATGGAGGCAATTAATGTTATAATAAAATTAAAACCTGATAATTCTGATAAGCTTTCGCTACGTCATACATTCCCTTCCACGTGTCATTATTTCATTAAGTAAAAGAAAAGGAAAGGCAGGAAATGAGGATGGTCTGAAAATACGGTATTAATTTGCAAAAATATTCATGCTTCAATTTTTGCAAAAAAATTAAAATATTTTTTTTTTCTAAAAAAAAGAAGGGTGTTTTGAGAATTAATTCGGATTGAAAAATCCTAATGAAGCGGGGACACTGAAAAAAATTAAAAATTCGATACACTAAATTAAAAGTTCATATAAACTATAAAACCCCATGTAATTATTAACCTTAAAAAAAGTACATAGCAAAATAATAAAAAATCTTTCAGTCAACAATGCAATCAATAATCATCCCACATAATATTCAATCTTTTGTTTTTTTATTTTTTTGAAGTACATAATATTCAATCTTAATTATCTCTTAGGTGTTTCGAAGTTCATTTTTTGTATAATAATCAAATAAATTTTTGCCTTCTTTTACTTTCAAAAGCATAAAAAGTACTTCAAAAAATATTTGGAAATTCGGGTAAATCATACAAATAAACAAAAAATCTCATGGGCGAATATCAAATAAGAAGCATGTTATATTGAACAATTAACGATTTTATAAACTAATGGACACTAAGAAAAAATAAGCCCCAAGATAAACGTTGTGATTTTACACTTCGGTTTAGATATCGAATATATAATTGCTCGTAAGATGCTAATTATATATATATTAATAATGATTATTTTGCTAATGAAATCAAAAATAAATACCTAATCGTTATGTTGACCGGCAATCTATACAGTTCAGAATTAATATACAATTATATATTTAAAAAAAAAAACCAAAAATAATGCAATTAAATTTTTTATTAATAATTGTTATTTTTTATTAAACGACTGAACCCATGCAACTTAAGTTTTTTTTAATATGTTTTTTTTATTAATGATGCAATGAAATTATTTTTCTATTTTGTTTCTACATCTTATCATTTAGTTCATCTAATTCAACTACAATATATAATATTGTGTTATATAAATATATTAAAGTGATTAAACGTAATAATACATAATAATTTGATTTGTATTATTTGTTTACTTATTTGATTTTGACATTAATAATACTTAATTTATTGAATAATTTATATATGAAAAACTTTTCAAATATAATTAAATGCCATTAATTATGCTAATTTAATGACCAATTTTTTAAGTAAAAACCGGTTCACTCTTAAAAAATCAATTCACAAATTATGTCTTAAAAATCGGTTTAGTATTAAAATAAAAAGGGTTCATGCCACATGTCGCAATATTAAGGCACTTTTGAAAGTAATTCAGCTTATATATATATGATACGGATGTAGTAATCCAAAAAAAAAAAAAAAAACCCCAAAAAAAAAAAGAAAAAGAGATATGTATGGGGTGGTTCGGCCACCCCATACATATTTCTTTTTCTTTTGGTTTTTTTATTTTTTTTTTTTTTATAAATAAAATAAAATAAAATATGTGATGGGGCATTTTGGAAAAAAAAGAAAAGAAAAAGAAAGTCAAAGTGGTCGAATTGCCACAATTTGAAAGTTTGGGGCGGGGGAGGGGTTAAGTGTTACATTTGAAACTTTAGAGGTAAAAGCGAAAATTGATAGATAGTTCAGGAGAGTAAAGTGTAATTTCCCTTTCTATTTTTTAATAATGATTGATCCAATGGTTGGGTGGTGCTGTGAGGTCAACATTGTGGGATAATTGTGAAATAAAATTATGTTGCTAGCTACCATTACTCTTGTTAGAATATTAATTTAAATAATATATTGTCCACCATTTCTTATCCATTTAAACTTTTTTGGATAATTAATTATTTATCATTTGGACCAATCAAATGAAGTTGAATTTTCACAACTAGGATCAAAGCCCATGAGCTTAACCAAATGTTCTGATAGCAATATGTATAGCCCGTAATCATTTGGCACGAAAAGTTACGAGCAACAACTTTTCCTAAAAGTTCGGTAGCTCCAATCTCTTGCGAACGACTCTAATCTTTTCGTGCCAACTGTCTAGAGGATCGCGTCGAAGTATATTATAAAAGTAGCTAGGGGTCAACATTTGAACCATAACTCCATTGTTTTTACCATTTTAGTTACATATTCTAGTTCTTAATTAACTAAAATAAGGTTCAATTATATATATAAAAGAAAGAAATAACACACAAGATGGAGTCGATGGACAATTCGAGACTTCACAGATAATTAACAAATTTTCTCTCAATTAATTTGGTTTCATTACAAGAAACAGCTGAAGAAAGGGTCTAGAACTATCGAAGCCCATTTATTCACACAACACATAAATTAAAACTGCAAAAGAAAAAGAAAAAGAAAATAGCTAGAATCAACTATTCACCACCGCACATTGCTTTCTAATTTCACCCGTTGATCCAGTCTTAACATTGACCCGACCCATTTTCTCCATAGACGTTGCAAATTGAGCAAAGAAGTTTTGAAGTGGTCCTTGGAGCAGTTGGGTGATGAAAGAGTTTGTCGTGGGGTTGGTAGTCAAGGCAGCATCTGATTGGAAGAGACCCCGTCGCTTTAGTAAAAGAGAGTAGTAGCTGAGGTCAAATGTCTTGCGGCTTCCCGGGTCCATTTCAACGTGGGTTGTATTGTCGGTGGGAGTTTTGCACTTTCTTGCCTTGAGGTTTGCAGCATATTCACTGTCTAGAGCTGGGTCCTCATCACCCACACCAGTGAAATTATACAGTCTGTTTGAAAAGGAAGGACAGTGAGCTACACCAATAGTGTGAGCACCTGCAATAATTGGCTAAATGTATCAGTGCTACTGTAATGATTAGATTAGAAAAAACGCTAATCATATTTGCGCTTTTTCGATTTTTAAGAATGAATTTTACCTAAAATTTGTAGTAATAGTTTTAGAGTAACTTAATAATGTCACGTGGTATAGGAGTTATGCGTGACGTGAAACTGACTAAGATGTCAGAGATTTAAGAGAAAATGAGTAGTTTATTATAAAGACATTCATTATTGCTACTTGCTTTATAAAGATTCGAATGACACTAAGTTAAGTTTTATAAGAAATTATACAGAAATTTCAACTTAACTAATCTGTACAAAGGTGAGTATCGCTTTTGATGCAAGTATGAAGTACATTCCAAACTTGTAGAAAAAGCATTAGTAGCATTCAATTGAGTACGCCAAGAAGGTGCGAGGAAATGATGATGTTTAGCTTACCAGAGAGTAAAACCAAATCTGTCAAATCAAGACCATTGTTGGCAAATAGTGTTTGGAGAGTGGTGAAGTTGTTGGTTGGACGTGGGATGTCAGCCAAGGCTTCTGAGGAATTGGAGATTGTCCCATCTCTTCGGCCAGTTGGGACTTTCCAAAAAGGACCTCCCTGTGGCAAAACATTACATAGAACAAGAAAATAATTAATCCATTTCTTTGCTCATAAAAAAAGAAAGATTGAAGTGGGTTTGTTCTTGTTTTTTGATGATACTTACTGTTGCAACAATGGAATCTCTTGCGACCAAAGCAAGAGTATCTGCACAAGAGACTATTCCTGGGCATTCAGCCTCAAGAAGGCTCTTAACTCTGTCAATGAAGTCAAAACCTCTGAGTGTTAGATTTGGTGTAGCATCCTTTTCTGCTTGGTTGTTCGATGTTGAGTTCACAAGCACAGATCCATCACAACCCTGCATAAGGCAAAACATGAATTTATATATGTTTTTCAACTAAGAATGTAAATGGGATTGTAAAGTGTTTTCTGCAGAATTGTTTCTGCAGAGTTGTTTTTGCAGACTGGTCTTCTGCATTCTTGTTCCCCAAAAAGAGAGAAAAAAAAAAAAAAAGGAAATAAAGAAAGAGAAAGCTAAAGAAGCTCAGAAAAGCAGAGTGGACATGAACCAACCCTGACAAAGCAGTCATGGAAGTGCATTCTTATGAGGGCAGCAGCCAATGATGGAGCATTATGGATGTGCTGCTGAACAAAGTCTTGAACAATCTTCTCAGCTTTTGGGCAGCTCTTAGAATAAAAACCCAACTCCAATTGAGCAGCTGCTGAGCCTATAAATCCTAAAACACCAAGGATTATAATAGTGAAACAACTTATCCCCCCCATTTTCAAGCCAGATGAGTTTCTGTACAGGGGAATTCGATGTTCTGACTAGAAGACTGTAGTGCCACTTCTTTGGAGGACCGTGGGGTATATTTATAACCTTTACTTTAGGAGACAGAAAAGAAGAAAAATGAAGAAAAAAGATCTAAATCTAGCTACCTAACATGTGCTATAGGTAATATTTTAACCTGGTATATGTAAGCAAAGGATATTAGAAAAATGATTAGTTGGGCAAGGGACAAATGCACTAAGCTCCAAACATGACGGTCCTTCTGTTGCAAGTATCAACATACGCATCTCCTTACTTAAGGAATATTTCTCTTTAATTTTTCATGTAAAATGGAAATCATAGGTATTTGTATATATAACATTAAGTTGACTGTTTCAACAGTACGTGGCAGCTTAATATTTGTACACGATCAATTTGCTGGATATAGCTCTTCTTAATAGTCTAGAATTATGTATGAAATCAGTTGGTCACCTGCTCCCATAATGGAAATGGTGTCATACTGCTGAACTGTCCGATAGCTTTTATCACGTATTATTGGGTACCTGATGCCGCCCGGCCCTGATGGCAGTGGCATGATATATAAACAAAACTAAGAAACAAAAAATGTGAGAGGCATGGAGAATCAAGTTGATAAATAATTGATATATGACCTACCATGTATTTTAGAGCATTGGGTGTGCTGGGTAAAAGTTCAAATTTCTACGAATCTAGATCTGTTTTATAAATTGTTAAGAGAGCATCAAGGAATCTCAGAGCATCCATTTAATGCACTGGGGCAAGAACACAGGTTATTAGGTCAATTGTCCCATCTGATTTGCTCTCCTTATTCTTTGTTTTAGTTTGCACAATGGAAAACTCATGTAAGATCTGTCTGCAGTCCCTTTGTGCATAAACAAAACTACAATTATTGAAGACTGTAAAAATTATCATAAATAATCTTGCATCAATCGGGAAGATGTATAGCTCACATAAATGAGATTAAATTTTATTCTTTTTAGAGTGATAATGCAGATGTGATTAAGCACCAGCTCTAATTCATTTTCAATGTGCTTCGCTTACTGCATACGGTGTTAAATCGTTAGTGACCTTGAATATATTCATTAGGTTTCGAATTAAAGGTGCTTCTTTTTTCTTGCTTTCTGGGAGAATATTAGTTTTAGCGTTAGAAGAGCAAGAATATATAGGGGTACTATATTTTGAATCATACTACTCATATTTATGAAAAGAAGTTCCAATGGAATTGCTTGCAAAAGGAGAGGGTCCATCAGCAGCTTGAAAATTGCTGAGCGCGAGCAGCAGTCAAATAAAAAAGAGAAAGATGTATAGCAACAAAGAAGAAAAGAACACAAAAAGGAAATTAAAGTCATTATATATATTCTTGTAAATAATTAATGGTGGTTATCCACAAAGCTTGCTTTAATTAGTCAGTGTCGGCCAGTTTGTCGTTTATTACTTTCTATTAATCTTTTAAGCAAGTAGAGGGATCCTGAGGATAGGATGGTTTGGAAGGAAGAATTGCTTTTTTTTTCTTCTTCTCCTTTTTGTTCTTCAATTCGTTTCATTTTCAAGGTAGAATCAGTACTACTTTTGCAAGATCTCCCATC
This sequence comes from Carpinus fangiana, assembly GCA_006937295.1. Taxonomy (NCBI): domain Eukaryota; kingdom Viridiplantae; phylum Streptophyta; class Magnoliopsida; order Fagales; family Betulaceae; genus Carpinus; species Carpinus fangiana. The sequence continues at coordinate 3,032,344 of CM017326.1, read as the reverse complement.
CCATTGTTGGCTGTAAAGTAATCAAATTTCCCCATCATTCTATGTGCATGTGCATGTGCATGTGCATTGCCATGCAGCTATACATTTGTTGTTTCCCCATCATTCTATGTGCATGTGCATGTGCATGTGCATATGCATGTGCATTGCCATGCAGCTATACATTTGTTTTTTTTTATATATATATATAGTCACATCTAATTAAGGGCAATAATCAGTGGCTATAAAGTATAATAGACTCATTCAAACACGTAAAAGGGGGTTGGACTATATATCCAAATTGTCGTATTCTCTGCCTCTAGGCTCTAGCTGCTTCGAGATCAGAAAGATCATTGTATGGAAAAAAAATATTATAATTACACGTACTGTTGAAGATTAATAATGTTGTTCAGTTTATTTGGATAACTTTTAAAATATGCTTGGTAAGGTGTAATTTCAAATGTAATGGATACAAATTAATTTTTAGATGAAATGGTCAAATATTTAATCTAACACGTATAAATTAATATAGTGATATTACTATATAAATAAGGCTTCCACAAATTAAATCGATCTTGCATTTGGAAAATATTATTGAATTAGGATGCAAGGTGAATTAAGTCTTCTATGCCAAACACAAATTAAGGAACTCCAATGCCCTGAATTTTGCATAATTTCGTGCATTAATTATGCTGCAAAATTTTGTCGGCAGCTGACACGGATTCCAAGAAAATACTTTCCATTAATTTTGCCTGTGAGTACTCCAATTTCTGCCATTTTCACCTGCAGTCACGTCAAGATTTTTAATAATTTGTTGTTCTAACTTTTTTTTTTAAAAAAAAAAATTCTATTCGAAGTGAGAGAGGGAGAAATTGTTCTAACTAATTCGAATAACAAAAGTGAGAGCTCATAAAACTCATTTATTTAAGCAAAATTTACAGACAAAATTGCCAGTAAAATCGTACTAGCTATTTAAGGAGAAAATGCTCACAACATTATCATTGGTATGATTATATTAAGGTGTAACAATTTTAGTCTACTTGCGTAGAACCGTTCTTACAATATGGCTTATGGTATGCAATTTCAAATAAGATGGTCAAAAGTTCGATTTGACAAATGGTATCAGAGTTGGGGATTATGAGTTAATAGTCATGAGAGCTTTGTATTGAAAGAGGAATTATTGAGGTGCAACAGTGTCGATCTGGACGACTCTTAAAACATACATTGTGGAGTGCGATTTCGAATGTCATAAAATGTTTTTACTTCTCTCTCTGGACATCAATTAATATTCAGATGAGATGATTAAAAGCTTAATCCAAAATAAATCTATTGACAAAAATTAAGATCACATCTTAGAACTTTGTAACAAAATTTGTAATTCAAATTAAAGGTCACCTGATAGAGGACCTGAAAGTCTGTGCTCAAATTTGCTTTCTAGTGTCTTTATGTTGGAAGTAGGAGCTGGTCTATCTGTAAAGTCCTCGACACATCGTCATCCACAGCAGCCTCCCAAACTGGTCCACCAGCCAGTCTGTAATAAAGTTCACTAAGTCATTGGCATCTTGATTCAGGGGAATACAATTCCTTGAATTCTTTGGTTCAAGAATGCACCTCTCTGAGCTTGATTTTCCTTTCGTAGAATTCAATGGCACTAACCATCACATCCCTGCAAACAGAACTTAACAGGAACTTCTAAGAAATTTTGCCGACAGCCACAGAGATTTATGACGATTATTGTTAATTTGGTTATCATTGACTATCACTATCAAGAATGATATAATTTGGCAGATGTAGTTTGAATAGAAGATTGAAATGATGTTTGAAATACCATATAATGATAATGCAATTTCTTATCTTGAAAGCAATGGAACCATGATGGTCATTAATGTGTAAAATGAGTGGAAATATGCCAAATTTAACGAGTTATTTAAGAAAGCAATGAAGAAGCAGCAAGATTTCTAGTGCCTCTCCATCGCTATCAGGGCATGTAGTACCATAGAACTCAAGTTTGTTTAGAATTGTATCAAGGAATTTAAAAAGTACATATACAGAGGCTCAAGTCTATCTTTTCCTATCATATAAAGTTTTTGGGATAAATTATAATAGCATGATATTAGAACAGAGGTTCCGAATTCGAACATTGACTTCTTCATTTTAGAATTGGGTCTTGCGCCTAACTCAACCCAAAAGCTAGCTCAAGAGTTGAGGTTTCCCCTCACCCTTATAAATAACACATCTCCTTAATACCCAAATAATGTGAGACTTCTAACAACTCTTATTTCAATTAAAAATTCAACGTATTATAAAAATGTTGAGTTCCGCGTTGGATAGATGTCACAAAAGTTAATGGCTAATATGACATACTCAGGCTTCAACTTTTGAGTTGACTTGTGTTTTAACATTTTATATTATGGTTATAATAACTAGACTTTTCAAGATGTTAATTTCTTCTGGCAAGTATTGGATCCACTTCGTAAATCAGTGGCGGAGGCACATAGGCCTTTGGGCACCCCCAAAGGCCAAAGATATAATTTTTTTTTTCCCAAAAATAAAATAATAATAACTCCAATGATATAATGCTATGTATAGTAAACTTTAATAATGCTGAAACTTAATACATACGTGTGGTAACAAAAAAAAAAATTTCTTATTTAATTCATATCTATGGTAAATTTTAATATTTGTATGATTGTTTATTTTGTTGTTTAATGTTTATAAACTTTGATTGTCTCTTACAGGGTCGTGATTTAATTTGAAAATTTTAGATTCATGAATAAACTTTAAGTTTATAAATGGATTAATTTAACTTGCTGAGAGCTTCGATTTATATTCGATACTTAATGATTTTGTATTTTTAAGAGACCATAAAGTGCAATTGTAGACACTTTTTTGTATTTTTGTCTTTTTGATATAGTGCCGACATATTACATTTATAATATATTAATTTGAGTACATATTTATGAACTTTTATAAACAATTTTTTTTTGTGATGCATATATTGTGTGAATTACCAAATTTTTAGGGTGAAAAAAATTTTAGGACGCCAAAAATTTTTTAACAGCATTCCCAATATAAATTGTCTGGCTCCGCCACTGTCGTAAATGAAGCAAATACATAGCGCATAATCTCTCTTGTAGTTGGAGTTGAGAGAAGGTGCATAACACGAATAAAAGCTAATATAGCCCATACAAGTGAACCTAAATACAATCCATAAGGTTGAATGGCTGATAACATTATGCTAAGATTACATTTGGTATACAGAATGACTATTTTCATTTATTAAGAATTGAAGAATGTGAAATAAAATAGCCCCAGAAACCACAATAGCTCTTTTGGCCTCTCGTTTGGCTTCGTCTGGCTTCTTCTACGGGATGTGGTTGCTTTGCTTTGGAAGGGCATGCACTTATGGTGATTATTGCTTTGAATCAACCTTAATCTTTTCAAATCTTGGCAATTTATCTCTATTGTTTTTGATATTACACTTGATCTATCTTCCTTTCAAAGCTAGAATACTTTGAAAGTACCTAGATGTGTCAATTACTGTACACACTTGTTAGCTAAATGGGTCACTACCTCCATCTTGTGTTTTGTAGCATTCACATATAATCCATATTCTCTCTTCCAATCGAATCAAGAATGGGAAAGATCTACCACTGTAACCTCTTTTCCACTTTGAATTATCAAGAAAAAAAAAAGTAAAAAGCCTAATTTATTCACATTCTTTCATTCTTAATAGAAGTTTTTTTTTGTTTTTTTTAAATGAAAAAATCATTTTGCATACCAAACGTACCCTAAGTATTTAACGAACAAAGGAGTAGTTATAGGCTTATAGCTGCAATTTGTTTGAGATCATAGTTGATAGTTGGATAGGAAGAATGAAGTTCAACCAACTCTGTAGTTGCCCTTTTCAAGTTCAGTGTATCTCATAAACCCTCCAAGTGATATTTTGACAGGTTATTTACATAACTCTATTCAACATGAAGGAAAATGAACATGTTTTCCTATCAAAATCAGAACAAAAATAGGAAGGCCAATTAGGATCCATGATGATCAGCTTAAATGGTTAAATTACAAAGTCATTCACAGCTCTCAATGCAATTGGTTGGCCGGCAATGACAGCTCCTCGATGGGAAGGCAACTCACATGGGGGGGGACATGTTGGTGATTGTTTGTTAATACGCACATTCTGTAGAGTATGCATGCATCTACGGGTCCTCATTCCCAACCCCCTACTTAATTCATTGCTCGGTTGGCAATGACAAGTTCTCGTGGGGATCATAGGCAAATCACATGGGCACATGTTGCTGATTGTTTTGGATAAATATACTGTAAGCATCTACTAAACTTATAGTAGGGGTTTGACTCAAGTGTTAAGGCCTTGCTACACCTGTCAGCAAAATTAGAGTCTTACCTGATTCGCATAGAAGGAAGGAACACATTGCACGGGTTTAAGGCCGGCCCAATGTATTTGGGGGCTTAGGCGCAATTTTAGAGTTAGACTTTATTTTTTTTAATATTTAAATATTAATAATATTATTATATTTTAATAATATTATTATTATTATTATTTTCATTCAGGTTAGTATAGTAATATGTTTATTGTTGTTTCATTTATGAGTTTTTCACCTAAATTATCCTCAATATTTTGTTTATTGCTATTAACAAATTTTTTTTAAAGCCCTATTTGAGATTTAATCAGTTTTTCTATTTCTCTCTCTCTCTCTCTCTCTTTTAAGTATTTCATATCTAGATGCATATTTTCTAGTATTCATGTTTGATTAAAAATATTAACAAATAAAACAAATATGATTTATAAAAAAAAAATATTTGGATTATAATAAAATAAATTACAAAAATAAAACAATAAAACATATTTGAAAATTGGCAGGGATGTAGAGATGAAGAAAAAAAGAGAAGAAAAGGAAGAAGAGGAAGGGAGGAAGGGTGGAGAGAGAGATCAAAGGACGACAAAGGAGAGAGACTAGTATTCCTCATTTTCTGAGAAAGAAATTATGCTCTCTCTCCTTTGCTGACAGAGGAGAGAGAGAAAGGAGAGGGATTAAAAAGACAAAAAAAAAAATGATGTGACATATTTGTTTTTTTTTTGGTTAATTGGTCTTATTTTATAGTGAGCTTATTATATTGGGGCCTTATTTTAAAGGCATCGAGTTTTATGGAAAAAAAATTTTGGGCCTTATTTAAAAAAAATAAAAATAAATTAGGCCTTATTAAAATTTGTTTGGGGCCTTAATAAAAGACATTTTGGGCCTTATTTATTGGGGGCCCTAGGCGATGGCCTAAGTGGCCTAGCCATTGGGCCGGCCCTGCACGGGTTCGAGATTTGTCAAACAAATGATGGGTACACGAAGTAATCATAACTTGAAAGGAAAAAGATGGGTATATAAAGTGATCCGGCCTTGAAGGAGTTTTTTGTATTAAAAGAAAATTAAATAAAAAAGAAAGAAAGAAAGAACATCTTGAATGCAGCTTCTAAGTTGATAGTCCGACCATATAGCAGGGGCAGAACTAGCAATCATAGTTTGAGGCAGGGAGACAAAAGTACAAAATAATGAGGGGGGCATATTCTAATTTTTAAAAAAATTATAAGGAAATTTTTTAAAATTTTTTGGAGAAACATGGGGGCTTGAAGCCGGCCCCCTGCCAGATGGATATCTTCCTCTGCCCAGGAATTTCTCAAATCTCCTCTTTACCTCCCCTGTGCAGGTGGATTAGGTCTAGTTTTCTGCGTATATATATAAATACTTAAACCCAATAATGTCATTAAGTATAGAGTAATATAAGCTCTCTCTTTTTATCAACGTGAGAACCAAATTTTATAAAAAGAAAAAAAAAAAAAATGGACTCCCTCTGTCAAACACCTCATTGGCAACATGAAGCATTCATTTATAATAAATACTTTAGTCAATAAATATTTATTTATTTTGGTATAAAAATGCACAAACAGTTCCAAACATGTACGTGAACTAGCACATGTTTGGATAGTTCATTTAACCTACTTCATTTACAACACGCCAAACGCTGAAGCAATGCCAAGCATACCCACGTTAATGATTGTAGCCCATAAAAAAATTGCCTGGAACTTCCTTTTTTTTTTTTAATTTTTTTTCTAAAGATGAATATAATTGCCTGGAACTGACATGAAATCTCCTGAAATTCCCATAAACAGCTCCAAATTTATCGTCAAAGCTTAATTATTGCATCTTTAAACAAGTTGCCTCCCACTTGGGCTTTGGTAGCTGGTTGTATATATGGACAAAAATTGCAGTCAGATTTTGTTATCACATACATATATGTTGCACATTCCGCTGTAATCGATCCAAGTTAAGCTGAATATTGAATGTTCAAGCTCGATTCGTTTAATTTTTTTTCGAACAAGAGCATAACTAGATAATATATTCAAGCTTTGTTCATTATTTTTGAGTCAAGCTCGAGCTTGTTTACGAGCTTATCAATTACCTTATTCATTCCATATATCTCTCTTTTTCTTTTTACGAGTTTGGCTTGTTTAATAAATGAGCGTAATTTTATTTTTCCAAGCTTTGTTCGTTTAATAAATGAACCGATTCCGAGCTTGTTTGCAAATGACTATTCATTTACGGTCCTAGTTGCACACTGCGTACCTGGCATGAGCACGTATATGTGTTTGAGTGAGAGTGCGAGAGATAGACAGGAGTTTTGCTGCTAATTTTGCAAGTGGATTCTGCGTGAAATCAAGGTCATGGCAAATGATAATGATATGAGAATGAATTTAGCATACAGATGGGAACACTCATTCTCCTGACATGACTCTAAAACATAAAAATTCCCTTCATATAACCAGGAAGCAACAAAAGCTTAAGTTCAATAGAGCTAAATAACTTTCCCCAAAAGACTCTGCTCTTGCTTCTTCTTTTCTCTGTGATTCCCACAGACTTGGCAATTAAGCAGGCAACATCTCAGTGACAAAATGAGGGTAATCATTGTAACAGGAACACGAGAATTTGTCGTTGAAGTGAGTCTCCAAGAACCAGTTCTTGATATCAAAAGAAAGATAGAACAACTCTTTGGTGTCCCTGTGGCTTCACAAACTCTCTCAGTGTCTGGATGGGAGTTGGTGGATGGTCTTGACATGGAAGACTATCCAATTGTCACTGAAGGTACAAAAATTGACCTCACCATCAAATCCATGCTTGTTTCACCTCCATCAAACCATTGTAGGAGAATCCAAATTACTGTGAGATTTTCAGGCAGGCAGTTTAACATGGAGGTAGACACCGCAGAAACTGTGCGTAGCCTGAAAGAGAAGATTCATATAGTTGATGGCACACCCATCAAAAGAATGTCACTTTTCTGTTCTGGGATTGAGTTAGGAGAAGAGTTTCGCAATCTAACAGAGTACGGCGTGCGCGAATTTTCTGAGATAATTGTGTTCTCCAAGACCATGAATCGTGTGAGGGATGAGCCTTCATCAAGAAGGCTGAGTCTAGTGGTGCAAACTTCTTCTAGCTTGCTTAATGCAGCCAGCATTCCTTTGGAAATGAAGGACTCATGCACTGTTAATGAGTTGAGGCAGTTGTTATTGGGTGGAAAAATACTTCCCATGGATGATTATTTGTTTATACACAAGCAGAGGATAATGCGTGACAATTGCAGCCTCCGGTGGCATGGTGTTGAAGATGGGGACCCTCTCTATGTGTTTAAAGGGACTATTAGTCGAAGTGGAAATTGATATGTGACAAGTTTAGTATCAATAACCAAGAATTAAACATGGAAATAGGTCTTATATTAGATTTTCTTTTTCTTTTTAAATTACAATTAAGAGGAGATTGAAAAAAAAGTAAGTGAACGAGAAATAATTAGTAATGCAAATCTAATTATGGTAGACCGAAATTTTTTGCAGTTGGCTGCTCGAATAAGAAAGGTCTCTCATGAAATTTAATTTGACCAAACATGTGATCTTTATAATCTCTGTATCTCGGATTGTCTGGGCAAGTAGGTCTCATTAAAAGCCTCTCTCATTTGGTGCTTGGCAAGCTATTTCAATTGTTTTCGATCTCGATGTTGATCCGACCCTAGTATTCTAAGTTTGGAGAAAAAAATAAGGAAGGAGCTAATGGTTTTGTTACACTCCACTCTCCTAGTACGGACACATAATTGTTATCTATATCATCAACAAGATAAAACAAATTGTTTTTTTTTTTTAAATAAAAAAAGAAAAAGAAAATGGAAACAAATTAACTAGGCAATTTCTGTTTCCTTCTAACATTTTGTTTGGCAAGGGAATTAAGTGGGTCTACCGTCTACCCCAAGAAAGATTCAGGCCAAGTGAAGACGATATGATGGGTGGACCCATCATCGATGGGATTGAAAAAGAGATAAATATGGGAGCCATCTTGGACCCCACAATCCATAAGGGAAACACCATCTCCATGATCAGTCATCAGATGGCCAAGATCGGTGTCAAGGATGAGGATCAGACGGTCAAAAGGGAGTTTCTGCTGGGCCTCTATTTCCCTCTTTAGATCGGCGAGCGTGGCATCACTGCCCACCTGGATGTAGAAGAGAGTTCCTGTCAAGTTCTCCACCACCACCCTCATCATCTTCAAAGACATTATTGGCTTAAATATTTGCCTTTCCCCAATATTTTCCACTCTCATACTAAAAGGAGAAACAGAGAGCTTTTATGCCAACACGTAGAGTTTTGAAAAGTTCACGTATGCTGCATTCTCGCTAGTTAGTTTGCTACCATGCATGAGAGATGGGGATCGCTGGTTGATAGCGGAGGCAAATGAAATAAGTGCTTCATATATATATATATACTTTCTAATTAAAAAAAGGCAGAGTATTTTCCCTACCTAGGTAGGATATGACCATAATATTACTTGCTCGTTGGGAATTAATAACAAGAGGGAGGGTGTCAATTATGAGAACCACCTGCATGCGTTCTTTTAAACCTTGTTAAACTATAACTTAGCTCAACTTCATTGAAACATCGGTAAAATAAGTGATTTATTGGACTTCAAACAATAAGATATATAAAAGGTTTTTGGGTCCTATTCTTTAATCTTCACTTATTTCTTGTTTATTTTCCTCAAAGCTCTCGTGTTAGCGCTAAGAAAAAGGATCTAGACCCGTACTTGACGATAAAGCTATGAAAAGTAATTTGACTAGATGAAATTTAACGGTGAAGATAAATGTCCCGAGGGCGTGAGGGACTGTTCCCTCATGCCCTCAGGATGAATATCACGGTCCATTTCTTAACGGTGAAGATAAATGTCCCGAGGGTGTGAGGGGAGCAGTCCCTCACGCCCTCATTTTTTAATATATTATATTATAATTTTAATAATATAATATATTAAAAAGTCCCTCATGCCCTCGGGATGAATATCACGGTCCATTTCTAAAAGATTTTCAGGTATAGTATTTAATCTTTTGATTTATTTTTAAATTCACTATTAACTAATAAAATTGTTTATCTAAACTTTTATATATAGATTACTAATTTAAATCAATTGTTAATGTATATAAATATATCTTTTGTTACATATTTCGTTTAATTTTTATTCAACTTTATTTTTTTTAATCTTGTCATAGTAAACCAAAATCCTGGCTTTGCTATGCTATTGTTTACCAATGACTTTGATGTTGAACTTCTCCACATTGATAACAACTGCAAAAAAATTAAAAAATGTTGAGTAAACACGTGTGGGAGTAGAAAGGTTTTGAGTCTCATATTAAGATAAATGAGCCCCCAAACCCATAGGTTTAAGCTTTTAAGTTGAGTGATGTCTTAACGTGATATATTATGAGCTTATTAAAAGACTCCTCAATGTATTAATCTTCTTAACAAGTTATATCAAAGCCAACTGTAATATGCAATATGGTGGAATAGCGTAGGCACATATAAAAATCCCTGAAATAGGGACAAAAGTGCAAGGTGAAGATATGAAGGGGAGTCCCTAGAGTAAGGGGCAATGGTTAATAACACAACTTTGTCCTTTGTCCCTAAAAGTAGGGACAAGGGACAAAGGTGTGTGGCATTGGCAAACCCAAATAGTCCACAAGTGGTCTTGAAGAGAGCCCATAAGATTGATAAAGAGCTTCCATTTGCCCCAGTGTAACAATGTGATGATGGACTTGCACGTGACGGAAAGATTGTTGAGTATACATGTGTGAGTGTAGAAAAAAATTAGTATATGTCCCACATTGAAAATATGTCACAAGTGTGAGTAATTAATATAGCATAGTTGACTTACAAAAAAAAAAATAGTATAGTTGGACCTAAACCCATAGGCTTAATCTTTTTGGTTGAATGGTGTCTCAACATGTTATATTATGGACTCACTAAAAGACTCCTCAAAGTATCCATCTCCCTAACATTTTATTGCAATTTTTATAATACTATAATTGCCAAATAAATCATGAGATTAATAGCTTGTATAGTATGGGGGCAAACGTCCCAGATGTACTTAGAAGTAGTAAACTTCTATACAAGGCAACAAATTATTACCAATAAAAATGTACAGACATGACCATTAAACCCTATGAGTTCATGTAAAAATATGATTATATCTGTTGTTGGGATATATGCTATCCTAACAAAATTTCCTGCAGGAAGCAAAAGAATGACGACCCATGAGTGAGACATACCAGAAAAAAACTGAGGCCAAATGCATCAAACTCTGGCCCGATAAGAGGGGCAGTAAGAGCTCCACACCCTGAAAAGTACCAGATCAAGTCCCTTGAAGCCAATTCAACTTACAGCGAGCTTCAAACTTTGACTTGAGCAGGTTCTGATAAACCTTGCACTTTCATCATACAATGATACTGGATTGGAGCAATAACCCCAGCTTGTGTGCACAGATCCACCACTGCTGGTGCATGTCCATAAAAATCCCGATGTTCATCAACAAGCACAAGAGGATCCTGAGGCCGCCGCCGCCATATAATTTTAGGAGGCACCAAATCATCAACTTCTGCCTTCTTCCAGAAGTGAGCTCCTCTCCAACTCTCATACTTAAATACTCCACAGAGTCTAGCTTTGTGCCCAGATGGCCCAACATGAACTTCTGAACAGTATTTACAGACTTTTGCTGGATAAACCAACAACAACTTCTGTACGCCAGTTCTGAGCGTCTCCCATGCCCTCAAAGTTGTATTGGCAATTAACCTCAGTTCATGAGGTGACAAAGATTCAGCTCCTTCACTGCCAGCAGACACATTTTCCAAGTTCCAACCGCTGGAGTACTTTTTTTCATCGTATGGATCAACTCCTGCCTGCCAGCACAATTCAAGAACTGCAGGAACACGGTCAAAATCGAACCTTTGGTCGTGTTTAATAACATCTTGGAACATGCCCTGCAGATGAAATGTTTCTACTGGAACAAGTATATCATTCAAACCACCACTGATCCATTCATGAACTCGATTCTTGGCACGGCGCTTGTAACCACAGCAAGTCTGGATTAAGTGACCTTTCCCACTAATATGTACTTCTGGACAGAACCTGCAATAGTACTTGATGCATGAGATTAGTCCTGTGTGCTCTCTTTGGAGGAACAGATAAATGAGGAGAATCACAGCCGAGTTAGATGAATTATCTTTTGAATTTATATATATATATATATATATATATATAAACATGCCAATGACCTCTAGGCTAAATGGCACCTCCAACCCCCATAAGGATGTGTTGGTGGGTGAGGCCATGGTTTCATATCTGTGGGGTGTGTGAGTTATTTACCAAAGAAAAGGAATGTTTAGCTTTTAACTGAAATTAGAGACAGCTTGCCCACCAATGCCTGCCCCCAAAAACTGTTCAGAAATGTCAGAGGCAAAGAAATTCACAATAATTATTTGCAGCACAGGATTCTTTTTTTTTTTTTGGACATATCCACACAAGAGGGGGAGGAGGATTCGAACTAGTGACATCCGCTTCATTAGGCGTGGTCTCAGCCAATTGAGCTACCTCTTGGGGACCACAGGATTCATTTTTAGATGAGACATGTGGGCAAACATTTAATCTGTCGCTAATTTGGGTTCTGCAGATGGTCTTACTTGTTCTTATTCTTTTCAACACCTTGCGGCCTCCTCCTCCAAGATATGCTAGGACTAAAATCAATTGTAGTACAGCAGAAATTTGAATTAACAACGAAATCAATTCAGCATACATTGAATTAACATCACAACTTAGATTTCCAGCGTGATTAATTACATCTTCATATAAAAGTTACATCAAGCGCCACCGAGCAGAAATAATGCCATTCATTGACATCAGCAAAATCCCAAACGTGAACCAAGAAACAAGTTAAAATCTAATGCTACACAACCTTTACACATTCACATACGTAAAATTGAAACACCCACATTCATTTATACGGAAAGACTTAACTCTTTGAGGTGCTGGACTTACTTGCAGGCCATGACGGGAAAGACTCTGAGTAGAGCTGAAACGCCTTGGAAGAGGACTGCTCGGGCCTTAAGGACCTCCTGGGCCACCGGGACCATGCCGCGCACCGGGTAGTCCTTGGCCCGGCTTTCGATTCTCTTCAGAATCATCGGCCTGAGCTTCCTTAAGTCCACCTTGGAGCTGTGAAACCTCGCGTGCATAACGCACCCACTAAAGTTCCCCAAAACATGCTGCCATGGTCTCCTCCTTAAGGCCATAACAGCCATCTCTGCCCTTCAGAAAAATGCACAATTTAGTAACAAGTTGTCACAGAGGCATTACATCAAACAGTCGGTCGGCGTAGTAGTAGGTGTGAACTTTTGGTTGAAATGGGATTTAACAGTGAGAGATTCGGGAAGCTAGGTTTTGGGTCAGTCTGGTTTTTTGTTATTTGGGTGTAGAGCGAGTGAAAGGGTTTCGCATCGGAGATCGGTGATGCCGAAGGACGGTGGAAGCTGTGATTTGAGGTCGGCCACTCCGCCCAACTTAAGAGAATGAAGACGGCACCGTTTAGTACAGAGGTTAATGCGGGACTTTTAATTTTCTTAATCATCTCTCTCTCTCTCTTTTTGTTTTGGTCGTTAATCATTGCATTATATTATTTTAATCAATCATTTTTATTATCTATTCGTTAAATTATTAATGACGATTTTTTCTTGTATTTAAATTATGTTTACACCCAAATTTAATATTTACAATTTTTCAAAATCAATAGAAATTCAGTTATTACCTAATTTTGAAAATTGAAATATGTGGATTGATCTTTTGAAAATTGAAGGCTAGCATTTGTTAGAATAGAGTAAGGTTAGATTTTGGAAAGGCTTTCAATTTTCAAAAGAACAATCTTAAGATAGAGAGCACAATTCTAATGTTCGAAATTCACTGAATGCAAATTATTTTTTGAGGTTATTAAATTGGGGATTCGCCCCTTAAATTAATCGAGGTGTACTTGCAAAAAACTCTTTGTTAAGGGTATGTGCACCCTCAAAATTAATCAGAGCAAAACTTTGGATACCGGTACCAAGTCAAAACAAAAAAAAGATAGAGAACAATAACCTTGTCAATCCGTTGTATGCAATTATCAAAATTCTAACAAAAGTGGAATCAAATAATTTATAAATTGAAATTTATTGTTAATTTTACAAATTATATAGTAATTTAAAGATAAAAGTATTTTTTTCAAATCAAATTAAGATAAATTATTTAAACTCAGATCGATATTTATTTTTAACTTTCAAATCTATTTTTTTAAAAAATTAACAAAATATGTGATTATATACATTTTGAAAACCAGATTATAATTTTTCTGATTTAGTTTAAAAGAAATTTTTTTTTCCCTAATTTAAGAAAGAGAATAATATTACATACTATATAAATTTTCTCACATAATAGGACTTAATAGCGGTTGGATCAGCTCTTCTTAAAAAAAAAATTAATAACGTTATAGAATATACACTACATAATTATTTCACATATTAAAATGACATTGTTAATTTACTTTTAAATAATTATTGTTAAAAATAAAAATTAATTATGAATATTAATGTTGTTTTTAAAAATAATCCAATGATTATTATATATTGTCAAGTTTATTTTGTGAGATATTAGTGTGATAAAAGAATGGGCCCAAATGACCCAAACCGTGCAAAAGTAATCCTACGGCCCAAGTACTCTTCGAGAACATGCGTTTTCACCCTTATCCGACGAACTGTAACGCACATCGGATATGCCGATATGGACCACGTGATTCCCCTCTAGCACCGCCCATTCCTATCTCTCGGTTAATCGCAGCCGTCGAAATCTCTGACACAAATAAAAAAGGAAAAGGAAAAATTAGTTGAGTGGCTCAGAGACTTTGTCTGTACTATATAAATCTCTCTCACCCAACATTTTTTCTTATCTCTCTCTCTCTCTCTCTTTTTCTAGCTCGCTTTGTCGCTCAGAGACTCCTCCGATTCACCGCCTTCGTATCTGGTATTGCTTCTTCTTGTCTTTGGATTTGATCATGTTCTTTTAGTTTTTAATTTTGCATCCGCCTGTTTGATTCTGTGTGCATATAAAAAATTGGCTCTGTGGGTCTGGTAGCTCGTCATGTTCAATGAATTGGAATCCACATATTTCTTTACTTTTCCACTTTAGGTTGTTGTTGGGGTTTCCATTCTAGTGCTTAATATTGATCTATATTATAATTCCTTTTTTTTCTTGGATTATGCGAGATATTTTTTTTTGTTATAATTCCGATACCAAATATATTTATATGATTCCTGGTTTCTTTTGTTTATAGGGTATTCTGCAATATGGGCTCTTTTTTATTTTTGGGTTCTCCTGATTTTGGGACTAGAAGCAGATTTCACTATTTCGATTTTTGTTTATTTTTTTAAGCAAGTCGTTCCCTAGGTCAATTACTTATATTTTTTATAAAAAAAAAGTGTTATGTTGGGGTTAATGATCAGGAATTTGTGAGTATTTTTTTGAATAAGTTGGTGGGTTTCTTGGGATATTAGATATCTTCAATTCAAGTTACTTGTTAGTGCAACGACCTACAGTGACCTCATGCCACCTACCAAATAGGAGATCTGCGAGAGAANGGGTTCTCCTGATTTTGGGACTAGAAGCAGATTTCGATATTTCGATTTTTGTTTTTTTTTTTAAGCAAGTCGTTCCCTAGGTCAATTACTTATATTTTTTATAAAAAAAAAAAGTGTTATGTTGGGGTTAATGATCAGGAATTTGTGAGTATTTTTTTGAATAAGTTGGTGGGTTTCTTGGGATATTAGATATCTTCAATTCAAGTTACTTGTTAGTGCAACGACCTACAGTGACCTCATGCCACCTACCAAATAGGAGATCTGCGAGAGAAAGTGGGTTAGAAGGGTTCACCGGTGAGATCTGGGTAAGCCGGATCGACGCCCAAGTCAGTGAAGGTAAGTTGAGGGAAAATTTAGGTAGAGTTTGGCTAAGACTAGAATTGCGTACATGAGCGAATACCCTTACTTTCTTTATATAGGCCCTCGTTGTTTTAGGGATTCCGTCAGTAAGTTGTTATTGACATGGAGATTACCGCCCTAGGCTTGCTGGAAAGGGTTGCATGGTATGGGCATGAGGGACAAGCGGCTGCTAGGTGCTATCTCTGGGTGAAGGTGCACCCGGATCTTGGCTGCTAGTTGGGTCATTGGCTGTCGGACCTTGGTGACTCATGGTTCTTGATGGTCCTAGAAATCTGCTGGGTACTTTGGCGGATGGGCCTTTGGGACCCATCAATAACCAGGCCCTCCATTACTGATGGTTGTTATTAGCCATATGAGCTAAGGTACTCAGATAATCGGTGGGAAATCGATTGTTTTTATCTTTTTGTTTTTCGACATATTGTGATTGTGGCTGCTATTTCAAGTTATGTTCTTGCATTCAATGCCTTGATTGTGTAATTGGTTATGAGAGATGAGTATAGAAGACAGCCAGCTGGGTTGGATATTTGTTAAAAGCTTGTTAATTTTATTGGATTATGCTGAACATTGATAAAGTGTAGGGAAAGACTGGAAGAATTGTGGGTGTTTTGTTTGTATACTACTATTTAGGTGAGCAAAGAATCTATTGCAGAATTTTGAATAATGATATATTTTAAACTACATTTCGGTTCAGTTTTTTGTCAGTATGACTCGTAACTGTGCTGCTTTTTATTTTTTATTTTTTATTTATTTTTATTTTTATAGAAATTGAATTGGCTCATTCTGTTTTTTTCCCTGTAATTTTATCTATGAACCCATCTTTATGAATGAGATAATCTAGTTTGACAATTATAAAATAAGGGCCTTTCATGGACGTCCAGAAGTTATCTTATATAACTGATTATGGTAACGGCCTCCTTTTATGGGATCCCCCAATCTGGATGATGTATTTCTGCCATTGACGCCATGTAAAATGTGAATGGATGATTTTATTTTCTTGGGCTAAACAAAGAGGAACCATAAGGTACAACAATTTTGAGCTGTTGACTATTAACTGTAAAATTATTCCAGGCAACTTGGGGAAAAAGTGATTGGCCAAACTTTTATTTAAGGATTTGTCCCTATATGGAGCTTCATGGATATATATACGTATAGCTGTTTAAATAGTTGAAGCTACGTTGAGCTATGTAGTTGATGGTTATGTAAATTTGTGTGTTTATGTTCTGGTAACAAAACAATTTAGAGCATGGACATGGTTTTGGTTGTAGGGTTTAAGTGAAATGTCTTGCTGTGTTTATGTTCTAGTAGCAAAATAGTCTATGGGAAAAACATGATTTTAGTAAAATGTGTTATCTGTTGAGCTCATGTTTGCAATTTGTATTTGAAGTGTATTTTGTTCAGTAATTATGCTACCTGTGGTGGGTTCATCTATTGTTCAAAGGCTGGTGTTTTCTTCTTGATATGATTAGGGCAAAGAATGATAACTAACAGATAATGGTATTGTTATAAACATATCATTTGAAATCTGTCAGGTGTAGTGTAGTGGTCAACGGGTCAGGTGTAGCTTAGTGGTCAAAAGGGTGGGCTTAGGATGAGCCATAGACTTGGATATTTTGGGTTCAATTTTTCATTAGGAGTTTCTTTGGATTACTTGATACACAGTTCCAACGGGTGTGGTCGTGTATGTTGGGTTTACTCCCTAGAGGTGGGCCCAAAGGGGTCTTGGTGGGGTTTTATGTCATATATATATGTATCATTCATGACAAAAGGCGGTTGTTAGTTTTTAAATCTGGATTTTGACTAATTGGGTTTTGTTGGCCTTCTATTTCAGTTCTGAGCAATTTCTGACAAAAAACAAAGGATATCCTTGGTTACTCTTCTACTTCCATCAGCCAAGTTTCATGTCTGAACTCGACTCTCAGATTCCTACTGCTTTTGGTAGGTTTTGTTTCCCCTTTTGCTTATTGCTTTTTATTGATTTGATAAATTTACTATTAATGTCTCATGACCCTGAGAATAATCTGAGTGGTTGTTCTGTAATTGGTTAGATCCCTTTGCTGAGGCAAATGCTGAGGACTCTGGTGCTGGGACAAAAGAGTATGTTCATGTGCGTGTACAGCAGCGTAATGGGAGGAAAAGCTTGACTACTGTGCAGGGTTTGAAGAAGGAATACAGCTATAACAAGATTCTAAAGGACCTTAAGAAAGAGTTCTGCTGTAATGGTACTGTTGTCCAGGATCCTGAGCTAGGCCAGGTTAGTTACATCCATCCCCTCATTAACATAAACACGCATTATTGGTATTTTATCTTTTCCATACATTTCTATTTGGATTTTCTTTTTACCACTAATAAATGTATACTGTTTCTACACACCTCACTTTTTCGTGTGATGCACTTCAGTATTGTTTTTCTATGCAGGTTCCTCCAGTATTACTACATGTAGCTTTATTATTATTATTATTTTTTTCTAGGGAATCAAACAAAACCTTAACATCATTTGTTTACATGAGTGCAGGTTATACAACTTCAGGGAGATCAAAGGAAGAATGTTTCCACCTTCCTTGTGCAGGTAATAATTACAAAGCTTCCGTTTGTGTTATGTTTTGTGGGTTGTTAAGTTTGTGAATGTTCCTTAACGTTCTTCTACTAACAGGCCGGCATTGTGAAGAAGGAACATATCAAGATTCATGGTTTTTGATAGCTGCAGCCTGCAGACCCATTGCCATATGTAGTTTACACCATCCTCAACACGCAGTAGCGAATAGTCTGTGATCTGAACTTTTAGAACGTAGCCATACTGCATGTTATTCTGGTATATGTAACCTTCAAATATAATATTCGTGTCTTCTGTGTTAGTTTGCTACTGGCTGTGTTATGTTGGAGGATTATGGATTTCAACATTATCTATGATAAAAATAATGCCCTGTTTTTACTTATCAAAAAAATAATGTCCTGTTTTATATATCTATACATTTTCCATTCAAATTATGTTTTCTCGTCAATAAAAGGTTCTTGACACCTAGTATTAAGAGTGATAATAGTAATTTATTGCCACCAAAATTCGCAATTCTCACCAAGAGTTCATATAGAACCTATAAGTAAGTGTAGCATGTATTTACCTCATAACCCTGCTGTGTAAAAGATTCCTTAGAGAACTTAATTTTGCGTAGCTTAAATAGAGAAAAGAATTACGCTTACAAAGAAACACCAACTAGCTAAATAGAGAAAAGAATTACACTTACAAGAACTAATCTAATGTGATTACAAGAAGAGCGGTTGAATAGAAACAAATTGCTTAAGAATGATCTGTTTCTATTCAATAATGTTATCTTATAGAAATAGGAGATGGAATGATCTGTTTCTATTCAATAATGTTATCTTATAGAAATAGGAGATGGAGTAGAATTAGAAGTCTCTGCAGAATCGTGTCTGTCGACTGTCGTGACTGCGCTTGAGCGTAGTAGTGAATGCAAGCCAACATGCGATGGTGAGTAGCGACGATGCAATGGTGGAACATCTGCCATAGGGATAGCAGGCTCATCAGCAGTTTGCTTAACTTTGTGCACCCTAAATATATAGTTTATTCACTATTATATATAGCAAAAGTACATGGTACATCAAAAGAATAAAGCATATTTTATAGCATAAACTCCTAACTCCGCCAATACTTGAAAGAGTAGGTGAGAGTTGAGAGCAATAATCCATTGGCTGCTTTATATAAAAATAAATAAATAAATAAATAATCCATTGGCTGGTTGGACAGCCATCAATGCAGCTCCCAAAATCAGGATGGGTTTCGTTTGGTAAGATGAAAAGGACAAGTGGTCCTTACTTTATCTATTTTCTTTTGAGCAAGCAAACCAAACACACACATGATAAACATTTTAAGAAGCAAATAAATTATTTCATAAGATAGAATGACAGAAGATACTTGTCCAACTTGTTTACACTCTCTGGACGGACAGCCTTCCCTTGCAAGCAACGTCGTTGGAGACGTTGTTATTGTTGCGTAGATTGGCCGTCGAATCCGAATAAAGCCGGGCTTTAATACTACTTGACTTAGTAAAAGCGATCGATAAAAGAAAAGAAGTTCAGCAACTTTAATTCTACGTAGTTAACAAGCTAACAAAAAAAGCAAAGAAAACCAGAAGTTTCTATCAATTCAACAATTCATTCTCATATAGCTGATTTTTCTATAAAATTTAGACTCTTTTTTATAATATTCAGTTTGAATTGCTAGAATTAATCTAAACATGACAATTTTCAACCGGTGCTGTCGTGATGACACTCTTGTTTGGATGTGCTCTGACGATTTGGCCTTAATTTTTGAATAGACCCTTTGCACTCATGTTCAAACAAGGTGTGCGATCGGTCTATTCAACCAAGACTCTCGAATGCACCATTCGCATTCCCATTCGAACGATGGTGCGATTAGGCTATTCTAGCTTTGTGTTAGAAGAGGGGGTCGTTGTCCTATATCAGAGGTGAAGGCGAATAAATACGGTCTTCCGATCCTAAGAAAAAGAGGGAGAGAAACTACAAGAGATGAGGGGATAAGGGGCAAGGCTGACGAGGTGAGGAGAAGGAGGAGTGGATACAGACAGGAGAGAGGGGAGAGGAAGGAGGCTCCCACTTGGAGACATAAAAAACTCTCAACAAGAGGAAAAAACACTAGAGAGAGAAGCAGACCACCCAAAGAGCATTATTCCAACTAAACTACTAACTTCTATTCCACCCTAACTACTAACACCCATTTGCAAGATAGACTCGTAGTGCATTCATTGTTTTGTTAGAGAGATTTTGAAAGGATTAAACTAAGTTTTCATCAAACCATTTCTCAGCTTTGTGACCAATAGATAGTCTCTTCTCACTGTTTCTGGGTGCAAACAGAAAAATTATGATCCATTATCAATGTCTTCTATCTCTCAAAGTCATATATTCTTCAACATGAGGGACTACAGCAATTTTCCTCCTCAATTTACAAATGTCCTTCCTTAACCCCCCCCCACCAAAAAAATGCCAGTATTTACAATAGTATATTGTTTAATGGATTAGGTGTACCCTCCATATTTTGTAACGCTTGTGGATATGAGAGAACCAATCTCTTGTTCTAAGAGGCGTAATATGAAGATGATTTGTTTTCGTGAATATAAAATAACGTTCGAGCTTTATTCTAGTGGTTGCTCCTTCTCATTAATGGGGTGAGGCTATAAATAGCCCTACCCTACATTTAAATGAGTTGAGGTATCACATCACTTGTAAACAATTTGGGCGACTGCCAGACTTTCTTTCAATGTATTTTCTAGTGTTCTTAGAAATGTTGTGTAGTAGTTTGTAGAGAACATGTCATGGTCTTTTATTTTATTTTATATAATGTCCTTTTGTAATTCAATAGAACACTCTTCAGGCAGCGTGTGAGAATGGCAAAGAGAGAATTAGATATGGGACCGAGAAAAAAACAAGACAAGAAAGGCCAGATGAGAGAGACAGAAGTTGTCTTTTTCTATATTTTAAATGGGCATTCTAGCTGTTGTCTTTAAAGCATGTTTGGCAGTTTCTTAATTATTGCTAGGACAAACAGAGGATAATCTACGTAATTAATGCATTCTCACCAAACAATTTCCATGAAGGAAACACTTGTGTATATATCTTCGCACCAAAGCATCACCAATCACAAAATCCCTTTCAAGTCCATCTAATGCCTAAGTAGATTAAGTGAATACAAGCCTTTTGATTTCGACATTGACAAAGTTTTCTCTGAGTGGGATTTAATTTGTTATACTGACATTTTAATATGCATTTATTAAAAAAAACTTTAAGCTTGAATGGATCTTATTTTCTTAAGGTTTGTTTGATTTGCAGTTTTAAAAGATGCAATTTAAAAATTACCAATTTTAAAACCTTTAATCTAAAAATGTAATTTTTAAAAACACATGAAACCATGATTTGATATAAAAAATTACAATTTAACCTTTAAAATTGTACGATTTTTTAAAACGTGCTCCTTGGTCCCTTGCCTAAAATATGAAAACTCAAATTTTTCTACATTTTCAAATCATAATTTTTTGAAAATACACTTTCTGTAACTTTATTCAAAATCTCATTTTGGCCTACGAAATTGTAAGGCGAAATGAATTCTTGACTATCTGTTAAAGTAATGATTAAGTAATTAAATTTATTTATTCATATAATCTTAAGCTTTTGGGACAAGTATTAATTTAGCATGGTATCAGAACTAAAAGTCTTAAGCTCGAATCTTAACTCCGTCATTTACCTCACATTTTAATTAAATATTTTACGTATTGAGTTTCACCTATTAAAAGAGAGTTTGAGCTTACACGTGAAGGAAAATACTAAAATAATAATTAAGTGATTAAATTTACCTATTTCTATCATTTTAAACTTTTACGCTATCTAATTGTGGGACCCAACATCCAATCTTTGTGCCACTTGTGGGTTCTGTGCTGCTACAGACATTGTATATAGGTCTGAGCTAGTACACCTGAGATTTATCCATATGCAAAAATCTGAACCAACAAACATTTGGGTTCAACAACCTATCAACGTTGGACTAGAGACTACTCTGTCAACTACCATTCTTCTTCAACTTTCTACCTCACCGCCCATTCTTCTCCATCCACGGAAGCCATTTTCTTAGCTCTCCTATTAATACTACTTAATAACTGCCCTTAATTTCAACACACGCCTCCTCCCTCTGAATTTTACGCTATAAACTTGTGGCTCTGTGATTGTTTCTTACGTTTTCAACTCCCATGGCTGACTTGGATCACTCCTCAGATGATACTTCTATGGATTCTAGAGGTACCCCCTTTGAAATTAGTGGCTCTTTTTTTCTTTTCTTTTCTTTTTTTTTTTTGACAGTTATTTCAACTGTTTTCTGATGACAACCTCTGTGGATTCAGTAGGTAGACATGTCAAATTATGTCACACCTAGATTATATACACTTTGGTAATGATACCTCTGTTGATTTTAGAGATACCCATGTGCCAAAACTCATGCTATTTCCTGTGAGTAATTTTCTTTTTTCTCTCTGTGAAAATGCCTACCATCCTACCCAGATTACTATTTCAAAAGATTTTAAAGCAAAAAGGGCACTGCTTTTACTGTCTCTAGGATTGGGATGTTGGTTATGAAGCTAATGAGAAATTATGACTTTTCTGTCTTTGTTGCAGAGGAAAATAGTAGTCATGATTCCAAGCTTGAATTCTCTGAAGATGAGGAAACTCTTATCACTAGGATGTATAACCTTGTTGGTGAGAGGTGGGGTTGTTTTTCTATCCCTCTTGTTTGCTTTTCCCAAACTTCTTTGCCACTTTTTTGAAGTTTCAATCAACTTATGAGAAAAAGGTGCTGATCCATAGGTGGTCTCTAATTGCTGGGAGAATTCCTGGAAGAACAGCAGAGGAAATTGAGAAGTACTGGACCTCAAGATACTCAACAAGTGTATGGAAAAGGCCATAATATGGATTCTGTTTCTCCATCAGAGCAGGAAAAATTTTGGGGGTGGGTTGTAGCAAAGTTTGGTTGTATGAAATATGCCAGTTTTCTTTCCTTTAAAGAGAAGAAACCTTATCATGGGTTTTAACTCTCATCTGAATGGGGCATGTTACTAAAGCAAGTAACTGTACAATGTGTACTTATTGGTATGACCAAGAATGTGTGGAATTTCAATCATATTTTCAATTATCTGAATGTTCTTCTTGCTTCCATAGATAATCAAAGGATTGTATGGTATTAATGTCGGGCTAAACCTCAAATTATCCGAATATGAGTGAAGAATAATATTATTTTATATGATAAAAAGAGAACTCTTTGCCTAAAAAAGAGAGCTGGGAGAAGAATAGGAATAATAACAGGATGGCTCAATATCCCCAAATTTAAAAAATTATAAGATAGCTTGAATTTAATTCTATCTCATATATGTAACATTCTCTGACAAAATTTGGTTCGGTGGTACAGAGTATAACTTACAATAGGGTAATGTCCCCTGTCAGATTTGTTGTTGTTTCGATTGTTTGAACATAAATAATCCCGAGGATCCAAGTTATCCTATGACTGAAAATGATCTCAAAACTCCTGCCTTGTCTAGGTTCGTAATGGAGCAAGTCACTTGCTTGGTGATGAACCGACAAGGCACCGAAGATCTCGCTTTGTTCGAGCAACTGTTCCAGACAAGGGTTCAAGTGGTAGAGCAAATAATACATGTTTTTATAGATTGACTTGGAGTTCCGAGGAAAACTCTATATGACCATAATAGTACATACACTCTCCGAGTTATATAGAAAATGCCTAACAGTAAAAATTGTATGCGCTCGTTCGAGCCTGATCGAACCATAACTTAACTTAACTCTATATTGGCATTAATATGAACCGATGCGATTTATTTACATTAATTAGGCATAGAGAGTTTCATAGCGGGATTTGAATTCATGCTTTAATGTGTACCTAACCACTTTGGAGATTGAGAAAATCACTTTTTTTTTTTTACATGTTCGCACAAAAAAGAGATAGAGATTCGAATTAGTGATAACGTTATTACTAATCCAAAAGCTTAAGCTAATGGGCCATTTAAATAATTTAACTACTCATTTTCTTTATTTTTTTATTTTTAATGTAGAACACAACAATCATACCTGCACCCACAATAGCTACCTTGCCTTGAACATGAATCGACGAGACGTGAAGCCCCTCTCAATAATCTCCAAACACCAAGTATGTCTTTTGGAAATCTCCACTTCACTCAACACTAGCCAGTCAATGTATGATTTTAGTGAACCTGTTTATTATCCACAGTGATTTATAGATAACAACTTAAATTAGAGTAATGCTACACATTACTCCCATTTTTCTACGCTTACTTTCTCATACTTAACAGTTTAAATATAAAATTGATCTTTATTAAATTTTAATCTAATAATAATTTTAAAAGACAGCAATGGATGTTGGAAGTCATTTTAAATCAATTCACTCGAAACTTCATTAATTTTGAAATTTTAATACTTTATTTAGATATTTGGGTGAAAATTATAAATTATATATTTAGGAAGAACGTTGCAACAATCTCATGACTTAGAGTAATAACTATAATTAACTAATTTTCTTTTTAACAAATAATTTCTAATGCTTGATATGACTAGATGATGGGAATGCCTATCAATCTTTTGTCCTCATGGGAAAAAGTATCTCGAGATTTGGTAAAATTTTGAAGGTCTTGTGTTGAGTCGTTGACAAGTAGTCTCTTTGCTTAAGCTAGAAACAAATTTACATATTGGAAAATGGTGCAAACCGAGGAAACCAGGGGCCCTTGGATTTGAAATTTTTTCTTAAAAATATTTATATGTATTTAAGTTTAAAAAATAGGTTTGATATATGTTGGGTCAAAGATCAACCTTACACAGGTCTAATAGTTTACTGGCCTCAGTCAAGACCCATGTAAGTCAGAGCCCAAGAATGCCTAAGGCCTTGAGGCTCCGAGACCACGTCTCAGATCCGAGATGAAAGGATCGAGATCAGAGAATAGTCAGTCACTGGTTAGAGGACTACCACCCCATGCCTATATAATATAAGTCATTACCACACATTCTGGTAAGGCAACTCTTGCACTCTTTACGCTCTTGTTGCTCTCGCATTATTCTCAGAAAAATATTGACTTAGGCATCGGAGTGACCCCGTCGGCTCAACCCCCGTCTCTCTTTGATCTTATTGTCTTCTTTATTATGCAGGCAATTCAAATTAGGAGCGCTCGAACCAGGAATCTAGCAAACGTGCCACGTCATCAATCGAAAACTGTGCATCAACAATATATATATAACAAAACGAAGTCATTTTCAGACAATTCTAAGTTCAGAACACGTCTCTTCTAAACATTTTTTTGACCTTTGTTAATAAAAAATTCTATTTTTGTCACTGATTTTTGGGTTGAATGACTCTGAATAAATTAAAGCTTAGTAGCGGAGTTAGATAATTCATATTTGAAGGTGCTAAGTGATAACTTGCCTAAATAGAGGAGAATTTTTTTTTTAAAAAAAGTGCTATGGGAAACTTACGTAAAAAAATAATAATAATTTTTTTTAAAAAAAAAAGCATAGCACCCAAAGCTACGAGCAGCTCCGCTACAGTTAAAGCTAATGACAAGTCATATATATATGGATATATATTTGACCAAAAAAAAAAAAAANAAAAATATTTATATGTATTTAAGTTTAAAAAATAGGTTTGATATATGTTGGGTCAAGGATCAACCTTACACAGGTCTAATAGTTTACTGGCCTCAGTCAAGACCCATGTAAGTCAGAGCCCAAGAATGCCTAAGGCCTTGAGGCTCCGAGACCACGTCTCAGATCCGAGATGGAAGGATCGAGATCAGGGAATAGTCAGTCACTGGTTAGAGGACTACCACCCCATGTCTATATAATATAAGTCATTACCACACATTCTGGTAAGGCAACTCTTGCACTCTTTACGCTCTTGTTGCTCTCGCATTATTCTCAGGAAAATACTGACTTAGGCATCGGAGTGACTCCGCCGGCTCAACCCCCGTCTCTCTTTGATCTTATTGTCTTCTTTATTATGCAGGCAATTCACATTAGGAGCGCTTGTACCAAGAATCCAGCAAGCGTGCCACGTCATCAATCGGAAACTGTGCATCAACAATATATATATAACAAAACGAAGTCATTTTCAGATAATTCTAAGTTCATAACACGTCTCTTCTAAACATTTTTTTGACCTTTGTTAATAAAAAATTCTATTTTTGTCACTGATTTTTGGGTTGAATGACTCTGAATAAATTAAAGCTTAGTAGCGGAGCTAGATAATTCATATTTGAAGGTGCTAAGTGATAACTTGCCTAAATAGAGGAGAAATTTTTTTTAAAAAAAGTGCTATGGGAAACTTATGTAAAATAATAATAATAATTTTTTTTTAAAAAAAAAAGCATAGCACCCAAAGCTACGAGCAGCTCCGCTACTGTTAAAGCTAATGACAAGTCATATATATATATGGATATATATTTGACCAACAAAAAAAAAAAAAAACATTACACTTTGGAATAAAAGATCGTACGTAATTATGATATTTGGATCAAAAGCAGTAAAGCACCGTTAATCATATAGAAAGGAAAGCAAGATGAACCTCAAATCACAAAAAATCTTTTGCTTGCCGTTTCGGCAAGTCAAAGCCAAAGACCGTTAGCTAGGGCCGGGGCCTAGGGGCATTACGCAGGTCGAAAACCCACAGCCACAGCCCACAGGCATGTGAAGCAATTCGAAACGACGATGAAACAACTTTACACTTGGCCTTTTTATTAACCATATTTT
This sequence comes from Carpinus fangiana, assembly GCA_006937295.1. NCBI lineage: Eukaryota > Viridiplantae > Streptophyta > Magnoliopsida > Fagales > Betulaceae > Carpinus > Carpinus fangiana. The sequence continues at coordinate 3,005,635 of CM017326.1, read as the reverse complement.
CTAATTTTCCGCATTCATTCTCCTATTTAGGAATAGTTTAATTTTGCCATTTAAAAATATGCGATTTTAAAAATAGCAGTGCATGCTAATGTTTCTGTAACGCACTGACTTAATAACCAAGCCATAAGCGAAAAATATTACTTAAATAGCGTTGTTTTAGATTAGGTATAGATTATGTTTACATTGTTTTCAAAAGTAATGTGAAAACATATATTTCAAAACATTAGAGGTTAAAAAAAATTAAAACAAGCATAAAACACTAAAAATCAGCACAAATTATTTTTAAAATCATTTAAAATATGTTATAATAGTGGTTAATAACCAAGCGGACGTGGTTAGTAAAAATATGATGTGAATGCAAATATCTAAAATGAATATCTACATTTTTGTAGATACTGATGCAAATATTGCAAATAACAGCATCTGTATCTGGATGTACACCCTTATCGCCTATTTGTTGCTGGCCAGCAATAGTGGGCAGTGGATGGCCAAAATGCATGCCCTTAATAAACACCAAATTGAAGGTTATTTTTATTTTGATCTCCAATGATTATTTACTCTTTACTACATATGGATGTTCCTTTAATTTTAGAGAATCATAAGAGCCTACAATTTCTTCTGTTCTCAACTATCAAGTTATAGGTTGTACTTACAATCTATGGGCAAGACGGTCTCCTCTAGTATCCGGATCGGGTTTTCCTATAGTTAAGGTGCTCGACTTACAATCTATGGGCAAGACGGTCTTCTCTAGTATCCGGATTGGGTTTTCCTATAGTTAAGGTGCTCGACTTTCACATCAGAGAGAGTTGCGAGGCCTATTTGTCCCACGCAGCTCCCCCCTTCATCTAAAAAAAATACAAAATAGAAAATAAAAACCCCACTTTTTTCCTATATTATGTATATAAAGAAAAAATGTAGTTGGCTGTTCCAACTTGGCCTAGCAATTTTAGAACTCCAAGAGATTGAACCCAAATGGTGTTGTGAACAATCTAGGGTGAGGTTTTAATATGGTTTGTTTAAGTGAATGATCATCTAAGAACAAAGTAAGCACTTTGAGCCTTGGTTTAAGTGATAATTAAGAGATTGAATTGTGAGTTGAGTCGGTTTTAGGTTTAGATCTGGTTATGGTTAATAAACTATCTTAACCCAAAAATTATGTACTTTCAATTCCTCTCTCAAAATGTCTTTGCTTGGACCATTCTTCTAAGCCCAATACTTTTTCTTCGAACTCTTGCCCAAAGAGGTTCTATTGGCTCGAGCCATAGCTAGCCCTACTTGACTCAGCTAGCCCTCTGGCAATGTCGCCTATATGGCTCAAAATTCCATGTGATTGCACCCAATTACAATTAGCTCTCTGGTAAAAAAACAAAGAAAAAAAAAAGTCTCAACACCCAATTTCAGTCCAAATTGTCAAAAACTATAAAATACCATACCGACACCAATCAAATAACGACAAATGTCATCTATAAGAAATATTTTTAAAAAAAAAAAAAAAAAAACTTGAGGGGGTTGTCGAACCACCTCCTTAGCCAAATAAGAATGAGCGAAACCAACACCTCAAAGCCATGAAGGTAGTTTGGTCACTCCCTTAATTTGGTTGGCATGGGGTGGCCGATGCATCTAGGACCATACTAAAAGTCAAAACAATTTCTAAGACTTGGCCATAGGAAATATGTTTCTATTTCTACATTGCTGTGTTTTTCATAATTTTCTTCGGATGGTCCTAAGTTATGATTCTCTTTCTTTGAAATTCATAATTCAATATCTTTAGTTTCATCTGAAATCAATTAGTTCCTTGTGGTTTATAATTTTTTTGAAGTGTTCTGTTCAAATTTTAAATAGATTTTCTATCCATTTTTTATCTTGATTTTCTAACGGAATTAACAAACAAATAAAAAAAGAAAAGCAACGGACATACTTGCAAATAAAAATAAAAGGCTGACGAGACGAGCCTCCATCCCAAGTGAATGACTTCTCTTTATTTTACTTTACTTTTCTTTATTTTACTCGAAATGGAGAGGATCTTATTTCAAGACAACTCCTTGATGTTGTTTTCAAGGATATCATTAAAATTTTACTTAGAAAATGGACGAAAAAAAATAAATGGAATGATCTATTTGGATTTTAAACAAAAGACATGAACCCAGTTTAAAGCATTTAATGAAAAATATTTTCATTCGTATCCCAAAAAAGAGAAAAAAGAAAAAAAAAAGGATTTGACTCCAGTTGTCAGTGGTGTGACGTTAGAGCCTCGTGGTCGTGAGTTGTACGGTGTTGCAACGTTGGAGCCTTGCGAGTACGTCGCACGGTGTTGGTCTGATGATAATCGATTATCCGAATCGTTATTAACCGATTACCGTTTTAACCGAAATTTTCGAAATAATTTATTATCAAAATATTATCGGTTAATTAACCAAATTAACTAATAATTTCGATTAATTATAAAAAATATGGTTACCGGTTACCGTTATAACCTATACTCAACCCCTAATACTAATCTAAAAAACAAAATAAAAAAAGTGAGGTTAGGTGAAGGTTCTTTTCTTCCTCGAAATGCTCAAAATGTAACCCTTAATTCTACCTTACACGGATCACCACCAATATTTGGGGACCGCTAAAATCTTTGTCCGAGTCCTGAACGAGGAAGGCCATAAATTATTAAATTTTGAACGCCACACCTCCCAAGAAGAAACTCGTATGAAACATCATCGATCGTCATCACATCTGCGAACAGAAAGAACACTGCCATCGTCGATCGTTCGTTCTAGAAACACAGCTACAGTTCATGATCATGATCATGAGCACCTCATCTCATCTCTTTGGTGTCATTAATAATTCATCCTCCCGCCCATCTCCATGACGTCTGATCCCAATCCTTCAGACTGCATGCATTTGATTTGAATGCCACTTTCTTAGACCTTTAATTTGTCTATACACAACCTACCTACCTTATTTACTAAAATAATCTATTTGCCTCTCTTAATTATTATTAAAATACTTAATATTAAGGATAATCGCATGACTTTCACCAATGTAAGTTTAGGAATAATCAGGTGACATTCAGCCGCTGCGTTATATATATCCCATGTCTCCCTAGTCCATAATATAACTAAAGGTGACTATCAGTGGTGGGAGTTTAGTGGTTTTTAAGAAAATTTTTAAAGTAATCGAGCATGCAGTAAAATGAGAGTTTGACTCTCGAAATAGAAATTCTCAATTCTATTGGTATTAACTGTCTTGGGTTTTATTGATATAAATATATTTTTTTTTTTTGAGAAAGGGTTTTATTGATATTTTAGTGGTGCCGGATCATGTCATAGTTCAGTCGAACTTGAAGGAGCGCATGCAGTGCCCACAATATAGGCCATTCCTGTACGACTCCTCGTTAGTAGATGGCTACGTCTAAATATAATAACTACAATTAATCACCACGCCTGGCCTTTTTTTTTTAAAAAAAAAAAAAAATAGTAATAAAGGTGACATTCTACTGCTGAGTTAAGATCTATTATTTCTTTTGTAATTCTTTTTTTTGACTTTCTAATGAATTAATTTTTCGTGATTGAAATAAATTTTTTTAATTTATTTTATTAAATTGGTATGTCTATAAATTTAATGCATGTGATTTTCATACACATTTTTAATAGAGTATATATGTAGTTTGTCTCACTTTCTAATGAATAAAGTTTTGGTTCAAACTTGATTGAAAGATATTTTTTCAATTAAGTTTATTAAACGGATAAGTCTAAAATGTATGTGATTTTGAGATGAATTTTTTGTGTCTTTATGTCGGTCATTTGGCAAACATGCTCATTACTGTTGTCATTATAAAAAATAATAATAATAAAAATTAAAATTAAAAAATAAAAGGGGTAGAATTGCCATGTAGTTTTGAGATGAGATAGGGGATAGGCTTATCCTTCACCTCCTCGGGAATCCAAATTTCCGAATTATCTACGGCCGTCTATACCGTCACCGCTTTGACAAACACCCACAAAAAGGGGTACACTCTTTATATACTTTCATGCCCCTCAACTTTCACAATATTGTACAATAATTCCAAGAAATGTATATATTTGAATTGAAGCCAAAGGTCTTTATCTATTTCAAAAGATACCTATGGATCTTCTTCTATTATCCATTTTACCTCTAAATTTGGCACATATTAATACTATAATTTTAATCTAGTTTACATGTGTCATTTTCTTCTTTGTAGCCGCCACTTGGAGAGAAAGGCTTGCATCTCTTCCAACTAGTCCTATTAAGTTATTAACTAGGTGGTTAATCTATACTAACTTAAATTTGCTAAATAACTATGTAATTAAGCATAGTTAAGTAGTTAACTATAGTCTACAGGTTGCTTGATAAAAATAAAAAAATAAAAAAAAGGTACATACTAAATAATCATAGTTTAGTTAGTTAGTAACTAAGTAAGCCTAGTATTACATATTGATTATAATATATACTTTGATGATAGTATTACTATGGTCTATGAATGTAGTATGTATCAATGTTTCTAACTATATAAGCATGGTTATATAACTATATTAAATAGTTAATATATAAGTATATAACTATTTATATAAACAAATATGACACATCATACATGGTTAACTATAGTTATGTACTACACTTATACTATAGTTAATTAGTTATATGTAATAGACTAGATTTACTACTTGCTCACATACACATATACTATAGTTTATATTCTATAGTTATATATAACGAGCTTATAACCCGCGCAATGCGCATGATTTTTAGGGTTATATTATAATCATACTTTTTATAAGTATTATGAAATTTATTTTTCATAATTGTAAAGAGGAAAACTTGAATTTTGCTTAATCAAAACATTAATATAAAATTAGAAAGAATTTCTATTATTGTTAGTGTAATACTTATTAGATTTCAATATGAATAAAACTTAAAATTATGAACATTTGAAAAAGTACTTTGGTTGTGGAAAAAGTACGCGCGAGATTCTTTATTATAGTTTAATTTTAAAATTTAAACACATTTCTATTGAGCTTTTCTTTATATGTTGTAACAAAAAAAAATCACGCATTTTTAAATAAAAAAGACATACTAAAGGTTATTCATTAATATATTACTCAACATATAAATTCGGGTAAATCATACAAATAAACAAAAAATCTCATAGGCGAATAGGCCTCGAAAAAATATCAAATAAGAAGTATGTTATATTGAACAATTAACGATTTTATAAACTAATGGACACTAAGCAAAAATAAGCCCCAAGATAACCATTGTGATTTTACACTTTGGAATACTAATCATATATATATTATAAAAATTATTTTTGCTAATGAAATAAAAAATAAATACCTAATCATTATGTTGAGTAAAAATCTGACAATTTACACAATTAATCATTAATATACAATTATATATATTTTTTAAAAAAATAATTCAATGAAATTTTTGATTAATAATCGTTATGCCTAATAAAAAACAGGTTACTTAATTATTTTTTATTAATAATGTAATGAAATTTTTTGGGGAAACTTCACAAACCCCCTCTGAATTTTCTCCCGTTTTGAAATACCCCCCTAAACTTAAAAAATTCTCAATTTACCCCTCTGAATTTTCAATTGCTCTCAATTTGGACCCCTCCGTACAAATTAGAGTTTAAAATTTTATAAAAAGACTAAAATACCCCTAATTTTTATTTTTTTTAAAAAAATCTCTGGAAGTTGGAATTTTATACAAAAGTCACCGTTTCAAATTAACTGTTTAAAATTTAAACTTCCAAAATGTTTTTTTTAAAAAAAAAAAAAATGAAAATCAGGGGTATTTAGGTCTTTTTTTAAATTTTTAGGGAAAACTTCACAAAACCCCCCTAAACTTCCACCCATTTTGAAATACCCCCCTAAACTTAAAAACTCTCAATTTACACCATTGAACTTTCAATTGCTCTCAATTTAGACCCATCCGTACAAATTAAGGCACAAAATTTTTGAAAAAGACCAAAATACCCATGATTTTCATTTTTTAAAAAAATTAAAAAACATTTTGGAAGTTGAAATTTTAAATAGTGAATTTTAAACAGTGACTTTTGTATAAAATTCTAACTTCAATATATTTTTTTAAAAAATGAAAGTCATGGGTATTTTGGTCTTTTTCAAAAATTTTGTGCCCTAATTTGTACGGATGGGTTCAAATTGAGAACAATTGAAAGTTCAGGGGTGCAAATTGAGAGTTTTTTAAGTTTAGGGGGGGTATTTCAAAACGGATGGAAGTTCAAGGGGGTTTTGTGAAGTTTCCCCAAATTTTTAAAACCTAATTTGTACGGAGGGGTCTAAATTGAGAACAATTGAAAGTTGGTGGGGGTTAAATTGAGAGTTTTTAAAGTTTGAGGGGGGAATTTCAAGACGAGTGGAAGTTCATGGGGGTTTTTAGCGAGTCAAGTTTGGACACACATTTTATAGGTTAACTTAAGCTCGAATAGGCATCTTCATAAACAAGCTGATCTTGGAATCCAAAAGCTTGACTTGACTCAATGATAACCCTACCACACACTAAATTATGTCGTAACTAAAAAAACAGTAAACAAGAATAATGTAGTGCATAAAAAGGCACATTGGTTAAGTTGCATCTACCATGAAAGATGGGGAGAAATTTATTGAATATGGTAAAGAGGTAAAGAGAATGTATGGTTACTATTGTATCACAATTTATCAAAAAAATCTTAAACCGATAAGATAATATAAATTTGATCATTTAATTAATATTTTAATATTTCTTCTCACATTTAGGATGACATGGACAAATTTAGACTCCGTATATTTCAGGTGGTGTTTGGTTCAAGAGAAAGTATTTTGTGTACATTGTGGTTAATTTGTGTTTACCTTGAGTTATTGAATGGGTGTTTAGTATTCAAAAAACTACTGAGAATTGTAGGGCAAGTTTTTTAAAAATGTTAATTAAATTATATTTTTATATCAGCTTAAACTTTTTAAATAACTAGTAAAAGACTCTATGTACAATGTATTCCGAGTGTTGGGCCTTACCTGATATAGAGCAGATAAAAAAAAAAGGTCAAGAAGTATTTCCTATAAGCATAATTAAACTTCCAAAGATATCAAAAAACGGAAAAACAGAATCAGTTAGCTATCAATGGAAAGAGTGACATCAGGCAGAAAGAAAGAAGACAAGAATGGTGGAACAGGATGATAGGTGGAGAAGTGCCACCACCTACGTGCCTGTTAATGCTGCTTCCATCGGACAAGTTTCACTCACTTTTTTTAGGATAACAATCAGAACATTTATTAAAAGATATGAGATAAACATAAATGGCAAAACACTGGGGAGGTTTTCTTGGTTTTTGTTTTTTTCTTATCCACAAGGGAATCATCTTCACATGGGATGTGATTTCTCCCACCCTTTTGTTATAAATTGAGGGACTTGGGATAGCTTTTCCATCAACTTCTCATAGTTTCTTTAGAAATTATTTCCTAACCAAAAAAAAAAAAAAAAAAAAAGGTTCTGCCAAAGTTCTGCCATGGCTGCATCTTACTCAGTGCCTTCAATGGTAAGCAAACCCAGCAGCCCCCATTTCTCTTCTTCTTCTTCCTTTATTTTTCCTCTCATTGGAAGTTTAATAACTTGAGCTATGTTTATGGTTCAAGATGATTGAAGGCTTACATAGGTGTTCATGCAATGAGTACTCTTGCATGTTTTTGAGTTCATATGTTGCAGTAGAATTTCTTAATTTCCCTGCACAAATCATGTTGAAATGATTATTACTATGTATTGCTAACTATTTCTGAATAATACCATCAATCCCACTGACTCCCATCAGATTTTTGTTCTGTGAGATAATTACTGCTTAAAAACATTGCATTTAAACACATGCAATGGTTGTAGATAATTTGCTATGGTTTGTTCAATAAAGTAATTAAGACCATCAGTTTGATGCATCTTACATTTATCATCCTTCTACCACTGTTTTAGCATCCATGGATCACTCTCTCTCAAGTTTTGGAGTTATCTCCGAGAACCAGACTGAAATTATGACATGCATTCACACATAGGTGGAAATTTTGACTGAACCTGCAACAATGTTCTTTTCCTTTTAGCATAAGTAACACAGAATAGTCTCCAAAGGAGTAGATCAATCGGCTGTGGACCACTCCTAATAAAGCGGAAGTCACTAGTTCGAATCCCTCATCCTCTTCCTTTGTCTGGACATATAAAAAAAAAAAAACACAGAACATGTTGGAGGAAGTCTTTTAGAAGATTGAGCATCTCTATTCTACGTATTGCCGGTCTTAGGGGCGGAACTAGAAGTTTTAGTTTGGATGGGGCAAAAAGTTGTGAAAAAAAATATTTGGGGGGCAAAAATAATTTTTAAGGTCTATTTTAATTATTATTATTTTTTTATTTTTTATTTTTTTTTGGGACCACCTTTGGCCTTGTGGGGCTAGGGTCCCCAAGGGCTAAGGTGGTTCCACCTTGGCCTGTCTGAATTGCGGATTGAATCGCATGCAACATCTAGGGTATTGTATGTGGTGCAATACCTCTAATTTGAATTGTTTATTTTAGATGAATAATTCAAAACATGGCAAGGAAGAAGTAACATGCACAATCTACAAGTCACAGGGATGGCAATTGGGGTGACTGAATCATCCCTTAAGCAAACGACCTGCTTGGTGAATGGAGGTGGTTCTGCCACCACAAAAGCCAGGTGGGAGTGGCCGAACCATCCCCTTAGGCAATTACAGTAATGCACCGGTAGTTTAATGCCACTTTTGAGTTTTTTTTTTTTTATAGAGTATATATATCTTTTTTTTGGTTTGCCCTTTTTTCATGTATAAATTAAAAATTCCCAAGAGATTTTCCTGATTGCATTTATAAGTACGTTTCTTATTTAAGGTAAAATCACTTTCCTGTCTGCTAAGAAACATGAAATTTAGACACATAGTTTATGTAAATGTATCCTGCATCAGAGTTACAGAGACTACTGTAGCCTCTTAGTGAACCTCACTAGGGATGGTTGGCTTTTCTTTTGTTGGATCATTTAAAATTGTAGATATGATTATGACACAAATTTTTGGAGAGCACAATCCTCTTCTAGTGCTTTTCATTCAATGTCCAATCAGGCAAAGTACTTTTGTTATTTCAAGCAAAACATCCTTGAATTATATAATAATGAAGTCATTAATTTTGTAAAACAGATAATGGAGGAAGAAGGAAGGTTTGAAGCCGAAGTTGCTGAGGTGCAAGCATGGTGGAACTCAGAGAGGTTCAAGCTAACCCGGCGTCCATATTCAGCAAGAGATGTTGTGGCACTAAGAGGCAGCCTCAAACAAGGCTATGGCTCGAATGAAATGGCCAAAAAGCTGTGGAGAACTCTCAAGACCCACCAAGCCAATGGCACAGCCTCTAGGACTTTTGGTGCACTTGACCCTGTTCAGGTTAAATGAATGATCACCATTAATCTAGAAAGTTCAAATTAATAGAAAATGATGAATTTAATCATTTAATTTATACTCTAACACAGGTAACCATGATGGCCAAGCACCTGGACTCCATTTATGTCTCCGGTTGGCAGTGTTCATCCACCCACACCAGCACCAATGAGCCTGGACCTGATCTTGCCGACTACCCCTATGACACTGTTCCAAACAAAGTGGAACATTTATTCTTCGCACAGCAGTACCATGACAGAAAGCAGAAGGAGGCACGAATGAGCATAAGCAGAGAAGAGAGAGCTCGAACCCCTTACGTTGATTACTTGAAACCAATCATAGCAGATGGTGATACAGGATTTGGTGGCACTACAGCAACTGTTAAGCTATGTAAGCTTTTTGTGGAGCGTGGTGCCGCTGGAGTTCATATTGAAGACCAGTCATCTGTGACCAAAAAATGTGGTCACATGGCTGGGAAAGTGCTTGTTGCTGTTAGTGAACACATCAACAGGCTTGTGGCTGCAAGGCTGCAGTTTGATGTTATGGGGGTTGAGACAGTTTTGGTGGCAAGAACTGATGCAGAGGCGGCTACTTTGATCCAAAGCAATATTGACACAAGAGACCATCAGTTTATTTTGGGAGTGACAAACCAAAACCTTAAGGGAAAGGGTTTGGCCACCCTTTTGTCAGAAGCAATGGCTGCTGGGAAAACAGGTGCTGAGCTTCAAGCTCTTGAAGACCGGTGGATATCAATGGCACAGTTGAAGACATTTTCTGATTGTGTTACGGATGCCATTAAGAATATGAACGTCGGAGAGAATGAGAAGACGAGGCGACTGAATGAGTGGATGAACCATTCTAGTTATGATAAGTGTCTCTCAAATGAGCAAGCGCGTGAGATTGCTGACAGATTCGGGCTCAAGAACCTCTTCTGGGACTGGGACTTGCCTAGAACCAGAGAAGGTTTTTACAGGTTTGGTTAAATCACTATTTATCCGCTTAAGATTATAGGAAGTGATGAATTTAATAATTTAATTTAAATTCTAACATTCTTCCTAGTGTGTGAGGTCAAACTCCTCCAATGTTTAATTGAAATGTGAAGTTGAATGACAGAGAAATGGTTTGAATTCAGAACCTCTGTTATGATAAAATCGTCACTTATTCCTTATAGAAATTAATGAATTTAATTATTTAATTTATATTCTAACAGGTTCAAAGGGTGTGTGATGGCGGCTATTGTCCGAGGCTGGGCTTTTGCTCCACATACTGATCTTATTTGGATGGAGACTGCAAGTCCTGATTTGGTAGAATGCACCAAGTTTGCTGAGGGTGTCAAATCTGTGCATCCGGAGATCATGTTGGCATACAATCTCTCACCTTCTTTCAATTGGGATGCATCTGGGATGAACGATGAACAAATGAAGGATTTCATTCCCAGGATAGCCAGGTTGGGCTACTGTTGGCAGTTCATAACTCTGGCAGGTTTCCATGCCGATGCTCTTGTGATCGACACCTTTGCAAAGGATTATGCAAGGAGGGGAATGCTGGCTTATGTGGAGAGGATCCAGAGGGAGGAGAGGAACAATGGGGTTGACACACTTGCTCATCAAAAATGGTCTGGTGCAAACTACTATGACAAGTACCTCAAGACTGTCCAGGGAGGCATTTCTTCAACTGCTGCAATGGGCAAAGGCAAGTCATCAATCATCACCTCATTCCATGTTGAAGCACAAGAGAAAAATGTAAAAAAACACTTCTATAATTAACGTTTTTGCTTGTTTGTTTGTTTGATTTTGCAGGTGTGACTGAAGAGCAATTCAAAGAAACTTGGACCAGGCCAGGAGCTGTGAACATGGGTGAAGGCACTAATCTTGTTGTTGCCAAGGCAAGAATGTAGGAGACCTCTCTTAAGTTGAGCCACATGAGAACATTTCCCAGTACCTATATTTTTGGAATTTGGGTTGAATAATGCATTGTAATAATTTGATCATACCTATATTCTGGGCAATTTTTGGCCACAAAGTGCATGTTTCTCATGGTTTAGCTCCAAATCTGTTGTATTAAAGACGAAACTCCTATAATTTGGATTATTATCCATATGTTTGAAATACTATCGTTAAGCATTTCAATTCTTAAGTATCAAATGTTTTACTTCACGTAAACATGGATGTTGTTATAAAAGCAATGATATATATATATATATATATATTGCATGGTCGGATGACAAAATAAGAGAGACTATTGGAGTGAGAAGAGCCTTCGATAGTTAAGTCAGATCATTTTTATTTTTTGAGAGAACCTTCAAAAACTGGCCTATTTGATGTCATTCCTTTTTTGGGTTTTGTGAACCTTCTCATACGACATTCTCTATAGAGGTGGTACTTGGAGGGTGTTTCCTGATCATTAGCCACGTAATAGGCACGTAGCTGTGCAGCAGCTGTCTAGTTGACATGTGGTTGTGTGGTGGCCTCCTAATGGATGGACACAAAGGCAATGATCAAATTAATTAATTGAGTGGTCCTTGGTTATTTATTTCCGTATAAAAAAAATGGTATCATTTTTCGTTATTGAAGTTGGAATATGATTTTTCTCCAAGGTCGGTAGCCATGGAAGAAGTTATTTCCTATAGAATGTGAAAACAATGATAGGAGAGGGGCAATAGTCCATAGATAATATATTTTTGGGTTAACTTTACAAAGTTTTTTAATTTGTTTTAAAATGACTCTTTCAAAGCGTAAAATTTTATAAGTAAGAGAGCCTTGTTGGAGCAAGGAGCTCACTTGTGGGGCTCTTTGTGCATGTCCCTACTGCTTTTTTAAGCGAAGTCATTTTCACAGTTTGGGTTTGCAAATTTTTTTTCTATTCTATTGGACTTATTTGATTGAATTCAAAATTGCGAGAAGAGAAAAAAGAATATAAAATTTTGAATAAAGTTAACATTTTTTGTGTTGAGCTGAATTGAGTTAGTAGTATCAAATCAACTAAAAAATTAAATTAAATTTCAAACGGTCTAAGATGCAGAAGTTACCTGTTTGAAGTAGTATAGGCGTTGCAATACTTTTCTCTTCGTCCGTATGTTAAGGAATCATAATCGATTGACCGAATTGCAGCCTACAGAAAAGGGCAGCCCGACTGCTACGGGAAGCAGCGTTTTACTGACGAATTCAAGAAAATAAAATATAATTATACGTGGCGCTTTACTAGACATCTCTCTCCCTCTCTCTGATTTGCTCTGTCGTTGCGAGTCTTGCGACAAAAGACCGAGTATCGCTTTCATTCTCTCTCTCTCTCTCTCTCGGAGTCGAATCAGAACTTGGGTTTTTCAACAAAATGAGAACGCTTTTGAAGGTAAACAAATCTCAGACTTTTCGTTTGTGATATTTGACAATTTTTATGTTACGTTTCTGATATTTGGCCAATTGGGTGCTGTGGAATATGATTAAATTGTGTTTATCTCTTTTTTTTTTTCTCAAGAAAGTTGAGAAAAATTTATCAAAGTGAGAGAATGCGTTTGAAGGTCAACAAATCTCAGAACTTTTCGTTTGTGATATTTGACAATTCAGATGTTACGTTTCTGATATTTAACCAATAGGGTGCTGAGGAATTTGAACAATGTGTGTTTATCTCTATTTGGTTGTCACGGAAGTTGAGGAAAATTTAACAAAACGATAAAAAGTTTATTCTTTTAATATAGGTTGATTTGGGTCTGCCACTGCAAATATCGCAAAGATAATGATACACTCATTTGAACTATGCACAACTAATTGTATGAGGTCGCTGAAGATAAAAGTTCTTCTCTTTTTTTATTTTATTTTTTATTTTTTATTTGTATGCATTTTTGCAGTAATTCAAAATGAATTATTTCATTTTTTTTTTCAGAAATTAATGCGAGAACAAAGATAAAAATTAGAAGATGGAATTGTTAGAAGGTAGAGGGTGGCTTGGGGTTAAGGAGAATTGAAGATTGGAATAAAGCTCCTGTGTTGAGGCATATAAGGATCTTGCTTGCACAAGTAGTTTCCAGTTGAGTTGAATGGGTGAAACAATATTTTCGTAGAGGAAAGAGTTTTGGTATAGTTCAGTTCCTCAAAAGAGTATTTGGAGGTGGAGGAAGATTCTTGTTTAAGAGGCATTGCTGGATCCTTGTTGAGGCATAATGAGGGAAATGCTTGATCTATTCCTCTTGGTCCTGTTTAACCATGTATTTGTAATAGAATTTATATGACTCAGAAAGCAAAGTTAGCAAAAATTGATTGTGTTCTGCAAATTGGTTCTTGGATTTGGCCACCTGCCAGGTCTGATGACTTGAGGCATAGTGGCGTGATATGCGGGTAATTTTTTAATAGTCTGATAGTGGATATTTTCTATTGCCATTATAGGTCGGCGGTTTTTGTTGGTGTGCTGATGGGTATCTTAGGGTGTAGTGGGTCTATGTTATTGAGTAATTATAAGAAAGAAAAGGAAGGATAATGGAAGGGAGTAGAGAAAAGCCAGTTTGTGTATGTGGTATTTCTAGCCCTAAGTGAAACTTGTTTAGTGAGATTTTCTTCCTTATTCTGAATGTTCTTTCCAGGGCTCATCCATCACCTTCTTCGAATGGGAAGTAGGTGGACACAAGATGCCTCAAGTCATTTGGTTGAAGCTTATTTTGTTCTGCTAGAACGAAGGTTATAAACTTTATTCAAATAATTTTTTTTTCGTAGTCTTTGCTACATTCCCTTCTTTGTCTTTAATGGGTCTTACTAAATGTGATTAGTTTATGTAGTTGGTCTGCAGTAATAGCTGCTTATTATTTATTTACTTGTTTATTTGTATAGCAGTTGGTTGTATTGACAGATGTATTTCTTGTATTTTGGATTAAAATGAAAGCTTCCAATTCAACCGAGGGGAAAAAAAATTGTTGAAAGGTTTCTGTGCTGATTGTGATATTGGCCAAGGTGTCTTTGTCCTCTAATCATCAAACTCTATGATCTTGAACACTATAGAATAAATTGTGTAATCCTCTTCCTTTGTTGTGTGCATCTTTTTGGGTATGTGTCTGATGCTGGATGTGTCTGGTGCATGTCTCAATTTTTCCTTCTTAGCATGTACAGAAATAGTCGAATGAATTTGTAGCAGACACAACATGATCTGGTCCTCTTCAAGGTTACTCTTAGATTGACATCAAAGTACTTCGTGTTACTAGTTCTGCAATTTTCACAAATGACACTTGTGTGTCATTGTGTTTGAATTCCTTGGTGTTCGATGTGTTTGGTCTCAGCTTAAAGAAATATCGTTTCTACTACTGATTTGGTAATTTCAATAAAATTAAACTGAATTTTAAACCAGGATATCCGATCTCTACTGTTTTTACTAACTCTCACCAGACTCATCTGCTATGTGATCAATCAAGTTTGTAAGTTCATGCACACTTTCACCCCATACTTCTCTGGGCTTTAAACATCTTATGAAAAGTGCATGTTTGTAAATTCCTATGCAACACTTTTACAGTTGTAATTTTGGACCTTTAGTTTGCTCTGGTTCCTTTGTATTCTATTGGGATCTGCCATTTTCAATCATAGTCATAAAACACTACCAATTTACTCCAGCAGCAACTGTGCATTTTTTGGAACTCTCTCTCTGTCACACGCACAGATGCTAGCGTGCTCTATATACAGTACATATGATGGCTATGAAGATATACGGACCCACACGCAGCCTATGAATAACATATTGTCTGTTGACTGGTCCCCTGAAACCTTTGTGCATTTATGCCAGTATAAGCTTTTCCTGTGATTGGATTTCTACTGTCAGAGTTGTTGTGCAAAGTAGATACCCACACAGCTCTAGATTCTCAGGCAGACTGCCCAAGGTGTTTTGATTACTTTAAACTTGTTAGAGCTAAGGTGATTTTGGTTCACTGGATTCATGACTAAAAACATTCTTTGGTAGGTTTTTTCTGGAGTGAATTTGTAATCTCATGGCTGATAACCAGTTATATTGTTACCATGATTTATTTTTTTATTTTTTTTTATGGTTGACTTGAACGGTGTAATACACAAGAGTTGATAATTTCTCATTTCTATTATATTATATACTTAATGCACACGAAAAATCATACATATTGTAAGTTCCTTCAGTTATTCATCTATTTTGAAAGTGAAATCCTGAAGTAGAACACATGACAAAATTACATGGAATGTGTTCCGGCGAATCTCAGAAGTAGTTTTATGAACACTTGGAAAGGTATTAGTGAGGAAAGTCATAAACCTTTGACAATATAACTGTGCCTTCATCTATTTGGTAGAGATGGTCATTTTTGACATCCATGAGTACCCAAGGCCATTGAACAAAGCTGATATTGTGCCGCTGATTGCATCTATGTTCTAGATGAGGATTAAGTGAATTGGAGGAAGACAGAGGATTAAGAAGTTTGTTTATGGTTAAGTAACTGAGGCCATTGGACAAAGCTGAGATTGCGCCTCTGACTGCATCTATGTTCGTAGATGAGAATTAAGTGAAATGGAGGAAGACGAAGGATTAAAGAGCTTGTTGGTGATTAGGGCCAGAAAATGGGGAGTGATTGTAACATTGAATGAACAGCTTTGGGAGAAACTGAAGATAATCTTAACACCTTTTGGATGGTTCATTTAATCTTATACCTTGGTTTTGGAAACTGGCAATACTTGTGATAAAGATGGAGTTCATAATGAGAAATCAATTGAAGGATCAAACCAGTAGGGCACATTCACTTGGATTGAAATTAAAGAACCGGGGCGACTGAACGCGGAGAGTTGGTGAGCTCGCTGGACCTGCCTCAGGGAGACTGCTCATTACCCTCCTAGCTTTTCCTTGACTTCCAATTATGGTTTAGGAGGTTTTCCCTGAGTTCCATGCATGTTTCCAGGAACAGTTTTTCCCCTTCAGATCTAATATTTAGGAATAAATGGCCTCTGATATTTAAAAAGAAGTAACATTTCTTTTCATTCTAACTCAAAAAGAGGGGGGGTTGGAGTAAGAAGAGTTTATCAATGCTTTCTTTCTATTGCCCTAATCATGTATCGATTTTAACAGCACTGGAGCTCTGTGGTTGACCTGCATCAATTTGGTGACTTGACATAAGAGTTTCAAAAAATAAATCTGTTTGTACTTCAGAAGTACTGTACTGATTAGAATACAGACTTTTGCTGCAGCTAACACTGGATTACTGTAGCAGGGTATTAATGAGACATACGACCTTGTAGACAGGTGATTTTCTTGCCGGTAGTACACTTTTTTAAGCCCTGTTCCCCTCATATTTTGGTCCTCCATCTGCTGAGTTTTTCTCCCCCCACTTTATGTATATTGAGTTTTTGCATAATTATTTCTCATGATTTATATCAATTTAGATAATGAGAAACTTACCACAAGAGTATGCAGTCAATCAAATCCAACTTATAGTTCTTTAGCAATTGCTACGCATGCCTAAATTTTCCTGAAACCAGTGATTTAGCTCACCCAAAGCAAACAAAACTATGGATAGTGAGGAAAGGAGAGGAGAACCAGCCTTTTATACATCCCACGGTTCAGAAAGAGACGATCAACAGTGAAAGTACTTGCTGCTTTTATTTGTAAATGCATCTCATAAGAGATGGGATACAGAGATGCAATTAAATTGAAAATAAACAGAAGAGAAAGAAACCATACACTTTGTAATAGTAATTGTCTTTTTGGTTTATGTATACTATAAGAGAGTGAGCAGATAGCAGTTCACTTTCCTCTGTCGAGTGTTGATTACTTCTTCCATGGTTTCAAAATTGAGAGAACAACAATGATTGCTATCAGCAAGAGCAAAATAATGGCAATCATCATGCACTTCCTCGACTTCTTTTGCAAGCGCTTTGCAGTTTGGAGAGCATCTGTACCCGATTTCACATGGTCCACTGCGTTTGTAACCTGCACCCAAAAATTGCCAAATAATTGGGACTTGTTTTACAGCAAAAATCATCTACTCAGAAATTTTCAAGGCATCAAGGATTTTTAACTAGCATCTCCCTTTGGCAAGTGTAACCTCTAAGAAATATGACTATTATTGGAGCTTGGCTTGCCTCCAATGAAAAATTACTTGAGATTGCTTATTTTTCCACTATATACAAGCCAAACTCGGATTTACTGTACCCCAACATTTGAAAAATGAAGAAGAGAAACAATACCAAGAAGCCAAGAAAGGTAGGGAAATAGCATAATATAGGACAACAGATTATGTACAATCTTATCGCCCTATTGGCCCCGCAATGACCAGAAGTGGAAAGCTACTGCTCACCCTATAGTGATGATATTATTAATGATCATCGAATATAATCTGGAACTTAAAGTTGTCAATTATATCCTTTATGAAAATGGATCTGGATTGTCAGTAATTTGGAATTTCTAGCAATGTAGGCAGAAAATGTGAAGAGTTTTTATGGGACCTACTTGTCCTAGCAGATTAGTTGGCTATTTGAGCTTGTTAAGATAGATGGACTCCATAAAAACTTACTCACATTTTCTGCTTGAATTGCTAGTAATTCAAACAACAAAATTGTTGAAGATATCTATCCATCACCATTACCCTATTTTCATTTGTGAGTGCTTCTGTTTATATATTTGTGATATGAGTGCAAGAAAAAGTGTGGATTCTTATTTCTTATGTCACATCATGTAAATGAAATCTAAGGGTCCAAACATCAGTATAGTCCAACTACACTTGATCCCAACCAATCACTCACACCCCTGTTCCACTTCCATGTCCAGCCCCAACTACACAGTGGCTATCACCACTACACTATTGCCGCTGTCCACCATCATAGACTCTAGCACTCGTTCACCCTCGCACTCGTCTCGTAGAGTTGTCTATTTTGTGCAGAGCCCGTTGAACCATGATGTCAAGAAAATGTCGTACGGTCGACGGTGGAGTGATCCAGCATTATGGAGGAGGATCAAGGGTGAGTGATTGGTTAGGGAATTCCTTGTGTTTGGACTAAATTAATCCCCACTACTTTGGACTCCTAGGTTTTATTTAGCTGAAGTAGCAAAATTTAAGCCAAAACAGACAAAATGGTTACGGCTTCAAAACAAACATTCAAGCCGAAAGCATTGAAATAAGACTACAAACAACGAGTTGATTGTTGAGACTACAAAGGAGAACAAAAATATCCGGATGCTTGGAAGAGTATGACCATAATTTTGATGCGTACGATGATGGTGTTTTTTTTTCAATAAACATGGGAAAGTTATAAACGCAGAGATAAGAAAAGCTAGATGATGGTAATGTTCAACTGCAATATCCTTCCTCTATGATTGCTTACTCAAATTCTTATTTTCCTTTTCTTTTTTTTTTGGGTAATTTTATTCCTGAGCAGCGCACGATTTTAGACTTTTTGGGGAGGGAGGACCAACGTCTAGCCCACTGAATATGAACATTAAAAGATCTGACCTGTCGAGAATTTGGTAGATTTGACAATACGAGAAGGAATTATTTCCTCCAAACTTTGTCCATAAGAGAATTGGGATGGCTACGTAACTTGGTCTTGGAAAAAAAAAAATGTAGAGAGAGAGAAATTGGGAAAATAATAATAATAACAATCAGCAGAAAAGATCAATTTTTTGGCAAAGCAAATAAGGAAGAATGATGTTTTAAAAAAAGGAAAAGAAAAAAAAAAAAATGTATACGAGTACCAAGACTTTCATCCACAAAGTACACCACCACAATCAAAACAACTTCACAAATAAATAAATAAATAAAAGGCACACCAAAGAGGTAAGAAGCTGTTGTGTTATGACAGGCAAGCCAAAGCCATGGATGGTGTGGAAAACCAACCCTAGAATTCTACATGGACAAGAGACAAAAGGGACAGACTCAAGCACCCTTGTTACTCTTCCAGGGCTGGATGACACCCACAACTATAACGGCTATTATTAGTAGGAGAATAATAATGGCAATGCACATCCATTTTCGAGAGTTCTTCTGAAGTTTCTTTGCATTTTGAAGTGCAGATGTCCCTCTGTGGACATGATCAACCGCAGTGGTAACCTGGACAAGACCCCGTTAACAACCCGATACCGAGCAACACATATTCTAACATTACACATGTATATGTGCTTGGATCCACATGCTCAATGATGTAAAAGTAGAAGCAAACCTGATTTTCAATGTTGTCTAAGATCTCTCCTTGAGCCTCCACTAAAACTGCCATATCGAGGTAAATCTGTCGAAATATTTCAAAGTTATATCAGACATCTGGTTTCAGGTAGGGCAAGGGTAAATTTACTTCTCTGTAAATATACCTGATGCAAGTCAAGCAGCTTTTTCTCAATTTCTCTCACCGCATCATGTCTCTCCTGAATTTCTTCAAGAGTATTTAGCACCTACAACCATGGCCAAAGAAAACTTAGCATAAGAGTTAGCTTTGGGTATGTAGAACTTTGAGATTGCAAAATCAAAGAACCATCACCGTATGTATAATAAAACTATAATGCACTCAAGAATGTGGATGGAAATTTTTCTTTCTCACAGCATTGTAGCTGCAAATGCATGAGTAAGCTCACCCCAGTCCTCAAAGTGACGAAGACCTACAAGCTCAGTGGGATAATTGCAGGCCTAGGCAAAAACATTCACATGCACACTCGGGATAGGGGGAGATCAAACATTCAAGTCTTTGCTTTCCAAGCCAAAGCTTCTGTGGTAAGTGAATGATCATAGGACTGGAGACCAAAATAATCTACTTTGGGGGAAGTTATCAGTGACCTAGATCAGAAAATGGTAGTAAACTCTCTGTAATTGTATTGCCATGATAAAACTCTCTGCTCATTCCATCGCTATGACCAGTGAAGTGGAGCTGAGCAAGAAACATGCTTGACATTGCTCCATCACGACTGTTCCAAGTCATATACTTACATGTCCTACCCTTTGATATGGTAAGACCTATCTCTAACTTAACCCTTGGCATTAGTTATCTATAAAACACAACATACAACAAACCCATTCCAGAGAAGAATCTGCTCATTAGATGAGTAATTAACTGTGATTATGGTTGTAAAGAACAGTAACAGAAGCAACAACAGTGTACATGGATAAAAAGAAGCCTTCAATAATCCTCATCAGTCTTGAGCAAACCAAAAAACAAATGGAAATCTATATATTATACTTCACTTTAGATATCAAAAGGAGCATACCTGTCCTCGTCCCATTTCTTGAATTGCCTTCTGGAAGATTTGCTCACTATTTCCAGTTTCTATCAGGTTGTCAATTGTCTGAAAAAGTCATTAAACAATGACCAATTAAAATAACACCCAAATTTATCAATGCTCAAATCATTATATATATGAGGATTCAAGCTTACCTCATCATCTGGTCTGGTTCCCGTGACTGTGGATCAAATCATAGAGAATAAAAATGAATAAAAACATGATCACCAACTCAAAAAGACAACGACAGCACTATAACACCGTTACTTTTACACGCAATGGAATAAAAATGAACAGAAACATTGTCACCAACACAAAAAGACAATAGTAATATAACACCATTACTTTAACATGTAATTCTTAATTTTGTCATTTTGCAGTTTTCATTATCTAAAGGCTGAAGTCTTCTAACCTGTAATGACTCTTCTCTCCACAACCTCGCGATATTCATCTTGGATTCTCTGCCTAAGGGTCTGAAACATAACATATAGATGAGAAGCAAAAGACATAGATATGCCTGAATCATAACACCAGTGACAAGCAAAAGACTTAGATATACCTGAAACTCTGTCATTAGCTCCTTGAACTTTTTCATTGAGGAACTGCCATTCAGTATTAATTTACATATCAATTTTCTAGATTATTATTCTAAAATAAATGAATTAAGAAGCAGTTTAAGATTTAAAGATTTGCACTCGCGGCGAACTTTGTCATATTCATCCTTGCTCTGTCAACAGCTGTTCCCTTCTCACATCCAGGCTTTTGTCGATTCCCAATGTTCTGGAAAGAACAAGCAGTCAGTGCATAAAGCTGAAAGAAGTTAATTACCCTCAGAAGAAGCTAGCAGATCATACACAATTGATTAAAGTATTACATCTTTGTTAATTGCTTCTAGTTTTCCTTTGACACCTCGTGCAATCTTCCCCACTTCATCAATATCTTTCTCCATCCGCTTCTTAATAGCTGAATATAGTTTAGCAGTAATTGTTAATATGAGTCTGTATCTATGATAGACATGCAATTAAGCAACAAGCTCAAGAAGATAACATAGATACTCAAAACAGGTCAACTTAATGCATCTTGAAACAGTTTATTGAGTTTGAATCAACTGTCCAAGTCTATCTGACATTACTCTGCTATTAGATTCTGCCAATGCTTTTTCTATTTCACCAATGTCGCCAATAACTCAAAACTTAATGTCAGTCTGTGTTGTGGCAACATTGATGAATGCAGTCAACTGATTAATAGCTAACTTTTCATAAAATATTACTGACTTAATGAGGTGATATTTTAGTATCAAATACAAGCCTTTCAACTGTAAAGGACATGGACAAAATAATTACCTTTCATGGCGGAAGCTTTTGTAACAGACTTTGACTCCTCATTAGCATCCTGTAGAAAAAGCAAATACTGTTTTAACAATACTATCAGAGAGAGAGAGAGATTCTCTAGTTAAATTTTGAGTGCCTGTCATTAATCCTTTTCCTTCATCACTTTCTCATTCTTGACTCTGATAGAAGCAGGATCTGACATTCTCGAAAACTTTTAACACTGCTCAACATCTGGGCTATACACTAATGGTGGAATATCTTTTCAGAAGTATTGTTTATAACCACAACCTCTAATTGCCTATTTTTTTCAATGGCATACAAGGTTTAATGATTGGTTTCTTCTACTGAGCACTAATAACAAAATGGTTACAAATCATGAGAATGATATCACATTTTAGAAATTGTGAACAAAAGCTGGTAAAACTCGTGTATCCTGGACGAGATCAGAAATTTGTTCCATTTCGACAAGAAACCATCCCTTTGGTCTCCAGGTTGAAAGCCAGTTTTAGAGCACTAGGATCAGTATCAAGTCTAGCTAGATACTCAAATTTGAAATTATTACAATATTATTACTTAAATTTCCAAAATTGTTTCAGAAATTTATCCCGTCCTTCCTTACACCCCTACACAGTTCTCATTACATGGCTTAACTAAGAAGTTGAAGAACTGAACCAGATGCTGCCATAAAGGTTCCCATCTTGACCTTTGCTCTGGATGGCAAAAACTATGTGCTACACAATTCCTACCAGGAGGTATAGAGATCAAGGACTAAAATTAAATATTTCATTCTGAGTGACTTCAGAATTAAAATTTAGTGCTACACCAAAATGTAAGACTACGACAACCAAACATTTCACACCTGTAGAACCACAGCACATACAATACATTATTTAAGCAAAGGCAACGGAATTTTACAGGAATCAGATCTCATTTCCAGAAACACTGCTAATGAACATCTCAATGCAAAAGCATAATAGATTTAGCCCTGGATGAGAATCAACATACCTTTAGTTGTTTAAGAAGCACCGAGACCTTCTCCACCTGTTTCTCAACCTCTTGTATCTAATAAGAAGAACAGCAGGAAAAGGGAGGGGGAGAGCAAGTTGTTAGGAAGCAAATCTACTTTAAGACAGCAAAATTAGATATCTTCTTTTTTCTGTGCAGGGAAGGTAAAAGAGAGTCACACTTTATATGATTTCACTTGTCCCCCCTGACTAATGCAAATTATCGGTATAAGTTTGCTAAAAATGGCACAAAACTCAGCATGATCAATTCAGATGGATTTCCCAATCACATATAAGTTTGCAAAAGTAAACTTAATGTGTAGGATATACCTGCTTGTTGAAAGCTGCCATTCCCATATCGGGGTTGCTTCCAGGAACACGTGTTCCCATTTCGATATCACTATCTCTGGAAGGCTGACCTTTGGCATCACTAACAAATGAATCCTAAACCACAGAAAAAGCACACAAAATAAATTCTCTTTAACATATATTGAAAGAACAAGCACCGTATAATTCTCTTCAAATCAACAATCAAATTACCAAAAAAGAAAACTCAGAACACTCATAAGTTAAGTAATCTCTCCAGTCCAAATCCAATTCAATTTTTACACTTTTCAAGTGAATCAGTTTATAAAGTTTTAGATAATTGTGCCAAATAGATCACTAACAAACATACAGTATTGATAACAGTACCATTAGCTCAGATTGATTACCAATTCAAGTTAGAAACATTACTATATATAAAATAAATAAATAAAACAACTTAAGACAAAGTGGGGAGATTTGTCAGCTATCTAACTGCAAATTTTTCTTAAATCACAAGTCAATACCCACTGGAAGTCTCAAATCTACACAAAAATCACCCAAAAAAAAAGCATCAGACTAGAAAAAAATCATCATTAACAGAGAACTAAATCCAACCTAAACATCACCAATCCAGCCGTTACAAAGAGAGGCATGAAACCCAAAAGGCCAAAATCAAAATAGCAAAATCGCCACTTCTATATCCCCGTAATTAAAATGAATTTGTCAACTTCAAGACAGTGATATCAATCCGCAGCTATTGCAAAACAATCGCATATAAACCCAGATGAAAAAAGTTGGAAATTTAGAATCAACGAACCGTGAGCAGGTCGTTCATCTTGATAATCTCAGAGAGAGGGAGCGTAAGTTGAAGAAAACTGTTGAATGAAAAGGAAAGCCTAGGAATATTGGAGCTTTGGGTTGCCACTAAATAATATTTATATCGAATACAACGTTATTTTGGTTGGCCGGCTAGACAAGGCAGACCAAAACGACAGACGGACAGCCCATTCACTCGCACAAAGAGTCGTTACCGTTAAAAATATTAATTAAATATTAATAATTTTTTTTCCTATATGTTTAAGTTTGTTAGAAATAGGTCTTGGCCTAACTCAACTCAAAAACTAGCTCAAAAGTTGAGGTTTTCCCTTGCCCTTATAAATGTGTCATCTTCTTAATACCCAAGCAATGTGGGACTTCCAACACGCCCCCTCACGTGTGACGGGAGAACATCCAAGCCAACACGTGCAACAAATGGGAGACAGTGGGCCACAGCCAACTCGGTCTGGGTCTGGCTCTGATACCATGAAGAAATTCGTGGGTCTAACTCATCTCATAAAACCGGTCTTATAAGGTCTTGTCTACAGGCAATGTGGGACTATTTCTCAACACCCTCCCTCAAGTGCATGCCGGTATTTTTCCTGATCCTTGTCACGGGATAAGTAGTGTGGGCCACATTTGTCCTGTGATAAGCTCTGATACCATATTAGAAATGGGTCTTAGGTCTAACTCAACTCTTCAAATATTATTTTCTTATTGAGAAATATGCGGTGATTTAACCGTCACAAACCAATATTCTTTACCCTCAACATTTTCTTTGTTGTGATGTAATAACTAATAGGGTAATTATCTTCTCTCTTTTTTTTTCATCAAATATTGTCAATTTTTTCTCATGAATTGTCAACTTTATTATCGGACCCTATTAGACTACCATTTTCTTCTTAAAACTCCATTCCGTTAGTAAAACTCGTTAAATTATATGAAATATTCTCTTTTAGCTGTTAAAATTCATTAAAAGACAAAAATACCCCCAAATAAAAAATTCAAACAAAAAATATAAATATATAAAATTTATATAGTAATTTTTAAAAAATATATTAAGGGTATTATAAATAAATTTGTTTAATTTTAAGGGTACTATATGTAATTTTTGTTTATGAAGTTAAGGTATTTAGGTAATTTTATTTTTTATTTTTTAATAAGTTTGACTGACGGAATGAGAGTTTTGAAAAGAAAATGGTAGTATGATAAGATCAAACAGTAAGGTTGGAAGTTAATGGGAAAAAATTGATAATGCGTGATAGTTGATTGGGGAAAAGATAACTACCCTAACTAATAACAAGTATTTTTCAGGATTTTTTTTTTTTCTTAAAAAGCGAGTAAGTAAGCTATCTTGATTGAGGTCTCCAACGGTATCATTAAGTACAACTCAATTTGTTAACTGTTGGTAGAAAATTTTGTAAGAATGTTATTTCCAAAACACATATTATATGTGCATAAATACATTAAAATATACTTAGAATTAAATTTGGTTATGATATTTAATAAGAAGATTATATGGTAAATGCTAAAAAATGGAAGTATGATAAGAATAACAAAGATTATATAACAAGTTGTTTTTATTCGACCACACATCGGTGCATTTCTCTATTTTTATTAATTATGTATTAGCTAATGGTTAGCGTAGGGCGATTATAGGGGATCACGATCTGGCATAAATTAGCAACTCTCCAACTAACAAGAAAGCTATCTCTGGCTTTACGCAATCGATCAGATCATATAGATATCCCTTCAACACTATATAGGTCATCGAAAGGATTCTGAAAACCCATCAGAGCATGAAAGTTCGGATCTTTTTAGAAAATGAACTCTCATATTCAAAGAGTGCATAATAGCATGGATACGCTTACATTAACAAATCAATTTGGGATCCAATTCGGGATTGTTAGGATAGGGTTTAACGGTCCATGCATTAAAGCACGGTAATCAAGGTGATGAACGATTCATAGTCGCGACCCAATCCATGCAATGAATGACTTGAAGTGGCTGGAGATGATTTATTTTACGGTTAATATTTTGTTATATTGCATCTAACGGTATATATAGTGCTACATTATTTAAACATAACTTGAAGTAGACATGATTTATTTTACGGTCAATATTTTATTTTATTGTATCTAATAGTATATATAATGTCATATTATTTGAAATTTTAAATGACATGCAGACAGCCCATTCACACATACAAAAGTTACAAATATTGATATCTTTGCCCCCAACATTTTCTTTGGTGTGATGAAACAACAATTATTTTTAAGTATTTCCTTTTTCTTTTCTTTTCTTTTTCTTTTAAACCCTAAAAAAAGAAAAGAAAAGAAAAGAAAAAAGGAAGACATCATGATTGAGTTCTCCAATACAATAAGGTAATTTTATTGGCCATAGATCGAAGTATTTCTTTATTTTAAAATGGGTGTAAATTGACGAAATCAAGGTTCGATCCCAAGACTTTTGGCTTTGATACTATATTAAATTACCAGTTATCTCAAAAGTTTAAACCGATAAGAAAAAATAAATTTAATCACTTAATTATTAATTTAATATATTCATGAGATCGAATTTTTTCTCAAATAATCTGCCCATTGTACATGGCACATGCAATGATCAAGATCCATAAGAACCCTATACTTGCTTATTTGTGTGATTTCTTGTATTTATTTTTTTATGGGAAAAATATAAAAAGCCACACAAACTATCAGCCGTTTACAATATAGCCCCAAATATTCAAAAAGTAATAAAGTAGTCCCCAAACTATCAAAATGTAACAAAAAGGCCACTTAATTTTTTTTATATTCCTATAATACCCATATTCTTTTAACAAATAAAATAATAAAATAATTGTAAAAAAAAACCCAACAAAAAAAAATCAATGGGCAAATATTTATTTATTCCATTTTTTTTTTTTGTATTTATTAGCCAATCCATTGGTTTTTTTTTTTTTTTTGTATTTCTTAAAAATTGTTTAGTTTTTTTTTTTTTACAATTATTTTATTATTGTATTTGTTAAAAGAATAGGGGTATTATAGGAATATAAAAATTAAATGGTATTTTTGTTACATTTTGGTAGTTTGGGAGGCTACTTTATTACTTTTGAACATTTGGGAGCTATATTGTAAATTGCTAGTAGTTTGAGGGGCTTTTTTATATTTTTTCCTTTTTTATTTAATAGAAAAAAATTGATAAATGAGTCCAAAATATATTCACGTGGTTTCAAAATAAATTTATAAGTCTACGTGGCATGTCTCTCTAACGAAATGATCCCTCCATATAAAATTTGGCCATTTTTTCGAGTAAATTATAAATTTACTTTAAAATTAAAAAATGAGATCACCTCATCGTAGTTCGACCTTTTCTTTTCTTTTTTTTTTTCTTTTTTTTTTTCCTCTTATTCTTATTCTTACTCTCAATGAAGTTGAGATTGGGTCAATTTGGGTTTAAATTAAAAACCTTAAAAAAAAAAAAGGAAGCAATTCTTCTAATTATCATTTAAGTCTTCTAAAAGTTGCAACCTTTTCTTTTCTTTTCAATTTTTTTTTTTTTTTTTTTTTTTTTTTTTTNTTTTTTTTTTTTTTTTTTTTTTTGGAGCAATCATTCAAGTTGATATTGGGTCAATTTGGGTTTTAATTAAAAACCTTAAATTTCTTCTCAATTTTCTTGGCAAAAAAGAAAAAAAAAATGCAGATCTTCTAATTATCCTGTTGAATGTTTTCTTTAAAATTTTGGTTGGGATTGAGCTTAACATGTATTTGTAGGGTCTCAAAACCGCTATTTATCTTCGGGTGCATAAATGGTGTGTAAAGTTTACTTAAAAGAACATTCGTACATTGTAGTGGTATTACCGCTTTTACTACAAGTTTTTCACAAACCGATGTAATAGCCCATATTGGCGTTGCTAAAGTGGTTGAAGTGCAGTGCCACATAGACGGCCACATCAGTTTATAAAAACCATGATCATTGTTGGGCTTAATGGTAAATTGAACTCTTAAATCTATCATGATTAATCATGAACTCCTTAGCATTGCGAAATACTAAAGAGTAGTTTGTTTTCATTGTGGTTGGATCTCTTTTTCCTTGTAAGAATTGAGTTTCATTTAATATTTAATATGAACAAGACTTGTCTTGTGATTTGTAAAGCAATATTAGGCATTGTCCATACAAACTAGAATTCTAGGTGATATATATTTGTCATTCATTTAGTGTTTGGTCAACTATTTCATTCTGGTTAGATCTCTTTTTCCTAATGAAAAGGTTGAGTCCCATTTAAAGTATAGATAATTAGATATATATACATACCTAATTAATTTGTGCACCAATAAACTGGCAACTAATCCTCCTATCATTCAAGGAGGTGAAAACCACCATTCGATCTACCATGAGCGAGATGTTTGAAAATAATTGGATTCTTTTTATCATACAAAACACAAAAAAGAAAGGGGAAACGTTTCCCACCTTGAATTGTCACATCTTGCAATTTTCTCATTAAAGTTCAAAATATTTCAATTTAGCGTTTAAAACTTTTAATTTTTTTTAGTGTCCCACTTCTTTAGGATTTTTCATTAAATCCTAACAAAATGACCAAAATACAACATTTTTTTTTTAGATTTTTTTTTTTTTAAAAAAAAAATCTCAAAGAATAAGGCATGCAAATACTATTAAATTCAGGCCAACTCCTTAATCTTAACAATTTTTTCTTTTTTCTTTTCCTAAAAAGAATGGGGGTATTTTGGAAAAATTTAACGAGAAGAGGTAAATGAAATTGCAAACAATTAAAAGATGAATACACCAAATTGAGCGAAATTAAACTTTAGGAGGACATTGCAGAAGTAATGACAATTAACGGATAAAGTAAAATTTCCCAAAAAAAAAAAAAAAATCATCTGTACAAGGGAATTGAGAAAATAAAAGCATATTATTGAATTAATTTTTTGAACAGTCGAACCGGTGACCTTGCTCGTGCAAACGGTCATCGATAAACCGCCAGTCAAAAATACTAAAAAAGAAAAAGAAAATTTCATATGTCTAAGGGAACTGAGAAAACATAACGATACCAAGAACAATTATGACTTGATTTTGGTCTCGCATATGGATTCAACAGTACTACTCCGAGAATGAACGAAAATAGAGATGATACACCTATTATAAACCGTGGCATGCAGCTTGAAGATCTTGAGCAAACTCACTTTCCCAGGCAAAGTTGCTGTTGAAGTCAAATTGAAGCGCTCAGCTGCAAGATCACCAGGAAAGAGAGAATTATTCAGCAACCTACGGGGCACAAGACTAACAGAGGTTGTCAAGTTAAGCTTGACTCGGGCAGGGACGCGTCGGCCGCCGATCGGAGCTTCCCCGACCAAATCTCCATGATAATTGACATAAGCAGTAGTATTTTTGAACAGGAAGCTGCCATAGTTTGGATTCTCAATTGAGATGACGGTGCTGAATGTGTAATTCGCTGTTAAATTCATAAACATTGAAAACCCAGAAGTAATGTTTTGGAGGCCTTCTGGGTGGAGGGTGATTATGGGATCTTTAGGCTTGAAGATGGTGAAGGCCAAGGTTACGGCAACAACTGCAATGATAACTAGCAAAACTGCCGTTACAGCGCAGCATATTTTGAGCCGTCGATGGGAAGTTTTGCCGGCGGCCATGTTGACTGAAATTATGCTA
>CM017326.1:2842833-2973741 GCA_006937295.1 Carpinus fangiana | reverse complement strand
CAAAAAAAAAAAAAAAACTAAAACCTAAAATACCCAAAACTACACCGTTTTGGGCAAAACGACGTCGTTTTGGGCGAGCCCAAAACGGCGTAGTTTTGGAGTGATGGGTAATTTGGACAACTTACCACCAAAAGGGTCATAAGTGAGAGAATCCGGAAGATTGGGGGGGTAAATGAGAGTTTTTTCGTCTCGGAGGAGATTTCTGTAAATCGGTAGAAGTTGAGGGGGGTTATATGAAGTTTCCCCTAAAATATATATTTTTTGGCCGTTAACTAATATCCCGTAGGCTTTACCGTTGCCTATTACTATTCCAAATTCACCCAAAATACACTTCAACTCTCCAAGCGTCAGAACGGCTAATGCCTATTCCCATGGCTATTTCCTTAAAATTGTTCTAGCATCCGTCAGATGAGTTTATTATTTGTTTCCAAATACACTCAAGCAGTCAAGCATCAATGACATGAGATTTTTTGCTCCAGCGTAGAGAGAGAGGACTTTTTAATAGTTATAGACTAATAGGTTATGATTTCTCACCAAATACAAAAAATGTCAGGGGATACGTTCTAACAAATCTCACCAATAGGGATGTTTGCTGTGTTTTTGGCAGTGGAGTGAGTGGACAGTACTGCTGTTGCATGGCTATGCTGTGTCAAAGTTGGCTTTGTCAAATTTTTTTGGTTTGTTTATTTATTTTTTTAATTATTTTTAGAATTTATAATAAGTTTATTAATTAAGACCTTATTAAATTGAGGCCTTAAATTTTAATGAATTTTTTTTTAAGCCTTATTGAAAAAAAAATGGGCCTTAAATTTTTTTTTTGGTAAAAAAAAATTTGGCCCAAACAAAATTTATAACGAATTTATTAATTAGGGCCTTATTAAATTGAGACCTTAAATTTTGATGAAATTTTTTTTTAGGCCTTATTGAAAAAAAAATGGGCCTTAAATTTTATTTTTGTCCAAAATAATTTTTTTTTTTTTTTAAAAAAAAATTTTGGTCCAAACAAAATTTTTTTTGGGCCTTATTAAATTGGGGGCCCTAGGCGATGGCCTAACTCGCCTAGGGCAAGAGCCGGCCCTGTGTGCAAGACAGAGACGTTGTAGGAATTGGATGTAAAACGGACAAAAATAGAAGGATAAGTAAGCAAAAAGAGTAATAATAATAATAATAATATTAAAAAATAAAAAATAATAATAATAAAAATAAAAAGAAAGAAGAAGAAGAAGAAGAAGAAGAAGAAGAAGAAGAGAGAAAACATAACATGGTGACTTTTACAAATCAAAATTCTGTCTTTACAATTTATAAACCACAAGCCTTTGTTCCGGTGGAGTTAAAATCCTAACATAAGAAAACATCAAACTTTTAAGGAATCGTTTGGCCCTATAATTTCACATATAAAAGAGTGCTTTTTGCTTTTGTTTTTTGTTTTAAATAAATTTTTTTGAAAAAATTAACGAGGCATATGTGCTATATATAAGGCACATTTTGATTGATTTGACGTGTTTCTTTATTAATGAGGCATATGCGCTACTCAGGATCCCACAGAAGGGAAGTTGTGCCCAACATGGGAACTGGGAAGGGCCTTATTGGGTCGTCAAATGTCATTGACAAGGTGCGTACTATCTCTGAATGGCAGACAAGAAGTGACTACCAAGTCCGTGGAATGTGAAGCATCTGAAGAAGTACTACCAATAGTACACCTGAGTATTATAATTTAGTTTATCGTTTACATTTTTTATTGTGTGATTGTCTTTCAATAAGTTTGCTTTGAATAAAGAGTAATATTGATTTAAACATCGGAGTGTCCCAGGTCCCTATGGACCTCCTTTGACAATTATTCTTTGGCAAGAAGATGAATAGGGGGACAACACTCAAAAAAAAAAAAAAGGGAGACAATTTTGGGCAGAACCAAGAAGATTCAACCTCAGCAACCAGGAGAAAACCTTAGATAGAAACATTGAATAGGGAAACAACCCTCTAAAACAAGGATAGAGAGAAACTCTGTGCAAAAACAAGAAGACTCACCCCCGGCAACAATAAAACCTTGGATAAAACCAATGAATAGGGAGATAACCCTCTAAAATAAGGACAGGGAGAAAACCCTTGGCAAAAACAAGAAAACTCCACCTATAGACAAAGAGATAAACTTGGGTTGAAAACAAGTAATGGGAGACAACTCGGTAAACAAAAAAAGTAGTCACCCCGAGGCAAAAGGGAGCAAAGGTTAGTATGTTCAAAAACTCATAAATCATTGTTAAAGATTATTCTGCAGATTCAAAACTTAGCTTGTAGAATGAGCATAGAAAAGTAGTTGACATTCCAAAAAGTAATATACTATTGAATTTTAACTACGAAACTTCAAATCTCAAAGAGCGCCATCTTAAATCTCTAAGGATTGCAGCTAGGGTTGACAATTTAACCCATGACACGAACATAACACGTAAAATTCGGGTTAGGGTTAGGCATAAATGGGTTTGGGTTGTAAACGGGTCACCCATTTACAACACGTTTAGTAAACGTGTCGTGTCGTGTCAACCCGTCGGGTTCACGGGTTGACACATTAGACCTTTTTTTTTTTTTTTTTTTTTTTCCATTAAACGTCTAAACCTAAAAGCTTTGCCCTTTGATGGTTTGATTATTTTTTTAAGGATTTTGTTTAGGAAGTAGAGGAAAGACTGATTAGAAAAACAAAACAAAAACCAAAAAAATAAAGAAACCATTTTGGTATGGCTATAAAAGGTTAAAAACTATAATGAGTTTATATTCGTGTTGGGTCGGGTCGATGATGAGAATCAACAAGAATCATTAAAGGATCTATTGCATGTTCTAGTTGGGCCTATTACTAGAGCAAGATCCAAGATGATCAAAGAAGCATTTAGTGGGCTGATTCAAGAGATTTGAGCTGGTTCTAAATCGGGGCATTCCAAGTTTGGCCCAAAGGAAGATTAAGGCGTAATAAATTTAATCCAAGCTATTGATGGGGCTGATCTTTCTTAATTGAGTATAATTTCCTTAGCAATGGCATAGATTAATGGTTAGTTATAAGAATTAAATGACTGATTGATATCCTTATTTCAAACATTTTCAATTCCATACCAATTTACTTACCTATTTTAAATATTTCATAGGCGTGATTTCCTTTCGTGGAGGAGCTGCTAATTTCAGACAAAATCAGCCTTAATTTTAGGCTTCTATTATTTAGTCTTTTATTATTTTCCTTTAGTAATTTGTATTCTTATTTCAACCATGCATTATAAATATCATGAACTCATTGTAATGAAGGACATGAAATGAAAAATTAAAAAGGTAAGGTTTGTTTATTCTATTAGTTCTTCAAAGAACTTGTGAACTTATCAAGGATTCTTCCTTGTGGCGTTCAAATTTTATATCTTCGATTCATGATTCAATTATGATCATTGGGTCGAGGTTTTGTTACTTTATACCTTTGGTTCGCGTTTTATTTATAAACGTTGGGTCGGGGTTTGCTATCAAATCTGAATTTTAGCTTTCTTTGGTTTATATTCTAATATTGTTGTTAGGTCTCAATGGCGTATCGATTGAGGTTTGCATCAGTCGATCTATAAACGGGTAAGACAACGCAATTACGTCCTATTTATATAAACAGATTTGTTTCGTGTTGATACGAACCCGACACGCGAACACGTTTTGTCAGCCCTAATTGCAGCTAAAAAACTTCATTTTAAGATTCTAGTTGTGGGAACCTAAGGGTTGCAAGTGAAAAATATTTATTTTCTATTTTAAATTGTGTTTATTATATTTTTAATTTGGCCCTACAATTGTAAATTTCTGGCTCCGTCACTACCTGTATTGTAGCGGTATTACCACTTTTTACTACAAGTTTCTTACAAATTGATGTGGTAGTCCATGTTGGCATTGCTAAAGTGACTGACGTAAAACATAGATTACCACATTGGTTTATAAAAACCATGATCATTGCTGGGCTTAATGAGAAATTGAACTCTTAAATCTATCATGATTCGTGATATATAGCATTGCGAAATACTAAAGAGTAGTTTGTTTTCATTGTGGTTAGATCTCTTTTTCCTTGTGAAAATTGAGTTTCATTTAATATTTAATATGAACAAGACTTGTGTTGTGATTTGTAAAGCAATATTAGGCGTAGTCCATACAAACTAGAATTATATATATATATATATATATATATCAATGTCCCCCTCCCTCACGATTTTTTGTTAAATTTTAACAAAATTCTCAAAATACTTATTTTATTTTATTTTATTTTTACAAAAAAATATTTAAAATTTTTTGCAAAGATTGAGGCATTGGTATTTTTGTAAATACTGTTAAATTCGGACCAACGCCTTAATCTTAGCAAATTATTTTTTTCCAAAAACAAATTTGAGTATTTTTGAAAAATTTTACAGAAGGATGAAATTGCAAATAATTGAAAGATGAATACACTAAATTAATAGAAAAAAAAAATTAAACTTTAAGCGGAACATCACAAAATTGATGACAATTAAGCGGTAAATTGAAGTTTTCCAAAAAAGAAATCATCTGTATAAGGGAATTGAGAAAACGTAAGCATATAATTGAAGTAATTTTTTGAACAATCGGGCAAATTAACGGTGATCGAAAAACCGCCGGCCGAGAATTCTTAAGAGAAACTAAAAAAGAAAAAGAAACTGAAAATCTCATATGTATGAGGGAATTGAGAAAACATAAGCAGACCAAGAACAATTATAACTTGAGTTTGGTCTCGCATATGGATTCAACACTCCGAGAATGAACGAAAATAGAGATGTTACACCTATTATAAACCGTGGCATGCAACTTGAAGATCTTGAGCAAATTCACTTTTCCAGGCAAAGTTGCTGTTGAAGTCAAATTGAAGCGCTCAGCTGCAAGATCACCAAGAAAGAGAGAATTATTCAGCAACCTACGGGGCACAAGACTCACAGAGGTTGTCAAGTTAAGCTCGACTCGGGCAGGGACGTGTCGGCCGCCAATTGGAGCTTCCCTGACCAAATCCCCATGATAATTGACATAAGCAGTAGTATTTTTGAACAGGAAGCTGCCATAGTTTGGATTCTCAATTGAGATGACGGTGCTGAATGTATAATTCGCTGTTAAATTCATAAACATTGAAAACCCAGAAGTAATGTTTTGGAGGCCTTCTGGGTGGAGGGTGATTATGGGATCTTTAGTCTTGAAGATGGTGAAGGCCAACGCTACGGCAACAACTGCAATGATAACTAGCAAAACTGCCGTTACAGCGCAGCATATTTTGAGCCGTCGATGGCAAGTTTGTGTTAGAGGACAAAATCTATTCAGATCAATCAGATCAAGACTGTCTAGACAAAGCAACAATCCGATTTCCTCATCCATGTTTCATGGGATTGTATATTAATGTTAAGAATATTTTGTTAGGGTTATTTATAATTCTAGGGTTATTTACTTCCTTATTGGTTCTAGGGTTTTCTTAGCCTACTAAGTTTATATTTTTTTAGTTTGCTAGGTTACTTGCCAATCACAGTATCACTCATAGCCTCTCTATAAATAAAGGCCTCTGTAATACTCTTAATATATCAGTCTCAATTCAATGTAGTATATTACATACTTCCGCTCTCTTCTTCTGATTTATAATATATTTTTGTATATTTATATATTTCATCGGTTTTGCCGGCAGCCATGTTGAATGGCTGCCTGAAATTATGCTATAATAACAGTAGGGCTGAAAAGACTTTGCGGCAAGAGAGAAATTGTGGAAGATGGCTATGGAGATCGATTGCCAAGCGATGAGGCCAAAGGGTGGCATTTAAAAGATATCAGGTGGAGAAGAAACGTTGACGTTAGGGTGATCTTATTGAAGTAGGATTACAATATTCTTTAATTCCTTCTTCGAATATGATTGTTGAATCCTTATTACGGTTTATGT
This sequence comes from Carpinus fangiana, assembly GCA_006937295.1. Classification (NCBI taxonomy): domain Eukaryota; kingdom Viridiplantae; phylum Streptophyta; class Magnoliopsida; order Fagales; family Betulaceae; genus Carpinus; species Carpinus fangiana. The sequence goes on along the minus strand of CM017326.1, from coordinate 2,967,821 downwards.
GTGTAGGATCAAAATTTGCACGTATGGGCCTTGTGGCCCGTTTATAAGTAAAAGCCCAAAACGCGAATGGGCGATTATCTTCCAACCCCAGAAGATGCCATCCCCGACTATTGTTGCCCGATTGTCAAGGATCCTCAGCTTCTCCGACAATAACTACTGCTGGTCAGCCATCCCCGGAATCCGAAGGTTGAGTCTGATGTTGAACCCTCAGAAGTGTCCGAGAGTTCATTCAGCTATCTGATCATCCATCACCAAATCCTCGGTCAAGCTGAGGATTCTTCTTGCCGACTATGATGATGTCACCTTGTCCCTATAAAAGGAGGACTCCGCCTCCTTGCCAAGGTATTCAGTTCTTTCCTAGTTCATTTGTTTTCTCCACCGGCCGCTCTTATCCTATTTTCCTGTTTTGCAGTTAGGACTACCCAAACACCAGATACAGGCACTACATCTACAACACACCTTCCAATAGAAGCAAGCCACGTCATCCTCGAAAAACTGTAATCTAACAATGTGCAAGACAGAGACATTGTAAGAATTGGATGTAAAACGGCACAAAAATAAAAGGATAAGTAAACAAAAAAGAGTAATAATAATGATAATTAAAATAAAATAAAATAAAAATCAAACTTTTAATTGTGCATTCGGCCTTATAATATTGCATATTAATAGTGTGCTTTTTTGCTTTTGTTTATCTCTTTAAAAGATAAAAAATAAAATGGGTAATTACTTTCTTTCTCATCAACTACAACGCATTGTCAATTTCTCCCATAAACTATCAACCATACTGCCGATCGGGCCGACCTTATAATAATAATAATAATTTTTTTTAAAAAAAAAAAGGAAAAGAGAGAGAGAGAGAGAGAGAAAACATATAAAAAAATAAAAGAGAGGGAGAGAAAACATAACATGATGACTTTTACAAATCAAAATTCTGTCTTTACAATTAATAAACCACAAGCCCTTGTTCCGGTGGAGTTAAAATCCTGACATAAGAAAACATCAAACTTTTATCGTTTGGCCCTATAATTTCACATATAAAAGAGTGCTTTTTGCTTTTGCTTTTGGTTTTTTTGTTTCAAATAAAATTAAAAAAATGAATTAGGCATATGCGCTATATATATGGCAGATTTTGATTGATTTGACGTGTTTCTTTATTAATGAGGCATATGCACTACTCGGGATCCCACAAAAGGGAAGTTGGGCCCAACATGGGAAGGGCCTTACCAGGTTGTCAAATGTCATCGACAAGGTGCTTACCATCTCCGAAGGATAGATGGGAAGCCACTACCAAGGCTGCGAAACACGAAGCATCTAAAGAAGTACTACCAGTAGTACACTTGAGTGTTATAATTTAGTTTATCGTTTACATTTTTTTATTATGTGATTGTCTTTCAATAAGTTTGATTTGAATAAAGAGTAATATTGATTTAAGCATCGGAGTGTCCCAAGTTCCTGGGGACCCCTTTTGACAATTACCCTTTGGCACGAAGATGAATAGGGAAACAACACTAAAAAAATAAATAAATAAAAACAAGGAGAAAATTTTGGGCAAAAACAAGAAGATTCAACCCCAACAACCAGGAGAAAAACTTTAGATAAAAGCACTGAATATGGAGACAACCCTCTAAAACAAGGACAGAGAGAAACTCTATGCAAAAACAAGAAGACTCACCCCCGGCAACAAGGAGAAAACCTTGGATAAAACCAATGAATAGGGAGATAACCCTCTAAAATAAGGACAGGGAGAAAAACCTTGGCAATAACAAGAAGACTCCACCTATAGACAATAAGATAAACTTGGGCTAAAAACAAGTAACGGGAGACAACCCGGTCAAAAAATAAGTAATCACCCCGAGGCAAAGGGGAGCAAAGGTTAGTATGTTGAAAGACTCATAAATCATTATTAAAGATTATTCCGCAAGTTCAAAACTTAGCTTGTCAAACGAGCATAGAAAAGAGAGTTGGATTTAACTCTCAGATAACTTGAAGAGAGGGCCAAATTTCACCCTCTGGTAACTTGAAGAGAGGGTCAGATTTCACCCTCGAGTAGCTTAAAGAGACGGCCGGATTTCACCCTTGGGTAACTTGAAGAGAGGGGCAAGTGGTACCCTTGGGTATCTTAAAGATTGGGTCGATTTTAACTCTCAAAAGTCAAAGAAGAGAGTTGGGGAGTACTCTCAGGAATCAAAGTGATGCCGTGAACAAAAATGAGGAGCTACATCTATCGAGCTCGAGGTACATTCTGAGGAAGACGTGAGTCTCGAACAAGGCCAAACACCGAGTCATCTCGGGACTCTGGCTAAAATTCTCATTACCCGAGTACCTCAGATAAGGGAACTAGGGGTAAATGTTGGGAGTAATTTTGCACAACTAACCCATCAAATTCTTGGCCTCAGGGCCAATGACAGGCTCATAGAGTTATTAATTAATAGCAGGAGATATAATCCACGTAAGGTTCTATAAAAGAATCTAGTTTAAGAGTCCTACTTAAGATCTAAATTAGAGTAGGAGCACAAGTCCACGTCTAGCTCTCTAGACTCCAAAATCAAAAAAAAAAAAAAGAAAAAAAAAAGATCTAGCTCAAATCTACTCCTCAGCCTATAAATAGGCCCCTATACTAAGTATAAATCTCATACTCACTATCAAACTCAAGAATATTGAATAGAGCTCAAATATTGTATATTGGGTAGACCAAAATCTTGTGCATTGAATCATAATATTTTCTTCAAAAACTGACTTAGGCATTGGAATTCCTAGGCATAGACACCGGTGGATCTTTTGATGCTTTTGTTATTTTGCAGCTATTGTGGAAATGGGAAAAATGTATTGCAGATCTAGAACACCCAAAAGAATGAGCAGTTCACGCCATGTCGAAAACTATTTTAACGTTAATCACTCAAGTTGAGATTGGGTCAATTTGGGTTTGAATTAAAAAAAAAAAAAATGCAATGCTTCTATTTATCATTTTTTTTTTAAGTACATCCATTCAATAAACAAAAGATTAGAACAGAGAACAAGTGCAAGTACAATCTGAAAGACCTAATCTAGAAAGAACCTTAGCACCTCAATGAATTGGAAAGAGACCAAAAAAGAGAAAGGCATGAGCGAATGCAACCAATTAAGTCACAGCGCTCTATGATGGATAATCATAAAATCATTTGGAGTAAGAAAACCTATAAAAACATAAATCTTGACAAGTTTCCGAAGAAACTGTGAAGATTAAGTAGAAAAAGAAAATTGGAAAAAAAAAAAAAAAAAGTTTTCTTCACAGACACAAAGTCTGAGGCCCAACTAGTTTGGATTGTTTTTAAAAACCCAATCCAGACAAACCACTAATACCTCAATGAACTGGAAAGAGACTAAACAGGCGGAAAAAAGATACCATACACAAACACAATGTCTGAAGCCCAATCAATTCGGGTTAAACAGAAAGCAACAATACAGAACAACATGAGAAAAAGTAAGAAAAAATATCTAAGTCCAAAAAAAGCAACATCAGAAGCAGAGATGGAGACGTGTAGGAGCTCGTGCTAGCTCGTGAGGGACATGCACTAGCGCTTGTTTTCCATATGATGTCAAGGAACGCCGAAAAGGATTGGAGGTAGTGTGGAGGAGCAGAGGAAAGCTGCACGTGTTGCGCAAGGAGCACCACACATTGGTGTGTATAAGACATAAGCTAGAGAGTAAGATCTACTCTCGGGCGCGTAGTGGTTGGATGATGGCATGACCGATGGCGTATGGAAGAGGAGAGACCCAGGATTCCAGTGGAATTGCGCTTTTGTGGGTGTGGCTTCCTAAAATTTACAGATCTGATTTTGAAAATTCAAATCTAAAAGCTTCAGAAAGTTTGTAGATCCCAAGCAGAGGACGATGATATGAAGCTCAAATCGGGGGACTAGTGATGGATAAGGAGCTAATGGTACTTTTGGACAAAGTTTGGACCTCCAAAGAAGCAGATATATAGGACCTCCGAAAAGGCAGATAGGACCTTTGAAGAGGTGGCAGGAAGAGGAGGAAGAAAGAGGAAGGGAGAAGGGTGGGAGGAGGGAGCCATGACTCCCTCCCCCATATGTTGCCGGAGATACAATGGGGGTTTTGTTTTCCCTTCTGGTTCTCAAAGAGAGAGAGGAGGGTGTTTTTTAACATGTGAACCCCTATAGGCTCTGATTATCATTTTAGTCTTCTAAAAGTTGCAACTTTTTTTTTTTCTTAGCAATCATTCAAGTTGATATTGGGTCAATTTGGGTTTGATTAAAAAATTTAATTTCTTAGCATAAAGAAAATATAATAATCAACTCTTCAAAGTATCCATTTGAATAATGGGTTTTCTTTTAAAAAATTTGGTTGGGATGAGCTTAACTTATCTCTAAGCCATTTAATAACTAGAGCTTATTCATCTTCATCCAATATTTGTAGGGTCTCATGTAACGACCAAGAGAAAAACGCTAGCCACATCTGCACTATCACCCCAAAAGGACTAGTCAATTTGGAGCTTCCATAGAATTCATTATAAAGCCCAGTTTCACCTAATAACTAAGCAATGTGGGACTTAATACCCATGACCGTCTTTATAAACCATCCACTCTATATGGGCTTCTTCTCATCTTCCCAATATGAGATTGAGGTGTTACATCTCAAAACCTCTATTTATATTCAGGTGCATAAATGGTATGTAAGGTTTCCTTAAAAGAACATTCTTACACTCAGTCGCAGAGCCATGTTGACTGTTGTGGCCATGGCTCTTATATATTTGTCTTAAAAAAAAAACCACTCGAAAGACAAGGTTGCTTGCTCTTTTTGAAAATTGGTGTCTTTTTTATTTTTAATCACTCCAAAGCTCTTTATTGAATTATTGGTAACCATTTTCTTTTCTCTATTAAGTAAGGCAAAAATAATATTTGTTTTGGTTGCATCAGCCGTCAAGCATTATTTGCCTTCTTAGAAAATATGATAAGATTTATATAAAATTAGCTTGTAGAAAATTTCGAGAGATATATGTTTTAAAAAAAAGTTGGTAAGTGTTCATAATGAGAGCAAAAAATTAAACACTTTAGCTGTATATAATTTATTTCATGATTATATATATGTGTGTATTTTTCTACTTTATGATTGTTTATCAATTTGGTTATCTCTTACGTAAGTATAATTTAACTTCAAAAATTTAGGTTCATGTATTAAAATGTTAAAATAAAAAATTATTTATTCAAAAGAAAAGTAGTTGACATTCCAAAAGGTAATACACCATTGGATTTTAACTACGAAACTTCAAATCTCAAAGAGTGCCATTTTAAATCTCTAAGGATTGCAACTAAGGTTGGCAATTTAATCCATGACACGTGAATTCGATAAGAACACGACACATAAAATTCGGGTTAGGGTTGGGCATAAACGGGTTCGGGTCGTAAACGAATCACCTGTTTACAACACGTTTAGTAAACATGTCAACCCGCTGAGTTCACGGGTTGACACATATTTTTAATTTTTTTTTTCATTTAACGTCTAAACCTAAAAGCCTTGCCCTTTGATGGTTTGTAACTTTTTAAGCTTTGCCCTTTAATGGTTTGGTTATTGTTTTTGAGGATTTTGTTTAGGAAGTAGAGGAAAGACTGATTAGGAAAAAAAAAAAAAACCATTTTGGTATGGCTATAAAAGGTTAAAAACTATAATGAGATTACATTCTTGTTGGGTCGGGTCGATCTATAAACAGGTAACGTGACGCAATTACGACCCATTTTTATATAAACATGTTTGTGTCATGTTACCCGTTTATAGACAGTGTTGTATTTGGGTTGGGAGTTTGATATGTTTAGTTAAACGTATTGTGTTCAAGTTGGGCTTAAACGTGTCAGGTCATAATCGAGTAAGACACGAACTTGACACGCGAACACGTTTTGCCAGCTTGTAGCTAAAGAACTTCATTTTAAGATTCTAGTTGTAAGAACCTAAGTGTTGCAAGTGAAAAATATTTATTTTCTATTTTAAATTGTGTTTATTATATTTTTAATTTGGCCATACAATTGTAAATTTCTGGCTCCATCACTACCTACATTGTAGCAGTATTACCGCTTTTATTACAAATTTCTTACAAATTAATGTGGTAGTCCATGTTGGCATTGCTAAAGTAAGTAAGTAACTGACTTAAAACATAGATTACCACATCNTGGGTTTTCTTTTAAAAAATTTGGTTGGGATGAGCTTAACTTATCTCTAAGCCATTTAATAACTAGAGCTTATTCATCTTCATCCAATATTTGTAGGGTCTCATGTAACGACCAAGAGAAAAGCGCTAGCCACATCTGCGCTATCACCCTAAAAGGACTAGTCAATTTGGAGCTTCCCTAGAATTCATTATAAAGCCCAGTTTCACCTAGTAACTAGGCAATGTGGGACTTAATACCCATGATCATCTTTATAAACCACCCACTCTATATGGGATTCTTCTCATCTTCCCAATATGGGACTGAGGTGTTACATCTCAAAACCTCTATTTATATTCAGGTGCATAAATGGTATGTAAGGTTTACTTAAAAGAACATTCTTACACTCAGTCGCAGAGCCATGTTGACTGTTGTGGCCATGGCTCTTATATATTTGTCTTAAAAAAAAAAACCACTCGAAAGACAGGGTTGCTTGCTCTTTTTGAAAATTGGTGTCTTTTTTATTTTTAATCACTCCAAAGCTCTTTATTGAATTATTGGTAACCAATTTCTTTTCTCTATTAAGTAAGTAAGGCAAAAATAATATTTGTTTTGGTTGCATCAGCCGTCAAGCATTATTTGCCTTCTTAGAAAATATGATAAGATTTATATAAAATTAGCTTTTAGAAAATTTCGAGAGATATATGTTTTAAAAAAAAGTTGGTAAGTGTTCATAATGAGAGCAAAAAATTAAACACTTTAGCTGTATATAATTTATTTCATGATTATATATATGTGTGTATTTTTCTACTTTATGATTGTTTATCAATTTGGTTATCTCTTACGTAAGTATAATTTAACTTCAAAAATTTAGGTTCATGTATTAAAATGTTGAAATAAAAAATTATTTATTCAAAAGAAAAGTAGTTGACATTCCAAAAGGTAATACACCATTGGATTTCAACTACGAAACTTCAAATCTCAAAGAGTGCCCTTTTAAATCTCTAAGGATTGCAACTAAGGTTGGCAATTTAAACCATGACACGTGAATCCGATAAGAACACGACACATAAAATTCGGGTTAGGGTTGGGCATAAACGGATTCGGGTCGTAAACGAATCACCTGTTTACAACACGTTTAGTAAACATGTCAACCCGCCGAGTTCACGGGTTGACACATATTTTTAATTTTAATTTTTTTATTTAACGTCTAAACCTAAAAGCCTTGCCCTTTGATGGTTTGTAACTTTTTAAGCTTTTCCCTTTAATGGTTTGGTTATTGTTTTTGAGGATTTTGTTTAGGAAGTAGAGGAAAGACTGATTAGGAAAAAAAAAAAAACCATTTTGGTATGGCTATAAAAGGTTAAAAACTATAATGAGATTACATTCTTGTTGGGTCGGGTCGGTCTATAAACAGGTAACGTGACGCAATTACGACCCATTTTTATATAAACATGTTTGTGTCATGTTACTCGTTTATAGACCGTGTTGTATTTGGGTTGGGAGTTTGATATGTTTAGTTAAACGTGTTATGTTCAAGTTTGGCTTAAACGTGTCAGGTCGTAATCGGGTAGGACACGAACTTGACACGCGAACACGTTTTGCCAGCTTGTAGCTAAAGAACTTCATTTTAAGATTCTAGTTGTAAGAACCTAAGTGTTGCAAGTGAAAAATATTTATTTTCTATTTTAAATTGTGTTTATTATATTTTTAATTTGGCCATACAATTGTAAATTTCTAGCTCCGTCACTACCTACATTGTAGCAGTATTACCGCTTTTATTACAAATTTCTTACAAATTAATGTGGTAGTCCATGTTGGCATTGCTAAAGTAAGTAAGTAACTGACTTAAAACATAGATTACCACATCAGTTTATAAAAACCATGATCATTGTTGGGCTTAATGAGAAATTGAACTCTTAAATCTATCATGATTCGTGATATATAGCATGGCAAAATTTTGGTTAGATCTCTTTTTCCTTTGGAGTGGTTTGTTTTCATTGTTGTTAGATCTCTTTTTCCTTGTGAAAATTGAGTTTCATTTAATATTTAATATGAACAAGACGTGTTGTGATCTGTAAAGCAATATTAGGCGTTGTCCATACAAACTAGAATTCTAAGTGATATATATATATCCTCCCTTACGATTTTTCGTTAAATTCTAACAAAATTTTTGAAATACTTCTTTCTTTATAAAAAAAAAAATATTTAAATTTTTTTGCAAAGATTGAAGCGTTGGTATTTTTGCAAATACGGTTAAATTCGGACCAACGTTTTAATTTTTGCAAATTATTTTTTTACAAAAACAAATTGGGGCATTTTAGAAAAATTTTACAAAAGGATGAGATTGCAAATAATTGAAAGATGAATACACTAAATTAATAGAAAAAAATTAAACATTAAGGGAAACATTACAAAATTGATAACAATTCAAGGGGTAAATTAAATTTTCCAAAAAGAAATCATCTGTACAAGGGAATTGAGAAAACGTAAGCATGTAATTGAAGTAATTTTTTGAACAGTCGGGCAAATTAACGGTGATCGAAAAACCGCCGGCCGAAAATTCTTAAGAGAAATTAAAAAAGAAAAAGAAACTGAAAATCTCATCTGTATGAGGGAATTGAGAAAACATAAGCAGACCAAGAACAATTATAACTTGATTTTGGTCTCGCATGTGGATTCAACACTCCGAGAATGAACGAAAATAGAGATGTTACACCTATTATAAACCGTGGCATGCAGCTTGAAGATCTTGAGCAAACTCACTTTCCCAGGCAAAGTTGCTGTTGAAGTCAAATTGAAGCGCTCAGCTGCAAGATCACCAAGAAAGAGAGAATTATTCAGCAACCTACGGGGCACAAGACTCACATAGGTTGTCAAGTTAAGCTCGACTCGGGCAGGGACGCGTCGGCCGCCGATCGGAGCTTCCCCGACCAAATCTCCATGATAATTGACATAAGCAGTAGTATTTTTGAACAGGAAGCTGCCATAGTTTGGATTCTCAATTGAGATGACGGTGCTGAATGTGTAATTCGCTGTTAAATTCATAAACATTGAAAACCCAGAAGTAATGTTTTGGAGGCCTTCTGGGTGGAGGGTGATTATGGGATCTTTAGGCTTGAAGATGGTGAAGGCCAAGGTTACGGCAACAACTGCAATGATAACTAGCAAAACTGCCGTTACAGCGCAGCATATTTTAAGCCGTCGATGGGAAGTTTTGCCGGCGGCCATGTTGACTGAAATTATGCTATAATAACAGTAGGGCTAGCTGAAAAGATTTTGCGGCAAGAGAGAAATTGTGGAAGATGGCTATGGAGATTGCCTAGCGATGAGGCCAGAGGGTGGCATTTAAAGGATATGAAGGGGAGAAGAAACGTGGACGTTAGGGTGATCTTATTGAAGTAGATTACAATATTCTTGTTACAAAAAAAAAGATTACAATATTCTTTAATTCCTTCTTCGAATATGATTGTTGAATCCTAATTGTGGTTTATGTGCAAGACAGAAGAGACGTAGGAATTGGATGTAAAACGGCACAAAAATAAAAGGATAAGTAAACAAAAAAGGGTAATAATAATAATAATGATAATTAAAAAAAGAGAAAGAAAAAAGAAAACATCAAACTTTTAAGGGTGCATTCGGCCTTATAATTTTGCATATTAATAGTGTGCTTTTTTGCTTTTGTTTATCTCTTTAAAAAATAAAAAATAAAATGGGTAATTACTTTCTTTCTCATCAATTATAACACATTGTCAATTTCTCCCTATAAACTGCCAACTATATTGCTTACTGGTGCCGACCCTATTATACTACCACTTTTTTCTGAAAACCCACTTCTGTCAGCCAAACTCGTTAAAAAAAAATTTGAAATGACATAAATACCTTAACTTTATAAACAAAAATTACACATAATAACCTTAAAATTAAACAAATTAAAAAATATATATCATTAATTTATATATATTACGTATAAATTATTTTTAAAATAAAATAAAAAATATTTAAAAAAATTTTGAATTCTTTTTAAATTTTTTTTATATATTTATATTTTTTGTTTGAATTTTTTATTTGGGGGTATTTTTGTCTTTTAATGAGATTTAACATCTAAAAGAGAATATTCCATCCAATTAACAAGTTTGACCGACGGAAGAGGGTTTTGGGAAGAAAATGATAGTTTGATAGAGTCGAGCAGTAAGGTTGGTAGTTCATGGGAGAAAAATTGACAATGTATTTTAGTTATGAGGGAAAAATGTAATTACCCTAAAATAAAAATATTAACGAGGCATATGGGTCACGACTAAGCCATAATAAGCCGGCGAGCCCAACCAAAGCATCAATGGAATCTAAGACGGCTAATACTAATCAGACATATGTAGGAATTCTCCGTTTCGGAGATTCAAACTCACGCCCTAATACATGGCATGAGCTCTCTAAATGTAANATTAAAAAAAAAAAAAATTAACAACTAATTTTTACTGCCGTTACACATTTATCTTACTTTTATGATATTATGCTGACTTTACGAAATCTATTAGTGCTGTGAGATATTTATATAGAAGACTTGTAAAGATCTCAGGGATTGTTTGACAAACGATTTAGGTGCACTGTGCTGTGTGCATGTAGACAGTTTAGTACATCACGTGACCTATTCAAAAGGGTAGCTTCTCAGCTACCTTATCCATGCTCCTCTGCAAAAGTGTACGGTCCTCGTTTAAGGGGATTTATTTTTACCAAAATGCCCCTTTGTCTTTTTGTTTACCACTGATCTTAGAATAAATGTCTTCTTCTATGACATAAATGTAAGAAAAATGTTAAGGGTTTTATTTTTAGTGTTCTCTTAGCATTTTTTTAGTCTTATGTAAAATATTATTTAAGAAAAAATAAAATTGTAATGACTTTTATCATCGATTTTTTAGGTATTAACATCAAATTTAAGACATTAGCATTAAATTTATGATGGTCAAATACATTTTGGGTGATATCATTCTTAAAGAGTTAACCTTCTATCCATAGGTTTTAGTTTTGAATAAAAAAAAAAGTTTTAAAATATTAAAACTTAAATATTAACTTATAAAAATTAATCTGTTAACAAAAAAAATGTATTACAATTTTATTTTTTCTTAAATTATATTCTATATAAGACAGAGAGAACGTTAAAAGAATGCTAAGAAAAGAATTTTTAACAAACACCTAAATGTAATTAATAAAAAAATCTAGTCAAGACTCTGCAAATTGTCCACGTGTCAATAGGATGATGGTGGTAGTTGATGAGTCATTGTTCTCTAGAATGTATTTTCATTTTACAACGTCGTTGACTAGTGTTCAATTTGTTTTGCCTTATTCATTGCGAGCTTCTCTTTTTTTTTAAAAAAAAAAATCTCCCAACACTTTTAGAAAATATCTCCCAACACTTCTTTAGTCATTTCGAGCTTCCACTTTGTCTTGTAGGTAAAAAGCATTTTTAGATTTAACTCCCATAAAGTTTGACATAATCTCAATATTTAAACATTTGTAATATATTTATTTATTATTTTAAAAATTTATAATTAATATTTTTTGTTATTAATTGTCATCTAAGTATATAAAAATTGTCAGTATAAAAGCAGGTGAGAGGCATTTGCTCATTTTCTTTTTCATTCCAACGCCCACACGATATCCAAATAATGGTCAATTATGTTATTTTACTAGGTAGGTTGGGTATAAAATTAGAAGACATAGCATAAAAATTTCTCGTGAGACATACGTGATGTTATTTCTGTTTACTTAGACGACAATTAATAACAGAGGACCGACAGTATTTGAGGATTTGAAGGGAAGCAAGGAATGGAGGGGAAGGCATTATTCATTTACCTGCTGGCATGTGTGGAAAGCTAGCAACCATTTTGCTTTTCTAACATTGCTTATTTTTTACATAAAAAGGTAAAATGCCGCCGGGCCGAATAGGACTATATATTATTAAATCTGTAAAATTTAATCCGAAAACGGAAACGAACACACATGGGTTTTACCAGTCCTTCATTTTTCTTATTATTAAGCTAATTATATTCATCAGTTTGAATGATGTTTTTAAACTAAAAAACAGCATTTCAGTCGGTCAGCCAGCACAGCTTGCATGTCCTGCCATTTCTATGACAATTTTGGTTGTTTGGAGGTATCTTTGGAGGCAATTTCAGTCAACAATGCCTTCTAAATAGACTTACAAATAATACCTTGAGGATATATAAGTTGCTCCATGATGCTTTAGATATAGAAATTTCCATATCAATGTTTTGAGGCCCGCTTCAAGCTAAAATAAGAAAGCATTGCCTTGAGACAATATTTGACCCTGCTGGTGCAGTTTACTGATAGCGTATCCATAGCCTATGATTGTTATCTATATACCCTCGAAATGCCCCCAACTGCTGCTAATGAAAATGATATCCACCTGCTTTGAGATACATTGTCTGATTAGTTTTCTTTTTGTCCATGGATATATATACAACACGGAAGATCTGACAAGATTTAGTTTAATTCACAGATGATAGAGAGAGAGAGAGAGATGATCAGCAGTACCCATTATAATCAAGGACAAGTTGACATGCAGGAAGTTTCTTTGTACATTTCTAGAAGTTATTTTACATGAGAGAGAGAGAGAGAGAGAGAGAGGAACCAAGATAATGATTAATCAACCAAAATAGTTCACTAGCTTGGACAGAGGAACCAAGCACAACCCCCTCTTCCTTAAATCTGCACAGTCATTGTTCTTTCCACTAAATTTCATTTCATCTGCCGGCAGTTCTGGATAATGCTCTAAAGTACCTCCCTTTCCTACAAAATCATCACAACCCATAAAGCATTGTTAGGTTCTAACACCAAACCACTCTTATTCCCAAGAAAATTTCCTATTTTAAAAGAACTAAAAGAGAAAAGAAAAGAAAGAATACCAGAGAACTAATCATAGGATCATGTGCCTTTCTAGGATTCATGTCAACTGGTTCCAAATCACTAACCTATTGATCACAAAGATTGTCAAAAGAAGATATTAGCTAAAGAAACGAAATTTAAACATGGGAAAAGAAAAAGAAAGTCAATACATAAGGTGACAAAGATGTTTCATCTGACCTTGGGACTATTAACTGGAGAGCTGGCAGTATCCTCCAAAGAATCATCGACAGAAATGACTTTGGTACTTGTTTTCTTGAAACATAATCTCTTAAGAGTCTTAATTACTTAATAAAATTTAAGTAGCACAACGACGTATTTGTAATATTTAAAAGGATGATTGAATATAATATCCGTTCCGAAATATTTAATCACATTGTCCCGAAATATTCAATCACACTTTTCCGAGCAATTTAGACATTATAACGACATAATTTAAATTCTAATGACTATAATTGACATAATTTAAATTCTAACAATTAAAATTGACATAAACTAAGAATAAAAGAATTATACCTAATACTTCCACTTAAAGTAGCTCCAAAGCTTATTACTAAAAATATACTTATATTTCTCACTTTTTTTTCTTTTTTTCTCTTTTTCCTCACTGTGTGAGTGGGAGAGAGAGCTTTTGATTTATATTTCAAAACAGCACTACTGTCGGTCCTATTTGTAGGATAGATTTTGGGGGCACAACTGGTATTAGCTACAAAGTCGGTGGGAAAACAAAAATTAGACTGCCGTTATACCTTACTGCAGGCGCCGAACAGCACTCCACTAAAAACACTGCAGCTGTTTTCTAGGTGTGAGGAACCTTTAAGAAGACTTAAATCAGACAAAAAGTGAGACAACACCCACTGGCCCACGTTGCAATACTCTACACTTACTGCCTTACATATATATATATATATATATATATATCTAAGAGAATAACTTATATACTCCCTTTGCACAAAATGTGTGTTTTGTGCAAGTCATTCACAATTTACCATCTAAGCATGGAACACCATATCAAAATAAAATCACACCCACCTGATTATATGATGAAAGAAAAGAAAGAAGAGAAAAATAAGAGAAAGAAAGGAGGAAGAAACGAGATCCATGTCGGAAAACACGAGACCCACGTCGGAAAAAATCAAACCCACGCCGGAAGAAACGAGACCCACGCGGTGGCCGGCGCAGACCCACCGAGAAGGAAGAAACACAGACTCACGGCCGGAAGAAACGCAGACCCACCGAGAAGGAAGAAACGTAGACCCAGTCCGACCGTGGGTCTGCGTTTCTTCCTTCTTGGCCTTGGCCTCCACCCACGGCTCCAGCCACTATTTTTTGATTTTTTTTCTTGTGAATCTTGCTTCGGTGGGTTTGATTTTTTGATTTTTTCTGATGGATCTTGCTTTTGGATTTTGTTTTTTGGTGTTTTTTTTTTTTGGTTTTTCACAGCTACTGCGACTTTTAGGGTGATAAAAATCCCTAAAAGGGTTAACCTTCCCCTTTAGGTTTTAGTTTTGAATCCAAAATTAAGTTTTGAGGCATTAGAAACGAGTTTTTAGGCATTAGAATCAATTTTTGAGGCTGAGTTTGGTAAAAAAGTCGCCGGAGATGGGTTTAGGGTCGCCGGAAAACTGTCACGTTTTTTTTTTTATGCCGGAAAAGTCGTCGGATCTCTTGACCAGTGGCCATTCGTTTTTTTTTGGTTCGCCAGAAGTGGCCGGAGTTAGTTGGCTGGTGACGGTGGACGACGGACGGCGGCGGCGACTAGGCGTGGGTGGAATTGGCAACTGCAGTGGTGGTGGATGGGGAAAATTAATCCCATGTTTTACTTTCATACAAATCTTTTGCAACTTTTGAGAATAAATGAGGTGTCAAATAGTGAGTGGGTTGCACAAAATGTGATTTTTGTGCAACTGCACCACCCAAGACGCTCTCTATATCTAATGAACATTCACTTGAATGTTCTACTGCCCGTCCATATATATTATTTATATATTACATATATAAATATCATATATAAGTATATATATCTTATTAAATCAATCAAACAATTATTTAATACACTAATATCATCATTACTACTAACGTTTGGGCATTTAATTAGGTAAACCTTAAATGTCAAATAATTCATAATGAGAATTAGAGTTAGTTCTAACTATTTATTTCTTAGTTCAGACTGAGAATATTAAACTATATATTAAATATATTTTCTTGATATATTTAATTTAACTTAAGAGCACAATTTTAGACTAAAGCATTTTAAGTCATCCTAATAAATTCCTCGGATGTTACAACGTAGACTTTACCCAAAAATTAATAAACCAAATTTTTAATTTGTTCGAACTTTCACATAACTTTATAAATAACTTCAGAGTAAAAATTCAAGAGAAATTTCACTTAATCTCTTAATTATACAATTATACCCTCAAAATTTAAAAAGCAATGTTTTAAAAGCTTGGAATGTGGGTTTCCATGTTTGCTCATTAACGTTTCGAGATATTTGATCTTCCATGGAAGCTCAACCCACAAAAGAAGTTTCCTTCTCTTTACCCGTCGATCCTGCAGACGAAAAGGCGACAGAATTCCGACCACTCTCAATAGCCCCACCCCACATGCGAGCCTTCCACCTTGCATGGCTCTCTCTCTTCTCATGCTTCTTCTCCACCTTCTCCATCCCTCCTCTCGTCTCCGTCATCCGCGAGGACCTCAACCTCACTGACACCGATATTAGTTACGCCGGCATAGCCTCCTTCTCCGGCTCCATCTTCTGTCGCCTCGCCATGGGACCCATATGCGACCTCGTGGGTCCTCGGGTCGCCTCCGCCACGCTGTCTTTCCTCACCGCTCCCGCTATACTCTCAATGTGTATAGTCTCGTCACCAAACACCTTCATTCTCGTCCGCTTTATTGTCGGCTTCTCGCTGGCGAACTTCGTCGCCAACCAGTTCTGGATGAGCTCCATGTTCTCCGGCTGCGTTGTTGGCCTCGCCAACGGCGTGGCAGCCGGGTGGGCCAACGTGGGCTCCGGCGTCACCCAGTTGGTCATGCCGCTCATATACGCTCTCATCTTGTCCTTCAACGTATCGTCTTCCACCGCTTGGCGCGCTGCGTTTATTTTCCCCACCATTTTCCAAGTTGTGACAGCGATAATGGTGTTGGCTTACGGCCAAGATCTACCTTCCGGAAAGTACTACAACAAGCTTTCCGAAACAAACCCGGATGAGAAATTCTGGAAAATCCTCTTCAATGGGCTGAAGAACTATAGAGGGTGGATTTTGGCTTTGACGTACGGGTACAGTTTCGGAGTGGAGCTGACGACTGATAATATTATAGCGCAGTATTTCTACGACAGGTTTGATTTGAATCTTGAGCTGGCCGGGACTGTGGCGGCCAGCTTTGGAGTGATGAATTTATTTTCGCGGCCGACGGGAGGGTTGGTCTCCGACGAGATGGGGAGGAGGTTTGGAATGAGAGGGAGGCTATGGGGGTTGTGGGTGGTGCAGACGGTGGCCGGATTGCTCTGTTTGTTGCTCGGACGAGTCAACTCGCTGTGGGGTTCCATAGTTGTGATGTGTTGTTTCTCCGTGTTTGTTCAAGCCGCCAGTGGCCTCACCTTCGGCGTGGTTCCTTTCGTTTCCAAAAGGTCAGTTTTCTGTTTGCATATAGAAAAATGAGAGGCGTAACTAATTTGCCCAACTTAAATCCAATTTTGACCATATTATTTTATTTTAAAAAAATTAAATAGCAAATGAAAAAAAAAAAAAAGAGTCCTTCTGGTATTTTTTAAAATATAAAAATTAATATTTTTCTTCGTAATAATGCTATTTTTTTAAAAAAAGAAATGACATTATTATGTAAAAAAAATACCAAAAATAAATATTATTTCTTCACACATTTTTTTTTTTTTCATTTGCTATTTAGTTTTTCTTAAAATAAAAAATTAAGGCTAAAGTTGAACTTAAGTTGGACAAATTTGTTGGGTCCTTATGATTCCTCTTGCATATAAGACCACGCCATAGGACTAAACTTGATTTATTTGGAATTGTAATTTTAAAAATTGTGTATTTAAAATCGTAAAGTTATTAGGTAAAATATTTTGAAATATATATATATTTTTTATCAAATATTTGTTATACAAAATTTAATTTTTATTTAAATTCATATTTTTTTAAATAAACACCTCTTAACATACTTATAAAAATTTTAATTTTTTATTCGTTTAAGGGGATTTAGTTTTACTAATGCCCCCTTTGTCTTTTTGTTTACCACTGATCTTAAAATAAATGTCTTCTTCTATGACATAAATGTAATTAATAAGAAAATGAAAATCTAGTCGAGAATGTGCAAATTGTCCACGTGTCAATAGGATGATGGTGGTAGTTGATGAGTCATTGTTCTCTAGAGTGTAGGCCCCATTTTCACTTCACAACGTCGTTGACACTGTTCAATTTGTTTTGCCTTATTCATTGCGAGCTTCTATTTTTTTTTTAAAAAAAAAAATCTCCAAACACTTTTAGAAAATATCTCCCAACACTTCTTTAGTCATTTCGAGCTTCCATTTTGTCTTGTACATAAAAAGCATTTTTAGATTTAACTCCCATAAAGTTTGAGTCGATCTCGTTTAAAAATTTGTAATATATTTACTTAATATTTTAAAAATTTATAATTAACATCTTTTGTTATTAATTATTATTTAAGTATACAAAAATTGTTAGTATAGGAACAGATGAAAGGCATTTGCTTTTTTTTCTTTTCACTTCAAAACTCACACTACACCCCAATAATAACTGAGGATGTTAATTGTAAAATTTTAAAATACTAAGGGGATATATTACAAATTTTAAAATATTAGAGTTTAAATTGAAAAACATTTCAAACTTTTAGAGGTAAAATGAATTTTTTCCTCTAACAAATTTTTAAAAACTATAAGCATTTTTGTATATAGAAAAAAAAAAGAAAGAAAGAAATTTACAAAAAATCACAATATCATACGTGGATTTTTGCAGGTCATTAGGAGTGATATCAGGGCTGACAGGGAGCGGAGGGACGGTGGGGGCGGTGGNCTTTGTGAGGTAAAGTGAATTTTTTCCTCTAACAAATTTTTAAAAACTATAAGCATTTTTGTATATAGAAAAAAAAAGAAAGAAAGAAATTTACAAAAAATCACAATATCATACGTGGATTTTTGCAGGTCATTAGGAGTGATATCAGGGCTGACAGGGAGCGGAGGGACGGTGGGGGCGGTGGTGACTCAGCTTCTTTTGTTTACTGGCTCTAAATTCTCGACGGAAACAAGCATCTCTCTCATGGGTGCCATGATTATCATCTGTACCCTCCCAATCACTCTCATCTACTTCCCTCAATGGGGTGGCATCTTCTGTGGCCCTTCCTTTGATCCCCACAAACCCAACCAAGATTATCACCTCCTGGCCTCCAGGCTCCAATAGAGTTGTAAATGAAATTAAAGAGGTTCGGTTCGGCTCGAATAGCCTCGATTCAGTATCTGTTTATCTAATAAACGAGTCGATTATTATATGAGCCAAACTCGTATAAATTTGGTTGATTTGTATAATTAAGTTCGTATATCTTTATTTTTATTATTTTTAACTTTATATCGTAAATTATTTTAAAAGATAAAAATGAATTATTTTCATAATATGAGTGATATACTCTACGAAAATTAACATGAACATGCTTTAGCTAAATGGAAGGCCAAGAAGTAAACAAATTGTTTTTGTCATGAATGAAGAAAAATCTTAAACCAAGTGAAATACTCTAGAAAAATCACTGTCCTTGATTTTATATGGTGTTTAGGGTAAGAGAAGAGAGTGCCAAGTGCTTATAGGAATGGAACATTCCCATTAAACTTGGCTCCCCAAATAAATAAAACAAGGTTATAATTTTTTGTTTTTGTTTTTGTTTTTGTTTTTGTTTAATATGTCCACACAAAAAGAGAGATAGAGATTTGAACTAGTGAGTCGTGACCTCTACTTCATTAGACGTAATTCTAGTCAATTGAGCTATTCTTTTGGGATAAATAAATAAATAAGATTAGA
This sequence comes from Carpinus fangiana, assembly GCA_006937295.1. Lineage (NCBI taxonomy): Eukaryota > Viridiplantae > Streptophyta > Magnoliopsida > Fagales > Betulaceae > Carpinus > Carpinus fangiana. The sequence continues at coordinate 2,948,713 of CM017326.1, read as the reverse complement.
AAAAAAAAAGTATTCTACCTTAATACTATGGTAGTGCTAATTAACCGTTGGATCAACCTCTATTAAAAAATAATAATAATTGATTGACATTACCATATCAGCATCCCTAAATGTCTGAGAACCTTCAAGCACCTCGTGTCCTTAAATTCTCTCTTATTCTCTGCCTGAAAATTCTCGGAAGAGGAATTCCATATGTTTCCTTCCCATTCCTTGATAATAGTTGATATGTTGTCCTAATGATTTTTTTTTTAAAAAACCACTTGGAGAATAAGTGATGTTGATGGGCCACTTTCAAAAGAAAAAGAGGGCTGTCTAAGACAAAACAAAAGCTTCATGATTACCCAAGGAATAAAGAACTCCAAAGCCTCTGACCCAACAAGGAAACCTCTACGGGCCAGATCCAACTCATCTTGGGCAGAGGCCCAACAGTCGAAACAAAAGTAAGTTTGCTATCGATTCCAAAAGATATATCGATAATTTGATATAATCAAAGTTCATTCGGTAGCTTTAGCAGGAAGAAGGTATTTTTGGGACAAATGAAGACGATTTATTTTAGAAATCAATGTAAAATTGGTTTATGTAGTTGATTTTAATTATAAATTGCTCAATACCGTATTAAAGTGAACTCAGAAGTTCTTGAGATATGACAATAAAATAACTTAGTTCTTGAATCAAATTTTATTAAAACATTTGATGGATTTCGTTATATGCAATGTCAACGCCAATAAACTAGTAGCATGTGTCATTTTTAATAATAAATAAATAAATATATTAAAAATGTAAATATAAAAAAACATTTTTTTTAAAAAAAAAAAATTGAAAAAATTGACATGCATCTCAAAGGTGGTGGCCTGGTGGGGTTCTCACGCTAAAAATGTATTTTTAAATAAAATCCTCAACATTGTCTCATTTGAGAGTCTGCTTTTAAAAATGACAGATTGATGATAACGTAGAAAAATATATGTTTTTTTTTTTTTTTTGTAAGAACACTTTCGATTAAAACAAAGTAGAATCCAAGAACAAGAGAAACAAAACATTAAGGGAAAGGTGTATCTTTGCCACTATAAATAGAGAAAGAAGAGAGGAGAGGAAAGTAGGTGAGAATGCAGCCAGAGTAAGCTCTAGTCGCGGCCCAATAAGCTATATGGTGAGCGCAGAAGTTTGCACTTATGTGAATCTCCTAAGCCATCCAAGAGGAAGAAGCTGGGATGATGAAGATGAAGTCAAAGATAATGTCTTGAATGATTGTGTGGTGTTGTAGTGAGTGCGTTTTTAAAAACTGTGCCAAATCGCAATTTTATTAAACGTCAAACCGTGTTTTAAAAAATTACATTTTCAAATCATATGCCTTGAAATAGTTTTTTTTTTTTTTTAAAAAAAAAAATTTAAATGGATGTGATTCTGCATTTCATTTTGCGTGTATAAATTCAGATTGTAAATTCAAAGTTGCCTGTAGAAAATGCGTCATTGCGTTTGGACGGATACTCTTAAAGGAGAAATTGGGTATTGACTAATGACTATAATTTTCTTGTTTGCATGTGCCTTTTCGTGTCAAGAGGGGTTTCAACTTTGAACCTGAACCCTCTCTTTTGGAAGATATGAATTCTGAATTTTTTTTTTTTTTACAATTTCATTACAAGATTTAGTATTTTTGAATACTTAAAATGAAGGGAAATCTACACTTTTATGGCCCCTCAAACTACAATTTTATTTGGACTACGTTTGATATTGCGATTTTGTAAATTAAAAGTGCAAGTTTAAATCAAATTGTAAAAAAAATTTATCGTTTGAGAGTTTTTTTATTTATTATTTTATAAATACTAAGTGAGAGAAATAAGAACAACTTTTTTTTTTATATAAAATAATATTTACGTAGGACTAAGAGAACGTTAGAAGAACACCAAGAGAGCATCCAACATTATCCTTTTAAATAATGCAATCCCCTAAGAAGGAAATTAAATAATTATGTTGTTATTTTAAAATTTTGACTAAACGTTTATGCGATAAACGAATTTTCAATTAATGTTATATTTTAATCATGAATTAATTTGTACATTCACTTAGTTGATCTAGTAAACCTTATATTAATGTTTTGCACCTTTGAGAGATTAAGCATACCAANAAGTGAGAGAAATAAGAACAATTTTTTTTTTATATAAAATAATATTTACGTAGGACTAAGAGAACGTTAGAAGAACACCAAGAGAGCATCCAACATTATCCTTTTAAATAATGCAATCCCATAAGAAGGAAATTAAATAATTATGTTGTTATTTTAAAATTTTGACTAAACGTTTATGCGATAAACGAATTTTCAATTAATGTTATATTTTAATCATGAATTAATTTGTACATTCACTTAGTTGATCTAGTAAACCTTATATTAATGTTTTGCACCTTTGAGAGATTAAGCATACCAAAATTGTTCTTACGTACGTACATATCCAAAATTAGTTCTAGCGGGTTGGGTGCGCCCGTCACAAGTTTCCTCTAAGAACTTACATATCCAAAATTATTCTGTTAGGTGCTTGAGAAATCGATTATAGATAATACGATTTTAAGCTTGCATTTAGATTTAGTTATACTTGGTCTTAATTTGGTGATTAAATTATGAGATACGACTATATATAAGATTTTGTATTTTTTTTTAATATTTCAATAAATGTTTTATATCGAATAAGAAATGTTGCAATCTTAATTATATAAATAAATACATCTTTTGATTGTGAAAGCTAACTAAACTTGGATCAAGCATGCTTTAGACTTATATATATATATATATATATATGTCTAAGCAAATAAGAAAATGGTTACAGGGAAAAATCTTTCTCACTTCTGATTCGAACGGAAGAAGAAGTGAGAAATCCTAAAAACAAACATGGGATGTGCTCCCCAACAACAAACCCAAAACAAAAACGGAGGGCGCCCCAACAACAAAACTCAATAAGTAATAAGTAGTGCAAATATAAAAACAAATACTGGATCTGGTCCAAAAGGATTGAACAGCAGGCAATGGTGACTACCAGTGATTCAAAAAAAATCATAAGCAAGCCGGCCTATTCCAGGGCCGCATAAGGCGGTGTACAATGCAAAGAAACTCTGATATATATATATATGCACTCTTCTTTTTCCAATAAATTTTATATATTAAACACAATTAATTCATAATAATTATGTGATAAGTACTAAGAATTTGAGAGTATATTTGGCCCAACAATTCAAGCCTTCGCATGCATCTTGGTTTTATGGGGGGGTGAATGTAGACCAGATTTTGTTCTTCCTTCCATCACCTTAATTATTTGTTAATTATTATTTTTGACCTATTGATAGATAAGTTCTACCTGTGCACCAATCATAGGTTGAATCTTTAAATTAGTTTCACTTTTTAAATAAATTTTTAAAAATGTATATATATACCACTAAAGTAGAAGACGATTAGTTGGGGGAGTCTAAACTTAATTATGAAAAAGAGGAATATTGAATAGTGTGTACATATGGACCAAAATTCTTTTGGACTGAGTAGATCAATGAAAAATTAGGAGACCAAATTCATCTAATTAACCTACTAATTAATACTATAATAAAGCATTGTCCCATTCTTGCAAATGATTGATTTAACACCAATTGCGTCTCTCTCTCTCTCTATTTATAAAATATATATGAGATTTTGTTGCACGATTTTATGCAGTTTTGAGAGGTTGTTGATAGCCGGCGAATCAAGCAGTCAGTCATACATTGTTTGGAAGCAAAGGAAGGAATTTTTTCCTAATTCAGTTTATTAAATTAACATTTATTTTGACGAACATATGTTCTTAGAGCATGTGATTCTCACTGCACTAATGATTGGTTGAGACTGTCATATTAGTATTGTACAAATAGTTGTAGGATAAAAATATAGTTTCGAGCATTACTCATTTAAAAATGCATACAAAAATCACGTGTTCGACTAAGGCTTATTTTTATACCCAAATTTTCTACTAGCTCCTATAACAAAAACCCAAATTTCATATCTTTTACACTTTTAAGCCCTATAAAACTCAGCCAACCCAAATTTCAGCCCAAAAATCAAAGTAAATTGAAGGAGATGGTGTTTTACACTACTTTTTACCTACCACGCTACCACAATTTTTTTTTTCTTGTTTATTGATGTTGGCTGCTACTATGCTGTAATTCGGTTCTGTAAATCCTATGATGAAAGTTCTCCTGTCTGAGCAATGAGTCGTCTTTCGCACGCCACAGCTTCATTATATTTTATTATTTTATTTTTGCCCTTATTAAGATAAATTCCTGAATCCATCTCTGCTAGGACTAACAATTTTTGACACGACCCGTGAACTTAACACGAAATTTACACGCTAGGGTTGATTGGTTTAACCCGTTTAATTAAATGTATCGGGTGACATTTGACTTATATATATATATAATCTTATGCTTATACATCAACACAACTTGAACTCAATACGTGAATACAAATTGTCGGTAACGGTGTCACCCTTTACTCGAATCGATATCAATTTCTTAAAAAAAAAAGAAAGAGAAGAAAAAGAAAAAAAGTTGTCCAAGTTGTAGGTATGTGTTGTTTGTTGCCATAAATGACTGCAATTCCCTTCCACTCACGGGGCCTAAAATGCCCACAAGAATTGTTTCTCTTGTCACGGGGCATTAGTAACATGTTTCTTTTTCAAAAGTCAAAACAAATTACATGGGAGTTCAACATGTTGCACATGCAGCTTATCAATCAACCACCCCCCCCTTTTTGGTGGGCTTTACAAAATGCAATCACAGCCGTCCGTTCTATCAATTTTTGCTGGCCGCCCAATCGATCTCTTGGCCCTACCCGTAAATCACGCATAGCCGTCGTCATGGGACTCGTAGGAGAAGCAAAAGCTTAGCTCAAAGCTTTATGGACATATATTCCATTAGCCAACCATTTTTTCCTTAATTATATACGTGCCAGCCTGCTGGAGGGCCAGATTGGGATTTCTTTAATTAGATAACCCTTTTTATTTTTAATTAAAATACAAGTTTGAAAATCAGTGATTTTACCTAATTCTAACCCTCTTTCTTTCTTAATTACCATTTAAAGTCAAGGGAGTGACTCAAGTAATCTCTCATCTTTTATAAAAGCTATGGAGGCCAAAACTTGCCTCTTCAGCACGTCTCTCCTATGGAAGGATGGATCCAGTTCTTCAGCAATTTGGGAGCGGGCGGTGGGTTATTTATGAATTTTATAAGAGTTTCTGTTATATTTGTTGTCTGAATTGCTAGTAATCGTTAATAGCAGAATTGATGATTGATTTAACAAAAAAATATGGATGGAGATTGATGGAAGATGAAGAAATAGCACGACTCTTACCTTTAAATCACATCAAAGTAGTTTTTAATCAAAAAAACAAAAAGCACCTTCAAAATAATTTTTTTTTAAAAAAATACATTTCTCTAAACTGGGTTAAAAGAAATTTGTCCAACACAGTCTATTAAATTGACAAGTACTCCTTAAATCACGTGTCTCTAACATGCATTTCAAAAAAAATGTACACGTTCAGTTAATCTTATTAAAAATGCATACGTTGTTAAAGATAAATATTAATTTAATAGGCTCGATGGAATACTTCATTGATCAACATATTACACCTCATTAAAACATTAATTTTACTCTTGTTATCAACTTTTTTTTTTTAATTTATTTATTTTATTACTCTTGTTGTCATTATCACCTTGAATCACAAGTTCATGAACCAAAAGGGCACAAGGCAAAAAGCTCAAAAACTTAAAACTTTGGACATATATTATATATATTACCAAATTTTATGTAATTAGATGAACACAATATTCAAACAATTGAAGTAGATTCTTACGTAATGAAGAATATATTACGTAGTATATATGATAAATAATGGGAACCCTCTTACTTTTATTTATTTATTTTTTTTAAAAAGTCGAATAATTGAACACAAAATTAAAAAAGAAGGGAATTTAATTTATATATATGAAGCTATATATATATAAAGTTCTATTGAAGCAATGAAGGTGTCTCAAAGGGGAATGCATGACGAAGGCCAGCATGTGTTGATAATGAGATAAATTATGGTATCTAATCAAACAGTTGAGAAGGCACATTTCATTAGATAATGACGTGACGGCAGATAAATTAATAGATATTTGTTCAGGGGAGTCCTTTTCTCCCCCCTCCACCTAATTATATTATTTTTCAAAACAACATGTCTTTTCTGGAATGGCAGGGTACAATAGTTATACCAAAACCACCTTAATTATTTCAATATAAACTGAATTACAACATAATAATCTATTCTTTCCTACTTAATTTAAGGCAATTGGGGGCATGTGGACTTTTTCTGATTCATTAAAATATTTCTCTTTCTTGACTGGTTTTAGGACACTAAAATGGCATGAAAAAGCTTATTTTATGGTTCATATTAGATTTTATAGATGTAATTATGTGTATTTTGTAAACATCTAGACCATTTACACCGTTAGATTCTATTTATTTGATTCATAATCCCGTTGTGAATTATCCATCTCATTGCACATAAGATGTGTATCTCTGATTAATTAATTAAATATTATTAGCTATTTGCTTTTAAGTCTTAGCACATGTAATGCAACGAGTAATACTATTTACCCTTTTTTTATTTAACAGTAATATTGATTCAATTGTGATTTTAAAAGTCACATATTTAAAGTATAGTATGAGTTGAACCTTTGATTAGTGACAAACCAAAGTGGGATGAATGGTTTTTTTTTGAGAAACAAAGTGGGATGAATTAAAAAACATATATAGGTCTTTCTTTTTTTATTTTTTACTTGGGTAAAGTCCACTTAATCTCCTCAAACTACCACCCGAATGACAATTTACTTCTCAAACTATTAATTACTACAATTTACCCCCATAAACTACCAAAACAATGATAATGTACCCCCCAATGCTAGCAAAATGAAGAAGTTACCCCTCTAGAATTTTTCAATAAGACAAAAATACCCTTAAAAATTTGAAAAGAAAATTTAAATTGTAGTATTTTTGTTTTTATTTTAGTAAGGGTAATTTTGTCATTTTTTTAAAAAAAATTGGGGGTACATTGTCATTGTTTTGATAGTTTGAGGGGTAAATTATCATTGGGGTGATAGTTTGAGGGGGTTAAGTGAACTTTACCCTTTTTACTTCATTAGTGATGACCCGGCCCTAAAAAACATTTAATGTTGTCCAACTCTCGTATAGTTAAATTCTTAGTTCCATCCTTGCCTTTAATATACCCATCCAAAAGTTCAAAACACATCACCATTAGCGGTTGTTAACTATGTGATTGGCCACCTAACTTGTGCTGCTAATCAATTTAAAGCCACTAGTTCACAAAATTTGTCTTTTTACTTGTGTGCTAATATACTTATCCAATTAGCATTCTTACAAAAAAATTTGTGGTCTAATCCAACTATCCAAGTTGTGAAAATTGAAAGCTTCTTGTCATCACCCATTTCCCCTTTCATATAATCTAAGTTATGATGCTGACTTGAGAGCATTACATACACAGTACTCTTCTATAATTACATATATATATAATTGATTTGGAAGGTATAAATGATTAGCTTATATTAGCCAATAGCAGTGGAGGGCCATGTGCTTAAATGAAGTTTTCATTATCAACAGAGTTTGAAAATCTTTAGCATAGTGTGCCTCATTTGGAACACATATTTTAGGGGAATTGGGTTATTTTATTTTATTTTATTTGGTATTGTAATTTTTAATTTTTCAGAGCAATTTTTTGCTTGAAAAGATGCTCACTTTTTGCTGCCGATCGAGTTTCCTCATATTTAATTTAATAAAGAGTGGATAGATGGTTGATAATCAACTTGATGATATCTAGTTCCATCAACACCACTTTCTTGAAATATAGTGGCCTTAATTAGGGCATGTTTGGATTGTAGTAATATAGCTTTTGTTTTTAGGGCTTTGTCAATAAACCTTACTACCGAAAAGCTTTTAATTATGAGTAACTCACCCAAAAAAAAAAAAAAAAGGCTTTTTTTTTTAAAATTAAAAAAAATTAAATTAAAAAAAAAAAAACTGAATTATTTCATTAATATTATAACAACTTGCATATTTTAATTACGAATTTCGTTTTTGTGTGATATATGAGCTCTTGGTGCATCCAATGAGCCATGTTTAAAACACAAGACAAGTTTAACTTGTGTTCTAATTAGGTACATAGAATAGTAATCACCGTCAAAAGAGAAAAAAAGAAAAGAAAAAGATATTGATTTCCTATCGAATTGACATATATATTCTGAATATAGAAAGAATTAGAGGATCTAGAAGAATGGGGAAAGAGTCAACCAGAGGAATTAATGGTCGGATTATCACTGAATGTCCTTAACAACTCTGTGTGCTCTTCTGTGCTCACCAGCCTTTAAATGCTTCTGCACATGGAGGGGTCTTTTATCTGAATTTTTTTAAATTGAATGGCCTGCAAGAGGTTGGAGCTGGATTAATATATATACATATATTTAAAGCTATCAATCTACCTTCTTCTTTTTTTTTTTCTTTTTTTTTTCTTTTTCTCTTTTTACAATTGATATTTTCATAGTTGGTGTATTATTTGCCTTGAAGGTACAAGGAACTTATATATATCCTTCTGGATTCAATTCTGATTCTCATACCCACCATGAATAATGTATCCGTTAGATTAATATTAATATATTTTCCGTATATTCTAACAGTATCAAATGATTAATAATTTACACACCCATTAGCATATTATATAGAGGTAAACCTAGTGTATCTTCTCTGGTGGGGTCAACATTTTCCAAAGATGGAGAATTTGAGGGGAAGCAAGGAAAGGAGGGGAAGGCATTATTCATTTACCTGCTGGCATATGTGGAAAGCTAGCAACCATTTTGCTTTTCTAACATTGCTTATTTTTTACATAAAAAAGTAAAATGCCGCGGGGCCGAGTAGGACTATATATTATTAAATCTGTAAAATTTAATCGGAAAACGGAAACGAACACACATGGGTTTTACCAGTCCTTCATTTTTCTTATTATTAAGCTAATTATATTCATCAGTTTGAATGATGTTTTTAAACTAAAAAACAGCATTTCAGTCGGTCAGCCAGCACAGCTTGCATGTCCTGCCATTTCTATGACAATTTTGGTTGTTTGGAGGTATCTTTGGAGGCAATTTCAGTCAACAATGCCTTCTAAATAGACTTACAAATAATACCTTGAGGATATATAAGTTGCTCCATGATGCTTTAGATATAGAAATTTCCATATCAATGTTTTGGGGCCTGCTTCAAGCTAAAATAAGAAAGCATTGCCTTGAGACAATATTTGACCCTGCTGGTGCAGTTTACTGATAGCGTATCCATAGCCTATGATTGTTATCTATATACCCTCGAAATGCCCCCAACTGCTGCTAATGAAAATGATATCCACCTGCTTTGAGATACATTGTCTGATTAGTTTTCTTTTTGTCCATGGATATATATACAACACGGAAGATCTGACAAGATTTAGTTTAATTCACAGATGATAGAGAGAGAGAGAGAGATGATCAGCAGTACCCATTATAATCAAGGACAAGTTGACATGCAGGAAGTTTCTTTGTACATTTCTAGAAGTTATTTTACATGAGAGAGAGAGAGAGAGAGAGAGAGAGAGGAACCAAGATAATGATTAATCAACCAAAATAGTTCACTAGCTTGGACAGAGGAACCAAGCACAACCCCCTCTTCCTTAAATCTCCACAGTCATTGTTCTTTCCACTAAATTTCATTTCATCTGCCGGCAGTTCTGGATAATGCTCTAAAGTACCTCCCTTTCCCTACAAAATCATCACAACCCATAAAGCATTGTTAGGTTCTAACACCAAACCAATCTTATTCCCAAGAAAATTTCCTATTTTAAAAGAACTGAAAGAGAAAAGAAAAGAAAGAATACCAGAGAACTAATCATAGGATCATGTGCCTTTCTAGGATTCATGTCAACTGGTTCCAAATCACTAACCTATTGATCACAAAGATTGTCAAAAGAAGATATTAGCTAAAGAAACGAAATTTAAACATGGGAAAAGAAAAAGAAAGTCAATACAGAAAATAGGTACAATATAAAATAAGGTGACAAAGATGTTTCATCTGACCTTGGGACTATTAACTGGAGAGCTGGCAGTATCCTCCAAAGAATCATCGACAGAAATGACTTTGGTTCTTGTTTTCTTGAAACATAATCTCTTAGGAGTCTTGAGATCATTATGGGAGTTTTTCCATGCAGCAGAAGAAGCAGCATCAGAGACCAAAGAAGAGGTACCAAAACTATAATTAGAGAAACTATCTTCTCTGTCTCTTGAGAAATCTTCAAAGTATGCAGTCCAACCACTCTCCTCAGGACAGTCTGCGGTTCCTTTAGAAGCAACAGCTTTGTTCACACATGAACTCAAAGAGTTCTCCATCAATCTAACAAAGAAAATAAACAAAGAGGCAATAGATCTTGTCTTGCCAGGGGTTGAGCAGCCTCTTGTGAAGAAGGATTTTATAGCAGAGAAAGATGATTAGAGATGGGAAAAAAGGAGCCCCATATTGCAGAATCTCATTGTGGGCCAGATGGGTTGGGGAAGTTAATCAGCAGTTGCAACAGAAACCAAAGGTTGAGAGAGAGAGAGAGAGAGATAGACAGAGAGAGAACGTGCAGGGAAAAAAAAACAAAATTATATTGAAGGAGAAGGGTTGACCTTTGTGGTTATGAGGGGATTTTCACACAGCATTAGCATCCATTTTCTATGTTAGGAGTTACCTTTCAACCATATCAATAAATGAGTCAATACGAAACCAAAAAAAACTTATTATTTCAGCAAGGCCGACGGACTCAAATCTCTCTTAGTTAACTGATTCAAGGTTAGGTCCACATAGGACTTCAGCAGATTTCAAGATGCAGCCTCTTGGGATGAATATGTGCAGCCCACCTTGGACTTTGGGATAATTACTCTTTTTTAACAAAGTTTAAGTGGAGTTTAAATTGATAAAAAAAAATGTAAAAAAAAATTAATAATTTAATTAATACTTTAACATGTTCTTAAAGTACCCAAATAATAGCACATTTCTCATGTCTCAAGACATAGCACTTACTGCGCTCACCATATGGTATTTTGGGTCGCGGCAAGAGTCTTCTCGAACTACATTCCCACTTATTTCTCCCCCTCCTTCTTTCCCCATTTGTAGTGGAAATGATCCACCCCCTCTCTTGTTCTCTCTTGTTGTAAGACTTTTGGTTGCTTGGTTTCTTAATGCAAGGTTTGTTAAAAAAAAAAAAATCCACTTACTAAACCAAAACTAGTTGGTGCTGAAAATATAGCAATTCTGGTTCTCCAATGTGGAAGTCATGGTGCAAGCTGCCAATATTTTATCTGAAATAATAGGAGATAAGTTTCCAGAAGGTAAGCTTAATTATATGAAATTACTCCAACGGAGACTAACAATTAATAAGAATTTAATATTATTCCTCAGAGGTAAAGATTCTTAACCAAGCCTCTACTAGAACAATTTGACCTTGACTACCAACCCACCTGATAACAAGACTAGTGTGCCATTTTCTACAAATGGATCAAATTTTCTGAATCTAAATCCAATGTTCTTGAAGACCCACTTGGATAAGTTTTCTATTGAGTATTGCAACAACTCATATCACCTGAGATCATGAGGATGTGCTTATATTTATACTTGCACCCTTTTTGAAAAAACATATTTTAAAATCGTGATGGCCATGAACCTATCAGAATTTCGCAGTTAAGCGTATTTATGTGAGAGTGGTACTAGAATTGATGACTTCCTAAGAAGTCTGGTTCAGGAGAATCAAAAGCGAACAATATTGTTTCATTAGGGTAGAGCGTTACAAGTATACATGTGAGCGTAAATATTGGAAAGATATCAGAAATGTGAGTGCTTAAACTTATAATCTTAAACTTTTGGGTTATGTTGTATTCCAACATGCTATATTATAATCTCATTAAAAGACTCTCTGAAGTGTCAATTTTCTTAACATTTTGTTCTTTTCAGTGATAATCAACCAAATTACAATGATTATATTCATCAGACTTTTTAGTATTTTTCCAAAATTTTCAGCATGATACTTGAAAATTTACCAAAGTTATTGATCGAACATGGTTTTATTTCAATATTCAACACATTGACAAGTGATCGGGTTAGGTTGAGGTACTTCACCAATTATTAATGGGCCATGGGCAACAGGAACCTAACCTGATTCAATGTGAACTGAATCCGTTGGCTGTAGCCACTGCTCAAAGGGTGTCCGTAACTCAAATGCTTGCCACATTTGTGTTTTCATAGGTCAAAGAAACAAATTAATAAACATTAATTGTGTCAAACTTACAATAAGCAAGGGTTATTTGTTTAGACATAAAATGATTTTTGTTGTAAAATATTTTCAGCGATGGAAAAGGCGACTGCTGCATGTGAGAAGTGATATATATGTGTTATTACTTCAAAATAATTAGTTAATTTCGAGCTTCCCTAAATTTGTATATAAAGTCCAATTTTACATAGTAACCATGTAATGTGAGACTTAATATTCATAACTATTTTTATAAATTGTGCACCCTATGTGCATCGTTCAATCATTTTTTGATTAGAATATTGTTGAGTATTGAATTCTACATTGAGAAAGTATAAAGAAGAACAGTAGTTAATATACCTAAGTAGACCCAAGTCTATTAGCTTAGATTTTTGGGTTAGAGTGATGTTCAAATATGTATATTAATGTACTCTTGACAAAAACTTTCAAACCGTTTATCTTCCCAATAAGTGGTATCAGAACCATAAGTGTAGAGGAGACTTATAAGCAAAAGAGAAATTGTTGAGTGTTGAATCTCACGTTGAAAAAATATAAAGAAAAATAGTAGTTAATATGCCTAAGTCCAATCGCAGATGCTCTTTCAAGTTCAACTAAGACATAGCTTAACTCGGCCCCATCAAGGTATATATCAATGAAAATCCAAGACGGCTAATACTAATCAAGCATAATAAATATTATTGATAAATGACACTTAGATCCACCCTCACTTATTCGAATGGTTAAAAACTCTTATTTGAATAGGATGGAGAGCTTGGGGCTTAGATGTGAGGATGTTATCACCCTTGCAATGAATAGCCTCATTATACCCTATCCCCATCGACAAGAGGGGGTTAGCATAGGAATACTTTTCAAAAATCAAACCTGCTCCCATTCCAAGCCTATACGACTATATAGAGTTGGGCAGATATATGAGAGTGATGACTGGCTTGGAGACTTTTTTGGTAATCAATGACAGAGAGAAACAAGATACTAATTAAATGCCTGGAACTAAAATGCAATGCAAGCTGTGGGTGATAAAGGGTGTTTAGGCAGAGAAGCAAGTTGTGATCATGAGACTAAGTAACACATAAAATTGTGAAAATTTCGACAGTTACCCTTTTGTGTTTGATGTATTGAGAATTTTTTTTAAAAAAAGAGACTGATGTATTGAAGGTGACAATGGTAAAGCAGGATGGGCTGTAGAAAGCTTTGAGTTGTGTAATTTTTGGGAAAGAATTATATGCATGCTTGACCAATTTTTAACAAATGTTTGGCAGACAAAAAGGCATCTGTTTTTCTGAGTAAAAAAACAAAAATTACACAAGGAATTTCTGTGTGAGACTATATGATTTGCTGCTGTCATAAATTCATAATCATTTCCATATCCTCACTGGCCTTTTGAGTTTCCCTTCCGCTTTACCAATTGTAGTCAGGATGACTGTACTAAGCTAAAGATGAACATGATTTCCATCATTGAACAAGTTATTGATGGTGTTAGTCATTCTAGGCCCATATGAACTCTCTACTTCTGTGTTTACTTCCTTGCATTTCTGATAGAACAAAAGAATATGAGGATGGCTTTTATAATGGCAGTCATAGACGAATTTTCTCTAAAATTCAAGTCTCTATAACTAGTATGACTAGCTAACACCATCAATAACTTGTTCAAATATGGAAATCATGCTCATCTTTAGCTTAGAACAGTATATTAATGTACTTTTGGTAAAAATTTTATAACTACTTTATCTTCCAATAAGGGTAACTGTTAAAATTTTGCCATGATTTGAATTCTATTGTGTATATATGTTTTGAGTTCTCACAATTTTGTGTGTTAATTAGTCTCATGATAACTTCTCCGCCTAAAGACCCTTAATCACCTGCAGCTTGCATTGCCTTTTAGTTCCAGGCATTATCTTGTTTGCCTCGCTCATTGATTACAGGAAAAAAGTCTCATAGTCATCACTCTTATCATATATCTGCCCAGCTCACTCTTATATATCTGTCCAACTCTATATAGAGTACAGGCCTAGGAATGGGAGCAGGTTTGATTTAAAAAGCATTCCTATGCTATTCCAATAAACATCCTCGCATGAAAAGGCAACTAAGCCCCACCATCTCCATCAGGCCGGCTAGATATATTTTGAGGGAGCATTTACGTTGGTTTATGTATATTTTTATGTAAAGTGACTAATGAAAACTTACTTTATTTATGTAAAGTGACTAATGAAAACTTACTTTTTATGTAAAGTGACTAATGAAAACTTACATCATACATCCAATTATATATATTGTATTTTTTTTTAAAAGATTCTATTTTTTTAGAAAAAAGAGATGTGGAGAGATAAATAGTATGAGAAAATTTTGAGAAAAGAGAGATGTGAAGAGAGAAATAGTATATTAATGAGATGGATGTTTGAACAGTGCACCACTACATGTAGGGGAGTAAACGAGCTGAGCTTGAGCAAGTTTCCCTTTTTTGGGCTTAGCTTGTTTAAATTTTACTTGAGCTCGAGTTCAAACCGAGCCGAGCTAGTTTGCAAGCTGGCTCTTATATTTAATTTAATTTATTCTTTTATTAATTAAATTTTTTTATTATAAATTTAAACTTTAAGTACTCTTAAATGTTCAAGAAGCCAGCTTACATATGAGTATTTGCTTAGTTTGGCTAGCCGAGTATAGAGCCTAAGTCAATACAGCAAGATTCTTGGTTTCGAAAAGAGAGGATATACATCATTTTATAAAAAAATGATGCTATTAGGAAAAAAAAAATCATCAATTTTTAATATTAATATGAGCATATCCTTTGATTCTTTATTAATTGAGGGCCTAGACAGTTGCCTAATCCTCCTAAGGGTTGAGCCGGCTTTGGTCTCCATCCTACTCAAAAAGGTGTTTGGGCAGTTCAAATATGACAAATAGATCTCTTTTACAATGTCCCAAATCGCCCTCATTTATTGCTCCGATACCACTTGTTGGTGAGATAAACGGTTTGGAAGTTTGTACCACTAGTACATGAGTAATCTTATAAGACTTCCTAAAATCTTCTTAGAATCATCCAAAATGTGATGTGGCTTTTAAAATTACCATTGAATTTGAGATGTGATTTATTGATTTTTGATCTATTGATGATTTTAAAAGCCGCATCTCATTTGGGATGACTTTAGGAAAACTCTAGAAAGACTTATAGCATTACTCATAGTACATTAATATACATATTTAAACAACACTCTAACCCGAAAACTTAAGCTAATAGGCTCGGGTCTACTTAAGTATATTAACTATTATTTTTCTTTGTACTTTCTCAATGCCACTTTGAGCCCAATAGTCCTCTAAAACCGGTCCAATTTGCAAGCCCACTAAAGAGAGGCCCAGTCCAAGATATAGTCGGCCCGGACTGAGACATGGTCGGCCACTAAGGGTACAATGGTCCTTCGGCAAGTGAAGGAAACCCACGATCACTAATGAATCATGGGATACCCCCATTGTCCAAGCAAAGCCCCACGTTCAACAAAACGTGGTCCAGGTGTCAGCACCAAGCCAAGCCACGTGTGCCCGAGAACAAGTCGAGAACCCACGTCTAAGGAAAGTGTTGCCTAGCCACCCACTAATACACTCCACGATCCCAAGATTGTGGAGTAGCCCACAACCCACGATACACTTTGCAACACATTGCGCATAGTGGATACTCTGGAACATGGAGCTGAGAATTCCGAGGCGACAACTGATACCTGATGCCTATAAAAGGAAAGCTCCAATTCATTATTTGGTAATCACTCAAGCATCGGAGATATCTCCCACCGGCACACTCCAACAGCTCTTTTCCTAATTTTTGTCTTTTATAGATCAACAATTCCTCGAGTTCCATGCAGTGTCACTCCTTAGAAAATTGTCATCAATAATACTTACAAGCACATTCACAAGTTTTTTTATTATTATTATTATTATTATTTTTATTTTTACATGTCCACACAAGAGGGGGGAGGATGATTCGAATTAGTGACCTCCACTTCATTAGGTGTGGTCCTAGCCGATTGAGCTATCTCTTGGGGATAGTACACTCACAAGTTAAAACAATATTCTTGTAAAAAAAAATTGAACTGTGAAATAGGAAGCAGGAACTCCATAATATTTTACGCATTCAAACCGTATATTTCATGAATTATTATTTGTACAAATTCATTGCCTTGAATGGGGCCATAGACATAAATGATTAACAACTTCTGCACCAATAATCATGGTGAGGGCACCCATTATCTGCAGAAAAAAGGATGGAAGTGCACCATAGCCAAGAGTTCATGGACAGCCCAACAAATCCCATAAACGAGATGGCCCAACGTACTAAAAAGGTTGAAAACAATCATCGCAGAAAGTCAAAACTCACGTGGCATTGTCTTAGGGTTGTACTTCAAAATTTGCATATTCAATCATCAATCATTTCCCATATGAACCGAAGATTATTATATGCATGTTAGTTATGCACTGCAATGGAAGATCTCAAAACAACAAAACTTTCTTCTAACCTATTTTCTCATAAGAACTCAATATGTTAAATTGATATCTATATTTAGAGTGTGTAAATTTTTATAAGCATTTTTAATATAAAGTGACAACATCTATTATTAAAATATATAAGAATTCTAATGACAAAAATGAATTTAAAAAATTTATGGACTCAATTCAAAGAAAAATTATGTCCATCAATTATTAAAGGGAAAGACATTTGTTTTGAATCTTTAATGATGTTCTCCTATTATTGCACAGTCCCATATTTATCGGGATAAAGTTGTTCCAAAAGTTATTTAATAAATTTTTTTTTTTTTTTACTGTTGTTCCAAAAGTTATTGACCCAATACAAATGAGTTCACTATATAAATATATGGATAAACAATAGTAATATGGTAATTAATGGTAGAATGTACATATTGCCGGCCACATGGGTATTACATATTTTAGGATAAAGTTTTCTTCAATTTAGTCTACTAAACCAATATGTGTTCACAATACATGCAAGAACTGAAAAGACACATAATAATCAAATGCATTTTAAACACCGGTCAATACCTCCAATTTAATTTAAAGGAAAAATAATTTTGTCCCATCTTTTAGGAACATATGAGTGAGAGTTATAAATAGCTACCCTTTTGAAAATTTGTGTACGAGACCTACTCATATTTGAATTTTGTTTGAACCCTCTAATTCAATCTCATTGTAGTGGATTTGGAGAAAAAGTACCAAAAAAGTGTGTTAAATAATTGAGTGATAGTATACACTTTTATTCTTTTCAAAAAAAAAAGAAAAGTATATACTTTTATTCCATTTTGCTGATAATTGAGTAATAGCATTGCCAATCAACCCTTGAATATATATATATATATTAGAAAAATCATATTTAATCTTTGGGTTTTCAATTTCAAGAATATGATCCTTAAATTTTGCCAATCATATTTATTCCATTTTGTTGATATAGCATTGCCAATCAGTTCTTTTTTTTCTTCTTTTTTTTTTCTTTTTATTTTTATAAATGACTTAACACTTGTTAATGTGACATTGCATTGAAGTGTTTATTACGTGTCAAATGAGACATGTGACATATGATAAACCGTTAACTTTGACGGTGAAGTGACATATGGACTTATTTTAAACTTGGACAAAACCTAATAACTATATTATTGAAATTGAAAACTAATGGACTAAATTCAAATCAGATGAAAACCTAAGGGCTAAATATGATTTTTTTTTTTTTAATAACAAAAACTTATTAGCATACCACATCGTCAAATAAGAAAAAAGTGGGGTTTGTAATATTTCTCTAAATAATTTTTCGTTTGCTAAAATTGAAGGCATAATTAAGTATTCTTTCACCTCACTTATCAAACCAAACTTCATTTTGTTTTTTGGGTCAGAGAAATGCAATTGCAATTCAGGTCAATGGACTCCCCTGCTTAGCCCAGAAAAGCATAAAAGGTCCATCACACATCTCCTCCACATGGATGGCCCAGATTAAACAATGATGGGTCAGCCATTGGTACCCAGCCGGGTTAGGTGGGTTTCTTTGGTCTAAGGGTTGGTGGGCTTTTTAGGCCACACAAATGGACATTCTAAAGTTAATATCACTTCTCCCAGAATATGGGCCTTTTGTACGTATTAAAGCTGGCCCAAAATTTCAACAACCAACTAGAATTTGAATTACATGCCGAACGAGGATTATTGTTATTACGTTGCTCAAATTTAAATAAATAATTAATTAATTAATTATAATACCTTAAAAAGAGATTATGAGATCTACTTGGTCCGACCAGTATAAGATGTTGGATCTACCAATATGAAATAGATGAATTTTGCAATTCTCTCTCTTTACTGCTCGAATTTAAGGCCAAAGGAAAAGAAGAGCATGAGACAATATTCTGGGAGGGTCTCAACCATCCAGATTATTGTGGTTTGGTCTATGACCTACATTTACAGAATAAACTTTTGGGATAAGTGATGATTTAACATGATATTAAAGCCAAGAGGTCCTGAGTTTGAACCCTTAACTCCGTTAATTCATCACATATTTAAATTAAATTTCATGTGTTAGGCGTTACTTATTAAGAAGAAGTTTGAGCCCAACGTGATGGAGAGTGTTAAAGTATTGATTAAATAATTAAATTTACATCTTCTTATAATTTTAAGCTTTTGAAATAAGTGGTTATTTTACGTGAAAAAAGAAAAAATTTGGAAAATTTTGCCTCACCTAAAAATTTGTGCTTAAATTCATGAAAAATATTGCACAAGAAGATAAATCCATAATATTGAATTCAAATTTTATATATATATATATAATGTGATATGTTTGAAGCAAAGAATGGTAACCAAAGCTATAACCAGTTACACAGTAAAAGCATCTTCAATTTTTTTTTTTTTAACCGTTCTATCAGTCTTGCTAGGGAGAAACATTGAAGAAAAATTCGCCATACATCTAAATAATCCAATTTCCACGAATCTTCTTTGTATCAATAGTACTTATATATGGACAAACACTGTAAGTTCAACTGATTATAATTCAAACAATTGACTCTATTTGTTAACGTGTTTTGGGTATTCATGCATTTTTCTATTTTTAGTTTTAAAAAGTATTATAACGTAATATAAATGTGAAAAATGTATATGTATTTTGATGAGAATTTTGTATGTTTTGAGGAGTGTTTTATATTTTGAGTTGTTTGATTATGTTTTTGTTTTGATCAAAACAAAAATTTTAACAAACGGGACCAATTTAAAGAATATAATGTTGGACTAAGTACAAATTTAACCTTGTCTGGTCCCCATTGTTTCAGAATTCTCTGTTCTTTTGCTGATTATGCACCACAATACATTTTTCCTTGAAAAACATTTAATGTAAGAGAAAATGCAAGAAGCCCTGAGCCTTTTTCCCCCCATTAAAGCCCTAGTGTTGTTATCCAAAAGGAATGAAATGTTCTGTCTCCTACCAACTGCATGAAGAAAGAGGATTAAATTTCATATTAAATCATTCACCAAGAACACCCAATATTATAAAAATGCATTTAAAGAAGTATCTCAAACATTTAAGGTCAATGGATTCAATATTCATCTGACATTTTCCAAGTCCTAACAAAAGAAACTTTCAAGTTTAATACAAGTGAGTACCGGTCTATAGTGACTCACAATATTAATTTCTAGGTGCAAAATTATACAAGAGTGGGCAAGTGGTATTAAGGATTTGACTATTTCCTATCAACTGTCACAGTTGGAACAGTTCCTCCTCCAACAGTACATATATATCCTAATAATTAACAAGCTAGTATAGTTGGGAAAAAACAAGAGGACTTGGATATGTTCTTTCTTTTTTTTTTTTTTGTAACAAACATTGCATTAAACACAAGAGAACATACAACCCTTCAAGGGGGAAAAAATACATCAGGTAGACCAATGCCACTGCAGAAAGAAGAAGGAGGGGAGAGGGGGGAAGGTGGGAATGCAGCCCGAGTAAACTCTTGTCGCGGCCCAAGTTGCCACATGATGGGCGCAGAAGTTTGCACTTCTGTTAATCTTCTTTGCTTCCCACTTGGAAATAGGAGAAAGAAGAGCTAAAGTATCATGAATAAGGTGTTCTATATGCCAATCAGCAATGATAGCAGGGAATAGCAAAGCAAAAATAACAATAAGAGAGTCCCCTTCTATTACAAAATGACTAAGCTGCAGTTGAGAGGCTAGAGAAGCTGCTAGAATAGCTCCTCGAGCTTCACCATAGCCCGGGGTGCAGCGGGGAGAAATTTGAGAAACAACTTTAACAATAGCTCCTGTATGATCTCTGCAGACTGCAGCTTGGACTGAGAAGTGGTCATGAATAGCTGTATCAAAGTTAAGCTTGTAGTGACCTTCCAAAGGAGGAATCCAAGCTTGCTCTTCTGAAGTAGAAACTGAACCCCAGGCTGCAGCATGAGCAGTAGCTGTTTTCTTGATGGAAAGAGCAAGTTTAGAGATGCTTGGATATGTTCTTGAATGTGTGAAATTCTTGTTAATTTCTAATTAATTAACATAGCACTTTACTATTATGAGATAGGCTTCAAACACAAATGAACGATAGGTTTCGTCCTGACTGGATTCTCGGGACATCGTGCAATGTGTCTCCTTCACACGGGTCGGGTAAGGCTCGAGCTTTCGCCCACGGGTGTGGCCCTAAGAAATTGTATATATTCAAGAGGGGTTGAACCCTTAGACCTAACACAACTCAAGCGGCTAACCCCTTGGGTTTAATTAATTAAGTTATATTTCTTATATAACTTTTACACTAAATAAAAAACTTTAATTTTTTTCTTTCAGCTAAACAGATATTTATCTTTAAAACATGTAATTCTCACATGCATTTTTTTTGTTTTTTATATGATTAACAGATTATGTAATCTAAAGACATGTCAATTTAATAGACTTACTGAGAAAATTTCCTTCAACTTAATTTGAAGATAAAAAAACTGTCATATTATATAAAATAAAGTTAAAAGTTACTTATAGAAATAATTTGCAGAAAAGATTAGTTATCACAGGAGTCTTAATACTAGTGAACAAAGAATTAATTTGTGATGGTGATCTTGCAACAAAGTCCACTACATTTTTTCTCAACCTGGTTTTGTGACACTGTCAGTGGGTCTCAGTTGACAAATTTCGACCATATATTATAATATCAATCAAACTAGGTTGATCCAAATGTTCAAGAAATGAAGGAGACCAAAAATCAAACACAAATTTTAAGTTTGACAATTGCTTGGAAAAACATTACTGCATTCATTCAAGTATGACATGCATGTTTAATTAGGCAACAATTAAAAAAAAAGAAAGAAGAAGAAGAAACATTCAATTGCACCGGTGCACTGCAACAGTTTGACACTGACTTATAGGCAAGTAGACCAATGTGGACTGTTTGGCATTGCCCAGATTTCTTTGTTAAACTTTTAGGGTTTAATTGAACTTTTCCAAGTTCTCTGAGAGAAAAACAAAACAAAAAAGTACATCAACTTTTCCAAAGTCTACGATGAGTCGATGACTATGGTGATCATCGAGAGCCACTTGCCTTTGCCATGAGGGCCATGACAGCTACAAGAGACCCCAAGACAGGTATTGGCGTGACATCATGAGTCATGTTTCTCTGGTCTGGTATAAGACAGCAACTCAGTAAGGAAGAAGAAAACAAAAAACAGTTGAAGTAGGGCCACACAAAGAAAAATAAAACAAAAAAATAAAAGTGGCTAATTAATAGCAAATTATGTTAATGGTTTTGATTCGTATAGGCGTATGTGTCGAGTTTGGACCATATCGAGAGGTGGACATAAGATTATGCATATCAATTATAATTCATTAATTTCGTATCTGTACTTGCACTAATGCATACGTTTTGCATTTGAAATTTTGAAGAGGGTTTTTTTTTTTGTTAGTTTTTTGGGTACAAAATTTTTTCGGACAACTCTTTGGAGTATGAAAAGGACTGTCATCAATAATACTGTATTTTTATGATTATCTTGTTTTATAATATGAATAGGGGCATAACAAATTAAAGAGATACATATGGTGGTCAGATTTCCCCTTTTCCCACTTTGAATAGAAAATAATAATAATAATAATTGTCAAAAAAGCTAATTAATATGAATTTTGTGTTGGGTTTGCGGGACCTGTAAAAAATTATCGGCCTTACTCAAATTGAATTCCATTATTAGGATCATATAAAAGATTTTTTTTTTTTTTTGGGGGGTTCTGGGTACAAAATTTTTTCATATCCATTTCATGGTCAGAAAAGCTAACATGATTTTTTTAAAAAAAAAAAAAGAAAAAAAAGAAAGTGAAATTCCCCAACATATGAATGAGGCAATGAAGAAAAGCTAATTAATTAGGGCTTAATTTTATTCAACTTTACTCCCATATATATATTCACAAAATAAATGCTGGGCTCATTTTTATTTATCTCAAATCCCACCTACCATCAAATTCACTCACGATATATATGTAGCATGTCTTATCATCACTAGACTTAGTGGCAATGAAGAAGAAGAAAAAAAAAAAGAAAGTGGAATATATTAAAGATCTCTCACCAAAGTATCACGAGAATAATAAATTCATATTGGTGGGTGCAGGAATAAGTTAATTTTTATCAATAAGAAAATCATTCCCTAATTGAATAAACAAAAGACCCACAAGGAATTATTTATCACAAGATCTTCCTTCTGATAAAGAGAAAGAAAAAAGAAAAGAAAAATTAAAAAAATCTGTGGATCAAGCAAGGTTTTGTGCCCTTGCAAAGACAAAGACAGTTGGTGTAAATAGTATCACATGATCAGGTCCTCAATGAGTGGAGTAGGGCATGGATGACTACATTCTATTGAACTATACACCATAATATATGTGATATTAATTTATTGATTTGACATTATATATATATATATAATTCGGCTAGCTGCTCTTTTTTTTCTTTTTCTTTTTTTTTCTTTTTTGTGCTTTATTTTATAGTCTATATTATTAATTAACTTGTTCTTACTCCTGCTGCTACCTTCAAGTTTGAAGCCTATTATCATAATATCATACCCAAACGCCACCAGACCCTGAACCCACATCAATGTTGTTGCCCCAATTGGCAACCCACCACCACAAACACTTTGATCACCCTAGCAGATTAACCAGCTGCTCAAACCACCCACCATCATTTACCATGGTGCAAGCAATCTGCCCTGCGATCACCGTCATTATTATTATTATTTTGCTTATATAAATAAGAATTTATTGAAGAAACTCAATAAAAACAAAAAGGGCTAGAAGCACCACTTCAAAAGCAAGACAGTAAAAGTCAGAAGAGATCTATATATACAAACAAACAAGCTCGCCCACAAATTAGAGGTAAAAAGGGGAAGTGAAACTAAAAGATTACGCAAAAAAAAGCCCCAAGACCCAGTTAGGGAGTGATTAGTAGAGGAATCATGGACACTCTTAAAAAGCAAGCAAAACCATTTTTTTTTTCTTCGAAATTAAAGGGCTAAAACATTAGTATAAATTATAGACATTCATTTGCAAGCTACCTAGCTACTTCGATGGATGATATGTGGTTGAACATTCAACCATAACTTTCTAGTAGTTCATTCAACATTAATTAATCCAGGACCCCCCAAAAATAAAATAAAAACAAAAGCAAAATACAAAATAAAACAAAACAAAACGAAAGCTAGCCCCTTAAAAAACCTATTCCAATCCCCCTTTTTTTTTACCTTGTCAGACTAAATTCAAGATTGGGAAACCATAGGAATGACATCTATATAACTGGGACAAATATTGGATAATCGCAAGCTGACAACGAAATACCACGCTTGTAATACCATTAAGGGCCGTGGTTGAATGGCCTGATCAAGTCAATCTCCATGTGAACAGGTAAACAGCAGGGTTCGACTTCCACAAAGAAAATCCTCATTTATGATTAGTGTATATCACATTAGGTCTTACTGATATATATCTTGATGGGGATAGCAGGGTTCGACTTCCACAAAGAAAATCCTCATTTATGATTAGTGTATATCACATTAGGTCTTATTGATATATATCTTGATGGGGACAGCAGGGTTCGACTTACACAAAGAAAATCCTCATATATGATTAGTGTAAATCACATTAGGTCTTACTGATATATATCTTGATGGAGCTGAATATATCAAACTATAGTTCAACCAATTAAGTTATAAAAAGCGCTTGCAATTCTCATTGTCCTCACAGTTTAGACTAGGCCTAGACTAGTCACTTTGATCATCTCTTACTTTTTTAAATTAAAAATACAAATAAAAATAAAAAAGGGGACAGTAGTACTTGTACTGTCATGAGGGAAAGCCAAAAGCAAAGTTTCACAATGACGTGGCTGCTTCATATTAATTCCAGAAAGGACATTTGAATTTGATGAAGGTTTTTTTTTTTTAATTGAATTTGATGAAGTTGAATGATAGATATGAATATTGGGTGGAGAGTTGGCTTGTTGAGCATATATAGTTCCTGGCCTGCTGACAGAGACCCATCTTTGGTATGATCTCTATCTCTATGCCTGCCAATCAACATTCCTATCTCAATTGCCTTTTGAAAATTATTAATGCTTTAATTTATTAACTCAAGGTTTTTAATTTGTTTATATTTTGTCCACATTTAAAGCTATCCTCATATCCCTCTTGATATTAATTAAAAGCAAGAAAATATTCATCAAAAAAAAAAAAAAAAAGCTAGAAAAACCCTTTGGAATTAAAGGCAATTTGTGAAAGAAAAGTATGACATATCATGTTTATTAGTTAGGATTCTCAGTCTTTGACATTATGTCCAAAACCCTAATCTTCACCATACCTCATTGTTTAGTAAATATTCTAATAAAATCTACGAAGCATAACCTCTAATGTAATTAGCATAATTTAATCTTTACCTAAGCAAATGAAAAGAAGAAATAGACAGATTTTTTTATTTTTTGAAAGAAATTCAACTTAGTCTCATTCATGGAAAATCAAGAACAAAGCTCTTACAATATAGGGCAAGCCCTGAAGTATCCGTAGTTTAACTACAAAGATTACTAACGTCATACAAGACTATTACAGTTCAGACTCTCAAAACAAATCCGCTAACCTATGGCCAATCAACAAATGAAATACAGTCTGTAGCAAACAGAACCAACTAATGCATAGGTAACAATTATTTCTTGGCACTGAGGGCTGAGAACTCCAGGTCAACACTTGTTCTCGTCGACCCGAAAGTTAGGATAAAATTCACGTCCACAACCCAAAGGTCTGGACTAAGCATCACACCCAAAAGCAGATCAATCGAGAAATGACTTATTACAAGCAAATAAACAACAGAAATATAGGGAAATAAAAGTCAATCGCGTGCAAGCCGAAACCATACAATGGAGGGGGCGTTGAAAGCTCATTGCAGTGGGGGCGTGAAAAAAGGCCCAGCAGTAGACAGAGGACGGCGAAACAGACGCAGAGGAGATCGGCAAAGCTGTAGAAAAATCAAACAACAAGCCAAAAACTACAAGGAAATAATAAGCAAATACAAAACAAATACAGAGCAAAATGAATAGTAAGACAAAAAAACTACAGGGAAATAAAAGCAAAACAGGGAAAAGCAAATGCAAACAAAGAAAACAGCCGGAGAGACGCCCAAGCACGAGTTGGCCGTATAGGACATGCATCAAGTGATAATTGGCGAAAAAACTAGCACGGAGGCAGCACCCACAAAAATGATGGATCCAGTGCAAGATGGCGGATCCTGCCAAGCGAGAAGGACAGGTGATGACGGATCTGGCCAATCCCGCTCAAAACAAATCCGCTCCAAACCCTCTTTCTCACACAATTAATATTCTAAAAAGATTAAAAATTTAAAAATTTTAAAAAAAAATCTTTCTGGGTTGTAGAAAACAAGTGGAGGAAACTTAGGAATTTTCAAAATCGGAGAAGCCCTATTTATGAAAGAATAAAATAAAAACTAATTAAGCCTCGATCGAGTTATGACTTTAGTAACTAGTGCCTTAGGGCACCTATGGAAAACCATTGTGACGTACTATTGTAATTATGTCATGAAAATTTTGACATATATATGCTTTCATTAAATGCATTTTTCATGGAAGGCATGGCAGTGGTTTACAAGTGCTCCAGGTTCTTACTAAGTTTTGCGACCATGAGACTTTAGGGTTGAGAACCCGGACCCTCTCAGGCTTCGGTTGTTACACAAAATGCAAGTAAAAATTAAAAATGCACATGATCATGATTACATACGTCAATTTAATAGATTAAATTAAAGGAATTTTCTTCATCCTAGTTTAAATGAACTTTGTCCTGTTGTATCCTACTACAGTAGCTAATAGATTTGAAAGCTCAACAAGCAAAATATGAGCTATTTGATGTAGTTCTAGTGGGACTTCGGAGGTTCCAATTGTTTTAAACAAAATCTTCATGATAACTAATTATTTTGATCAATATGGATTTATGTGATCATGGTATATTCGTATATATATGTTATCTAATATTGCGACTAAATAGATGAGAATATTCTTTTATGAGTAAATTTTATTGAAAAAAAAAAATAGAATAAAATAAAATAAAACCAAAGAATCCAATACTTTTATACGAAGATGTTACAAAAATCAATGCGTAACAGGATCATTTGGGGTAGGTTCTTAGAGGGAACCTCTGAGCCTTCTCCAAACTCACTTTTAAAGATAAACTTTTATTATAATTTTTAGTAACAATAAGCAATCTTTATGTAGAGAGTTACAAACTGATGAGTTAAGTAATATTCAAGCTAATATTTAATGATAAATCTAATCTACAAATAGTTCCTAATTTAATAGAATTATAATACTTTAATACAAACTCTAATTTCCTATTATTATTATTATTATTTTGTGAAGTAATTCACACTTAACTTGATCAGTAACACAAGACCACCCTCTTTTTGAAAGACACAGACTCCGAAACCAGCTTGTCACTCCTCGTACTAGCTCGACTCATTGGATACCATAATTAAGGTGTACGTGATTAAAAAAGTTGAAATTTAGTTGGTATAAATAGAATTTTTTTTTTTTGACATGTGGGATAAATAGAACTGCATTAAATTAATTTAAATACAAAGAGTATATATATATATATATATATATATATATATGAATTAATGATTAATTTGCATCAAAAGTATTAGAGATTAGAATTAGATATCAGAGTGTGAGTGAGAATAGTTAATGTATTTAAATGGTTTTTTTTAATCGAATGTATTTTTTTTTATTTTTTTGAAGAAAGACGATCACTTTCATTTCATCAGATAATAGAAAAGAACATCTAAAACCCAAAAAGTTCTAAACATCGAGAGCATTAAGCTCTAACAATACAATATGAAAAATACATTCCGGCAAATCATTAATCCAGATTCTTGCATTAGGACTTAATAGTCCCTCTTTGGCAAGACCTGTGTGCGCCCGATTTGCCTCTCTCCGTACATGACCCACCATCCAACTTCTACAGGTATTTAGGAGAAGCTTCACGTCATCCACAATGTGGCCATATGTTCGCAGATTAGGAAAGGAAAGGAAGGTTAAATTGTCTAAGGTTATAATCGAATGTATTTAAATGTTGAACTTAGACAATTTAACCTTTCTTTCCTTTCCTTTTCTTTCTATTTTTTTTTTTTTTTTGGGAGTAGAAGTATATATATAACTAATCAAATGTATTAAGGATAAATATTTATCCTTAGTATATGAATATTAAAATCGATAAGTGTTTTAACTTGTCAGTTTTGAGAAATATCTAGCTAGCAGAATTAGATACAATACATTTTTCTGCTAAAATATTTAGGTTTGAAGAATTTAATCAAACCTAGTCTATTCCTCCAACTCAATCTAATATTTAATTGACATATATCCAAAATGTTTGCAAGAATCACATGCTCTATTAAAAATGTAAGTAAAAATATGTCAGACGACGACATAAATTTGAAAGAAAACGTTATACAATTAAATTGATAAGATGATTTGGAAATTGAGAATTTGGCATTCATTGCAAGAGAAATGTATAGAAGGACGTATACGGGATCCGGATCCTCTCTGGTTGATGGCCAGGATGGCCTAAGAGAAATTATATGGTCATAAATGGGACAAGTGTCCCATTAAAAAGTAAATACTAAAATATTATTTGCGATTTAAAAAAAAAAAATTAATAAAAAAAATAAAGGCCACCCCATTGGGCCATGGGGGTAGCTTCCGCCATCCCAATGGCCCACCCCCAATGGCCAAACCCATTATTATTATTATTATTTTGAGTATACTATTTATCTCATTTATGGCCATAAAATTTCTCTTAGAACCATCCTCCAAGACCTTGCTAGTCCAAATGGACCAAAGAGGATCCCAATCCACGGTAAGTTACCTTGAGAGCCATTAATCATGCTATCCTTATATGGACCATTGACCAATAAGGGATAGAGCTCACGGGTGCTTAGAAAAACCCGCCCGCATCGTAATACCTCTGTCCTTGACGGTAATATATGTATCGGGTTTCCCCTATCAGCAATTTTCACAACAAGAAATTGACTATTGTCAATAGTTACTGTTTTGGCACATGCATCGAGTGGGAAACGCACCGTTTGACTTTGTCATAATAAGGTCCCAATCTTTTTCGAGGAACGTCGCTGTATCTGACGCAATCCTACGCGCATTTTGCACGCGCCCCAAAAGAGGGCCCACCAACCACCTCTAACACCGTGGATCAGTTGATTATCAATGGGTCCCGCCTGAAAAGATTCCCCACGAGGGGGCGCGTGGATTTGTCTGACCAATAAGGAAT
This sequence comes from Carpinus fangiana, assembly GCA_006937295.1. NCBI lineage: Eukaryota > Viridiplantae > Streptophyta > Magnoliopsida > Fagales > Betulaceae > Carpinus > Carpinus fangiana. The sequence goes on along the minus strand of CM017326.1, from coordinate 2,919,519 downwards.
TTTCTTTTTAGCTTTTTGATAAATGAATAAATCTAGAATATTTAATATTATAAGAGATTTTTTTTTATTTTTTATTTTATTTTTAAAGTGCAAGAGTGGCATGAACGTAGTAAATGTTGTGTGCCATGCAGAGGGTAGTCAGAGACATTTAATAGGGGAGGAAGAAGATCGCAGAGAGGGAGGGGAGGGGGCATGGTTGGCCTCAACGCCAGTCTAAATAAAGAGGGCCACCACTATTCACAAACCCAACAAGTCTCTCACACAAACCCTAATTCACCAATTTCCATCTTCTTACATCTCTCTCTCTCATTTCCATATCATGTGCTTTATTAATATGTGACATCAAAATAACCTTAAAACTCAATTAAAAAAATAGGAGTGATAATTCGTATTTACGCATCGGGTTAGAATCATGTTGAGAAATGGGTGTAACAGTCAACCGTGACCTGACCAATTTAATTAAGCGAGTTAGATCCGTCAATTTAATTAATCTCATATAGGGTTCGTATAGGATCTGCTGCAAGTCTATGTCCAAAATTGTCAGCCCCACTAATACTAATCGATTAATATTGGCAAAATGCCAAACACTCTTAAAAGCGTTAACTTTGGATCGATCTATCTCAAAACATAATCTTTGAAATAATGCACGCAAATTTCGTGTTTCCTACGAAAAAAAATATAGCATTTTCTTGCATCATACAACGTATTGCCAACTTAGCCATAATGATTTTAACCACAACGAAGACAAAAGATTTTCCTCTAAAGCGGGGGAGGCCATCCACCGAATAAACTCGATCCAATCTCAATCTCTACGTTTATTAGTAATAAGTTTGCTATCTATCTATATATATATCGGATAAAAACAAAATCCCTAATGAGTTTATGATGTTTGCAAATTAACGAGAATACAAAGAGTATTTTTATGGTAATATAGTACTGTTACAGTTAATACGAAAAGCATAACCTTATCTTTTTCCCCCCTAGTTTTATTGCCTTCCTTCTTTGAGACTAGGAGTATTATTATTGGAAGAGTTGTCATTGCTTGAAGCAAAGAAAAATTGCACGAAAAAATGTTTTCAATTTTTGGCATATATATAACATGCCTCTTAGTCAGACTAAATCTTTTATGGCAATGAAGCAAACACACACACACATGAACATATTGTAAGCGTGCTGATTTGTACGTGCAAAATCATTATTTCCTTGTGCTTCCAAAATTGCCATATTTCAACATTCCCTAACATGGATTGGGGAGGGTACTGTAGAATATGGGGGAGGGGGTCAATGAGGATGATTAATTAGTAATTATATATACAATTTTCTTATAAAAAAAATTAAATGGAAGGTCATAATTGGGCTGTCATTGTTTCAAAAGTTACAGCCAGTGTCATACTCACATGTATTAATACCCATCACCTTCTCCATACTAATAAATGCATTTCATTTGGAGCAATAATGGTGTTAAGCCTCATATCCTTCGTATTTGTTTCCTTCTTTATAATTGACAATGATACTGTATCTTGACAGACCAAAATTCATATCGAAATCATTAATAAAGATGAAAATTGTTGGGTTCATTTAATTCACCAATAAATCATTCTTAATTAGTTGTGTATTTAATTATCTTATAATATAATTATATTCTCATTGACAAAAAAGACAAAATGAAGGAAAAAACAAGAAGGAAAATTAATCTCAAACAACAATTAAATTTTTATCTCATGGATTAAAAAACAAATATAATGAGCCATTTTTATGATTATTGTTAAACGAACGAGAGGGACTAAAGTATGAACAATTTCTTGTGTTTTTCTTTCGGCATTATTGAATGAGCTAATATATATAAAATTAATTGATGTCATGATCGATCATTTAAGAAACATGCCACAGAATCTTGAAAAGTATACGTATCAGACATCGAATGTTAGTGTTGGGGTAACATATATATATATATAAGAACTTATTGTATTGTTTTGTTTATTACAATTTCATGACTTTGTTACCTTAATTTTCTTGCATGTGTTATTATTAATTTATAGAATAGAGAAAGATTAATACTTAGGTCAACCTTCTAATGCCTGAAAGTGATGATGCCAACCAAACGTAAGATCAAAAGCTGTAAAATGATCAGTGTGATATGGAGTCCTAACAATGCAGATGCCTTAGGGTTGGTTTAGGGTTAGGGTCCCCCCCCCCCCCAAAACATGGCTTTAGTTCCACCCTGGCATGCGTCAACCCTTCATTATAATTAAGGTAAAATAATTAATCTCTCAAAACAATTAGTTGTCTTACTTAACAATACACGTGCCACTTTTACTCATGGTGTTCTTTTTTTTTTGGGGGGGGGGGAAGGGAGCAGGGAGGAGAGAGAGTGGAGTAATTTTAGAAGTCATTCTTATGTCACTCAAAAAATAAGGTGACTTTTAAAATCATCATTTGATCAAAATTCAATAATAATCAATCATAAGATCAACGATAATTTTAGAAGCCACGTCATTTCTTGAATGACATAAGAGTGACTTTTAGCATTAATTGGAAGGGTTTGATTTCAAAAAAGTGCCAAAAATTAATCACCCTGAGCCTTTTATAAATTTTTCCTCTCTTTTAATGTGAACATGAATCATCAAATGCAAATTGAAAAAATTTAAACACGACTCAATTATATATATATATATGTTGCATGGACATTAAGAAGTACTCTTTCTCTTCCCTAGTGCATACCGAAAGGTATGATTAATTTAGCACTTTCTTTTTATAATTTTTGGGATAAAAATGTGGTGTTTATAATAATTAGTATTACTTATATAAAAAAGGGTTCATATCATTGTATATTCTCTAAAGATTTATTGGCTGCAGTGAACAGAGTGACACGTGTATTAGACTAGTGGATTACGTACACTTTTCTGATCAATTTAGTCAAAGTTGAAGCTCAACTTTTATTTATTCAAGATATAATACTTCCTAGAACATTAATTAAATAAATAAATAAATTATTTTTTTGTGATTTAATTAAGATGGTATGTATTTGAGTAAAAATTTTTGAGTTTGAACTCTATTTATATGATTTATCTCCAATTTCAACTAAGAGAAGTGCTAGACATCCAAACAAATGAACCTAAAAAAATTTCCAATTTTAAATTTAAAAAATACAATTCTCCCTCCCTTGTTTGTCACATCAATTTGAAAATTTTTCTGAATTCATTTACTTAGCTCTCTAACACATCTCTTCAACTAAATACTTCACACATTTGGTACGTATTACTTAATTATTGATGGAAGTTTTAGAGCTCACACATGCATATTTGTCCCCATTGTGTCACTCTAAAAATGAGGTGGCTTTTACAATCACCATTGAACTTGTAATTGATTATTATTAAATTTTGACTAAATGATGATGCTTTTAAAAGACACCTCACATTCATAGAGTGACAAAAGAAAAACACAAAAGTGACTTATAGAATTACTCGCAAATGAGTACTAAAATACTAATGAAATAATTAAATTTATCATTTCCTGTCAATTTAAGCTTAAAATTTGGGTGACAAACCGAATCACGGTTGAAATTCCATTCATGTGATAATATTATTTTTTTGGACTTTGTGATATGTTTACTATGTATGAAATAGGGGAATTATATATGAATGATAATCAAAGGGATACGTTGTTCTAAGTAATAAATTTGGTTAGAAATCAAAATTCACTCGAGATTTAATAATCATTTGCAATCAGAAAATGGGCTATAATATATAATAAAAATAAAATAAATAAAAGAAAAGAAAAGACAGGTTTAGTTGGAGTAGAAAATGAAGAGTCAGGAAATAAAACTTATGGAGTCTGGTAGCCGTCATTCGTTGCACCATACACTCTTGGGGAGATAATTTAAACAGCAAAAATACTCTCTCTCTCTCTTTCTCTCTCTCTCATAGCAATTACACCTCTCCCTCCCACCATTTAATGCAATTGCACCCTCTCAACACGCTCTGCAATTACTCCTCGCTGCCACATTTTTCTCCATCTTCTCCCTCTTCCTCGATCCCTTTCCTCAACTTCCTCCATTTTTTCTCTGCTCTAAAAACCTGTTTCTCTTCCTCTCTCTCTCTCAGTAATCTCCTCCTTCTCCCTCTTCTTTCTCTATCAGTGTTACCTTCTTCTCTCCCCACCTCATACCAAAACCACTTCTACTATACAAAGCTCTTACCAAAACCACTTTTCTAGCCCTAAAACAGATCTGATCCTTGTGTTTCTAGGGCTTCTTTTTTTCCAGCGGTAAGTGAAATTTATTTCCAAGTAATTCATCAGTTAGTGCACTTTTTTATGCACCCAAGCCAAAAAGAACAAAAGGGCTTCCCTATAATATTATATATTCACGTTTACTTTATAAGGATTTCTCTCTTTTATGATATTTCTTACTATCTTTTTTTCCTCTCTTGCTGTAGATAGGGCTAAAGAGAGAAAGGAAACATTGGTGAGAGAGAGAGAGAGAGATATAGAAAGTGGGGAGGCAGAGTTGGATTCTCCGAGATCTTCGTGGGCGTTATCTATTTTTCATTTGGTTTACTCTGATTTTGGTCTTCTGCCAAAAGCCGTATCAAATTTGTCAACCCTATGTTTCTTCGTGGTATATTCTCTCCTCTTTTCACGTAGGGAATAGATAGTTTTTCAGACCATTTTCCAAGACCAAAAAAAAAAACCCCTTTAAGAAGTCAGCTTCGCCTGTCATCAACTTGTCAAAATTACGTTTGCAGAAAGTCTCCTTTTTTTTTCACGTAGGAAATATATATTGTCCGGGGTTTGTGGGTAGTGAAGTATGCCTGCGGGGATTATGATTCAGGCGAGAAACATGCCGTCGATGATCGGAAGGAATGGGACGGTCGGCGGGTTTGGATCGTCCTCTGGGCTTACTCTTGGTCAGGTCAGTGCTTTACTTCTCCCATCATCTTGCTCTTTAAAGGGTTTTTTTTTTTTTTTTTTTTTTTTGCACTTCTTCTACGCACGTTATATTAGTTCAGTGATTTGGTGTTAGTGAGACTAATTTGCTATTTCAAGAAAAACCCTTTTCAATATATTCAAAAATACGCCTAACGTATTGTATTTTCAAAGCTTCTTTTTTCGAAAATACAGAGTATTTAAACGTATGGGTCTTGCCCTGAGCCAATCAATCAAACAATATGAAGAAGCTTCTTACTATGTTGGGAAATGTGGCCTTTTACTTTCTTTTGAGTGGGAAATTTTCCATTCTGTTGTTAGATTGAAAACCCATAAGCCTTCGGAATCTTAAAGATCTGTAGATATGTTCCAGCCTAACATGATGGAAGGTCAGCTCCACCAACTAGACATGACTCAAAACACATCCGAAAGTGATATTCCCCGAATCCGAGACGATGATTTCGACAGCGCTACGAAATCCGGCAGCGAAAACCACGACGGTGCCTCCGGTGACGACCAAGATCCCCGACCGAACAAAAAGAAGCGCTACCATCGTCACACCCAGCACCAGATCCAAGAAATGGAAGCGTAAGTTCCCGGCCCCCATCTTCACAAACTTCTCAACCTTCTTTTTCTTTTTCTTCTACTAATTTATTTTTTATTTTTTGGGTTTTCTTGGAATCTCTTTAGTTTCTTCAAGGAGTGTCCACACCCAGATGACAAGCAAAGGAAAGAACTCAGCCGCGAATTAGGGTTAGAGCCCCTGCAAGTCAAATTTTGGTTCCAAAACAAGCGCACCCAAATGAAGGTAAAAAAACGTGTTAATTTGTGCAATCTTTACAAATATAGACTCTCAGAATATGGGCGTTACCATATCATAATCTTTCTTTAATGGAAAGGTTAAACTATATAATTTAGTCAACGCTGCCTTTTTCTTTTTTTTTTTTTTCTTTTCATTTCCAGTTTTAGCTAGGTTTCTTTAATTTGGTCACTAACGAAATTTTGTTTGTTTGTTTGCTGTCACACAGACCCAGCATGAGCGCCATGAAAACACACAGCTTAGGTCGGAGAATGAAAAGCTTCGGGCTGATAACATGAGGTACAGAGAAGCTCTTAGCAATGCCTCATGCCCCAATTGTGGAGGACCAACTGCAATAGGAGAGATGTCCTTTGATGAACATCATTTGAGACTCGAAAATGCACGGTTAAGAGAAGAGGTACAAGATTTTGGATGATTTTTTTAGCTTTCTTGCTCAAAAACACCATCCCGGTTGTATAAAAGTCGTATAACAGTTTATTGAATAGTATTACTCATATTCATAGAAAAATACTATTTAGTAGACTGTAATATATTTATGTATAATACAACGGATTGAGATGATGTAGAAGTGAAAACCAGTCCTTCATTTTTCTTTTTTACAAATAAATAATGTTATTTAGTAGACTTCCTTACAAAACAACTGGGATGACATAATAATGAAAATTGATAATTGATTTTTTATGTTCTTTTTTATAAGATTTGATCTAATATTTGAAGGTTGATTTTCATGGACATATTATCCCAATTTTATAACAAATCTACTAACTACGTACATTACCCTTTACAAGTCCCTGTTATTCTAAAGACCTATTTTCTCTGGCACGGCATCCAAATTGTTTGGTACGTAGTCTTCTAACAATCTACTCATATTCATAATCATTGTTTCCTTATTCTATTTTCTCCTTCCAGATTGATAGAATTTCAGCAATTGCTGCTAAGTATGTTGGCAAGCCAGTGGTGAACTACCCTCTTCTTTCTCCACCTGTTCCTTCCCGGCCACTAGAACTTGGAGTTGGGACTTTCAGTGGGCAGCCAGGCATTGGAGGAGAGAATATTTATGGTGCTGGAGACCTTCTTAGGACAATAAGTGGACCAACTGAAGCAGATAAACCTATGATAATTGAGCTTGCGGTTGCAGCTATGGAGGAACTCATCAGAATGGCACAAATGGGAGAACCCTTATGGATGACAAACCATGATGGCGCCTCCATACTAAATGAAGATGAATATATTCGAACATTTCCTCGCGGGATTGGACCGAGACCCACCGGCTTCAAATGCGAAGCTTCACGGGAAACTGCTGTTGTTATCATGAACCACATCAACCTTGTGGAGATTCTAATGGATGCGGTATGCTTCAATTATCCTATTTTATGGCTAATTTTAACTATCGCGTTATTATAATTATATGATAGTCGTATAATAGTTTATTAAATAACATTTTTCTTTCATAAACATTCAGAATCAGCTGTCTACGGTGTTTTCCGGGATTGTCTCAAGAGCTATGACACTGGAAGTACTATCGACAGGAGTAGCAGGAAATTATAATGGAGCATTGCAAGTGGTAAATAAACATAGAACTTCATATCCCATGCATTTGTCAGCTGAGAAACCTCAATTATGCATATTTGAATTATAATTTGGTTCTGATGTAAAAAACTCAATGAAATTCTTGTTTCTTTAGATGACTGCAGAATTCCAAGTTCCTTCCCCACTTGTTCCAACTCGTGAGAGCTATTATGTAAGATACTGTAAACAGCATGCCGATGGGACTTGGGCTGTGGTTGATGTTTCCTTGGACAATTTGCGCCCTAGTCCTGCAGTGAGGTGCCGAAGAAGGCCCTCCGGCTGTTTAATCCAAGAAATGCCCAATGGCTACTCAAAGGTAATAGTAGTCATGACTATACGACTAATCTATACCTATAACTCTTTTACAACTTGTTAACACTTGTGCCATTATATGATAGAGTCATGTCAACAAGTTGTAAAAAAGTAATTATTTGACGCAAGACAAACAGAAAAAAAAAAAAAAAAAAAAACGCGAAAGAAAAGATGGATATATTTCATGTAAGTTGCAGCTAGGTTTAATACTATGCCGTATATATATATATATACAGGTGACATGGGTTGAGCACGTAGAAGTTGATGATAGAGGTGTTCACAATCTGTACAAGCAGCTTGTTAGCTCAGGCCATGGATTTGGTGCAAAACGTTGGGTGGCTACCCTAGACAGACAATGTGAACGCCTTGCAAGCGCCATGGCCACAAACATTCCTACCGGTGATGTTGGTGGTAATTAAAATATACTTTCAATCCCATCTATTAAATTGACATTTTTTTTTGTGAATTCCCTTAATTTTGTTACTGTATAATTAGTGATAACAAATCAAGAAGGAAGAAAGAGTATGCTGAAGCTGGCTGAGAGAATGGTGATAAGCTTTTGCGCCGGAGTGAGTGCCTCTACAACACACACATGGACGACACTTTCTGGAACTGGGGCAGATGATGTGAGGGTCATGACCCGAAAGAGCATAGATGATCCAGGCAGACCTCCTGGAATTGTGCTAAGTGCCGCTACTTCCTTCTGGCTTCCAGTTTCACCAAAGAGAGTTTTTGATTTTCTGCGTGATGAGAACTCTCGAAGCGAGGTGCGTATATTCAGAGATATACACACATGCTCTTGTTTGACAACACTTTTTAGATAATAATTTTTATTTTTTGGTTGAAAAAAGTGTTCTGATGTGACATTTTTATTTATAATTATGCTTCTCTGCTAATCATTATACAAAGACAAAATCATTACTAATTAAACAACGCAAGAGTTTTTCTTTCAACCCATTTTATAGATCTGTTACGTATCCTTAGCATATGAAAAACACACTTTTGAATAGAATTTAAAAAGCATGTATATCTTATATGCTTAAAAGACACAACACAATTTTATAAACTAAGTTGAAAGAAAAGATTACATATGGAAAAAATTTATAAGAAAACGTGAAGTCTTACTAAGAAAATGGGTTTGACATGTACATATGACAGTGGGACATTCTCTCAAATGGTGGAGTTGTTCAAGAAATGGCACATATTGCTAATGGGCGCGATACAGGAAACTGCGTGTCTCTTCTTCGAGTGAATGTAAGCTCCATGTTAATTATGATCCTTCCTTAATTATTTTCCAATCTAAATATATATTACTTAATTAACCAATATTTTGTATGTATATATATATTGAAGAGTGCAAATTCAAGCCAGAGCAACATGTTGATATTACAAGAGAGTTGCACAGACCCAACAGCCTCTTTCGTGATTTATGCTCCTGTTGATATTGTTGCAATGAATCTTGTACTAAATGGTGGGGATCCAGACTATGTTGCCCTTCTTCCCTCCGGATTTGCCATTCTCCCTGATGGAACCACAACGCATGGAGGAGGCATTGGGGAAGCTGCCTCTGGCGGATCTCTCCTCACTGTTGCTTTCCAGATTTTGGTTGATTCAGTTCCCACAGCTAAACTTTCTCTTGGCTCTGTTGCAACTGTTAACAATCTTATTGCCTGCACCGTCGAGAGGATTAAGGCTTCTTTGTCATGCGAGAACGCATGATGATATCTTCTGCAAACCTTAAATTGTAGGTGAGTTCTCATTAATTTATGCGGAGTTTTTATGTTACTCTTTACACCCGTTGCTTTTTATAAGTGAACACTACTTGTGTGATCGCTTAAAAAATCAAATGAAAGTCACGCCGGCTAATGCTACGTGTTTTAAGTGAATTCTCATAATAATCACTTCAAAAATAACAAAAGAAAGCCACTTACAACACATAACGTCAACCGATATAAAATTAATGTGAATAGTATAGTATTATTCTTTGAATTATAATGTTTTATGTAGTTATATGCTTTTCTTTTACCTGGTTCATTATGTCGATCCTCACTTTATACCCTTTTAATCTTTTTTGTTTCTCCTTGATCCTTATAATAAACTACATTTATCTAGTACTGGTGTTCTTGTTTGAGGGCCTGTTTGGCAGTGTTCTTAATTATGACAATAATTTATGTGTCATTGCAGTAATTAACAGAAGGAGGAAAAGGAAAGGAAATTAAGAGAAACAAAGGTGGTGAGGAATTTCTGCTTATACAAGATGGGAAGAAGTCAAGAGCGCACCTTACATGATCCTTTCTTAATTAAGTTTGCAAGGATTAGGGGTTCGGGTATTGACTTCCTCAAACAATTTAAAAAGCAAAAAAAGCTTGCAACTTCCTTTCACTTTTCGTAACTTAGGGTTAGGGTTAGGGTTTTAATTGTGTGAGTGAAGCATATATAGTTGCTTCATTTGTGTCTGTCTGTCATTTTCCTTAATTCTATGTTTTTTCTGTTTGTGTTTTTGAGACTTTGGTGCATGGGAAACCTCACGCCCCCCACCCCCCGCCCCCCCAAACCCACTAGCAGACGATCCATTTTTCCCATTTTAAGAGCTTTTGCAATGGATAATATTGCTTCAATATATATAGCCTTAATTATTATATGTCTTTGTGTTTTCTGGTTTGTTTCTCTAATATTATTATATTGATAAGGATCAGGGTATGTTCAAACATTAAGTGGAATTTGTGTTGAAAATAGTAAATTTTAATCTTGACTGTCCATATCCCAACAACATTAATGCAATTATGCAAGCATGCATCACTCCTTAAATATGAAGGAAGGAATGTTAGACAATGTTGTCAACCCCAAGGAAATTATTTCCATAAAATTGACAATAATTTTGTGAAAAATGTTCAAATGTATGGCTTAATGGGGCAGCCACTCTTGTTTTGTTTTGTTTTTTTTTTTAATTTATTATTGTTCACTACAAAAAAAACAGTTCTTATTGACATTTTTTAAGTGCCAACAAATTGGTTTTAAATGCCAAGAAAAGTTATATTGGCGTTTATTACCAACATAAGGTATGCGTCGGCAACCCCAGTGTCAAGAAAATTTTTTCTTGGCACATAAACTAAATGCCAATAAATTTTAATGGCACATAATATATGTGCCACAAAGTCAAAAAAAATTATTTTCCGGCACATAATTTATGTGGCAAGAAAAATTGAATTTCTTGGCACATAGGCTATGGGCCAAGAAAACTTGAATTTCNGATGTTGTAATATTAATTCTTTGAGGTTTATTCTAATTTGATCTTGGTAATTACTTGCCAGAAAAATGTACCCCAATTAATGTTTTGATTTGCATGCAATTGCACCCTTATCAACCCCTCATTAAGCAATAAAATATGTACTGTATTTGTGAATATGGAAAATTTCTACGTAACTAATTAAGGCACAGAATGTTTCCAATAAGACTAGAAAAAAAAAAAAGGCAATGGCTTAGAAGTTATGTTTTCATTTTGTTTTCCCTAACTTTCCCCAACATCCAAATTGATGTTTATTCATGTAATTGTCATTCAAATATATAACGCTAATAGAAGAACTAAAATGCCTATATATACTTAAGTTGGATTGAGGGTCGTTTGGGATTGTGGTTTTAGTAAGTGTAATTTTAAAAATTGTGTTTTTGAAATCGCTACTTTTTAAAATCGCAAATATATTTGATAAAACATGTTAAAAAAATATTTTTTTATCAAATATTTGTTATGCGAAATCGTGATTTTGATTTAAATTCATGTTTTTTTTTCAAATAAGGCACCCTCTAGCCTACTTATAAAAATCACAGATTTTTATTTTCCTATTTTAGATCAAGTGCTTTTCAAATCGCAAATGTCTAACGCCTTACATTTTGTGATATTTTTTAAAAACACAGATTATTCTTATGAAATCGCAATCTCAAACACACCGTAAATTAACTAGTAAGAAATTGGGATGCATGGAGGAAATTTCCTCCAATCCAACCTATTAATTATTAAACTTACTTGCTCCACCAGTAAGGTAAGAGATTGCATTTTTTTTTTTTTTTTGTGGGATCATTGTCTGCACTATCTCACCTCTCCATCCACTATTGACTCTCCCTGTCCTCATCTACTGCCTTCCCACCACCGTTGAGTTCCTGTCCCGCTGCCTCTTTCATCTTCATTCTGTCACGCAGGGTGATCCAATCATTTTCAATGGCCAAATGAAGTGGTTAAGCCACCATCAACGTTGCTTTGAAGGTGGCCGAACTACTTCTAATGGCCTTTGAGGATAATCAAACCATCCTCAAAAGTTACTTTTATAGATGCTTTGTTACAAAAAATTATAATGTCTAGTAATTTGCTTATGACGCCTTTCACCTATATAAATGCACAAAATATGGTTTTGAATGATCAGGGACGGAACCAGCTTTGGAATTGAGGGGGGAACCAAGGCCAAAAAAAAAAAAAAAAAAAAAAAAAAAATTGGGGAGGAACCAATTAGCAAAAAATACCTTAAATAACTTTTTTTTTCCTTGAATTTTTTTTTCTTGTGATTTTGGTGGGGATCATGGCCCCTGCCAGTACCCCCAGTTCCGCCTCTATGTATGATATGCACATGTGATAATATTTTGAGGAAACTGTATTTTCCCTCTTAAATTATCATGTCACCAGTAAAAGAGCTTTTAGAAAATTAGCCTTTTTGTATTTTTTATTTTCCAACTTAAAATGGAATGATTGAAATAGAAACAATGCATTGATTCCATGGTGTACGAGATATAGACCGAACGATATTATGGGGTGAGAGGTTGATTGATGCAGATTAAGATGACCTATCATATCTATTAGTCTTTTATTTAAATTAGGTTTCTTTGTTAATCTTTTAATTGGTTTAGTTTTCTTTCGTAGACTTCTAAATTGACTTTATTTCATTGTTATCTTAGGACTAAGAATCTTGGGGCTATAAATAAATGCTTAGAGCCCTGAGAATGTAGTTGTTGTATATTTATTCATATTGATTAATGAGAATACTCAGAGTTGAGTTTATTCCTCTTTTTCCTTCAAAATGCTAAAGAGTATCTAGATTTTCAAGAAGAGTTCTTAGATCATTGATAGTCTCAAGATCTAGAATTAGTTATCCGCTGCGTATTTGTTGTTCTTCGCTGCAGCCCACTAAGTCACTCTGCATCATTGATGTTCCAAATATTTATTGTTTGGTTTGGTGGTTTAATTTTTTTACCAGAAGAGATCTTGTCATATGTTATCAGTTATCGGACATGGTGGTATTGGGACCATAATAATGGAACATCATTTAATTTGAAGATAAATGCTCTGATATATAATATTTTTAGACAAATTATTTTTCAAGAACATATTTTTCATTGAAAACATTTTAGGGCCTTTAACACATACGAAAAATAACAAATAAGTTTATATAATTTTATATATTTTAGTTAGAGGACCTGTCGGGGTCTGACTGTGGTTCAGTGGGGGCTCAACGGTGGCTTGACGGGAGGTTTGAGGGTGGCCCAATAGTGCTCTAGGGGTAGTCCGACAGTGGCCCAAGTGTGGCTCGACAAAGGTCCGGCAGAGACCTAGTGGTGGTCCGATTGACTGTCGGTATGGCTCTACTATGATCCGGTGGTGGTCTTGCAATGGTCCAATAGTGGTTTGGAGGTGGCTCAATGGTGGGCCGTGGCTGACCTGATGGTGGTCCGATAAAAGTCGGATAGTAGTCCAACAATGGTCCGACGATGGTCTGGTAAAGGTCAAGCAGTTGTTTAATGGTAGCGACGATATGGCATTATTTTGTTTGGTGTGGTCAGTGGTGTTTATGAAGAGCACCTTTTCGTACCACAGAAGCAGAGTCTTAATTATAAGAACATTAATTCATGTATTTTTTTTCCTCGGCCAATAAGTATAAGAAACTCAGTAAAGTTGTTTTCGATATAAGACAGGGCATGATTACATTTAGGTGAGGTCCCCCAATTTTTCTTGCATTAATTAACCAAACAATGCACATGGATTAATAAATACAACGTATTCCCCACCCCCCCCCCAAAAAAAAATAAAGGGATATTAGTAATCGAGATATATAACAGGGTTTGGCTAACTTAGTTACATGGCTTTATTGAGAATCGGCATGCTAGCTTGGACCAATTAACTGACTGCCTCATACTAGGTTCAGCCAGCTTCTAGCTAGGGCTTTACTAAGAATGGGTCTCTGAGCCGATTAACTGACTTAAACTTCCACTTATTTGTGATACACTATATATATAAATATATATATTAATTGAGTAAGCATTTTCACTCTTAATCCGAAAGGAAAGGGGTGGATGATCCTATATATAAATGAAAATAGGATGAACTTCCCAACAACATACCCAAACCTATTTGAACTCCCACTTGGAAACAGCGTCAACCACCGAAAATAGACTGAAACAACAAAAGCACTGTTTGAGTTTGAATTTGAGACTACAAGAGAGAGAAGCGCTAACACAAATTCAGAAACAAAAGTTTTTGCTAAAATATAAACTAATAAAAACCTAAGAGACAGTAGTGTAGATAAGAATCGTCTTGTCTGAATTCTAAAAGCAAGGACAATATTTGATGTATTTCGATTAATATGCAATTTAACGCTTTGACTGAAATATTATTATTTTTTTCTCCTTTTTCAATAGTAATTTGGTTTGAAAAATATGGTTTCATATATAAGAACTTTTCATCTCAACAATACATTGCACAAAACAAACCTTCATCTAAATTTGAACATATATTTACATATGCCAGTAACTCGCGGCATATATAGTTACATGACAAGTAAGTGACAGGATGTTCGAGCACCTGTTCAAATAGATAAATTTAATCAAAATCCTAACAAAAAAAAATCAGATATATACTCAATGAATTGTGGCTGATCCCGATCCTATGAGTATTACAACTCATCAATAAAGGTGAAAAGTCGGTTAAGGTTAACACTTAACAGTTATTAGCTAAAATCGCTAACCGTAACAGTCTTAGCAGGCGGTTCTTTAAGCAGTTAACGGTTAACCATTTTAAAAAATATATATTTAAAAGAAATTTGAACTTAGACTCCCTTCTTTGTGCGAGCTAGCTCACCAATTAAACAAGCCAAGCCAAACTTGACACTCAACTCATATAATTTTTTTTAAAAAAAAATTAAACTTTAAACAAGCCAGTTTGTTTATGGGCTTGCCCCCAGTCTGGGCCAGCCAAGATATGGCTCGAGGCTTGAGCCACTTGGCGTTATGGCCATAGACAGATTCCAAACGAGAGTAGCCAGTGTTCACCGTCTAGTAGTAATACATCATCATCATTTTCAACAGATGGATCATCTGTTGATTCTAGAAGATCGCATAGTCGCTCTCCTGCTCGTCCAAGGACACGCCGTCCTTCACTACAATATCATCTGATGGCATCTCCAATAGAAGGGCATTCTCAAGATGTCAAAGCACATGGAGGAAGCATTGGAAAGTTCCAAGATCTTAAACGTGCCCAGAATAAGATCTTGAGTGAGCAGGGTAAGTTCATCAGAAGATATCAGCCCTTTTGTGATCCAAAAATAAAACAGAGAGTGCAAGAGAACAGATCCAGAAACAAAAGATTAATAAGGATGTGGAATTTCATATCAACTGCTTAAGTAATATATACTATATAAATATAAACGTAAAATATATATATATTAAAAAAGTGGTTAGTGGTTTTTACTAACGACTTCCAAAAACCACTCGCCTTTACACCCCTACTTGATCAAACATGTTACACATAGGGCTGAAAAAACGGATCCACGGGTCGACCCTTTTAGTTTAGACCCAAACACGACCCGTTTAATAAACAGGTCGGTGCTCCAAACACAACCCAACCCGTAAATTTTCACAGGTCACCCGACATGACCCATAAACCCGTTTAAGCTAAACGGGTCGTGTTTTAAACAGGTCTAACACGTCAACAACACGATCAGAAAAGAAAAAAGACGATGAGATCATGCCGATCAAAGGCGCACTCAATGCAATTTATTTGTTAAAGATACATAACTTACTACAAAAAAGAGAAAAAAGAGAAGTTTGACATGTTTATCAGTACTGCAGATTAACAGAAGAGAAATTGTACAACATTTCGGTTCTTCTTGCACAAATGAATATATCAGTGCAATCCAGGAAGGAAAAAGAGAAATGCTTTGCCAATATCCTACAAACTTTAGACTACTAAAACGCAAAAGGGCAAAAAAACCCACAAATTTCACTGACCCAAATCACCCAATACACAAATCCTACATACCGAATTGAAAGGGGCAAAGTTGGCGGCGCAACAGAGAGAGGGGGAGAGCCGAGAACGGCAGCGAGCGGAGAGCTGAGAGAGAGAGTGGCAGCCGGCGAGCGGGAGAGAGAGTGAGTGAGCCGTGAGCGAGAGAGAGAGTCACTGAGACTAAGCGGTGAGCGGGAGAGAGAGTGATGAGGGGCGGCTGGCGGCAGGTTGGAGAAGGAGAAGGCTGAACTGCTGAAGGCGTGCAGCGTGCGATTCTGCGAAGAAGTGAGAAACAGAGAAATTAGGTTTTCAACTTTTCAGTTCACTTAGTTTTCATCTTTTTTTCTTTAGGTTAAAAAAAAAAAGAAGAGAAAGTGTGATAACCGTGTTTGGCGGGTCACCCGCTGGTGACCTACGACACAACCCAAACCCATTTATAAAAAATTCAAATCCTCTAATTTTGTGTCGTGTTTGTGTTCATATCGGCAAGTTGTGTCAAAATTGCTAGCCTAGTTACACAATTGAATTGGACAAGTTGGAACGACACAAGGGACACTGATTACTCCTATGAAGCCACTTAGCAATGCAGCCACGATGGTACACAACCCAACATTTATAAAAAATTCAAATTCGTTAATTTTGTGTCGTGTTCGTGTTCGTGTTCGTATCTACAGGCGGTGTCAAAATTGCCGGCCTAGTTACACAATTGAATTGGACAAGTTGGAACGACACAAGGGACATTGATTACTCCTATGAAGCCACTTAGCAATGCAGCCACAATGGTACACGTGTGAGCATGCCAGCTTGGCTACAGCTTCAACTAGGGGTGAAATAGCGGTTAGCGGTTTTAGCCATAGCGATTGCGGTTAGTGGCTAAAACCGCTAACCGCTAACCGCCTAAGCGATTAGTAGATTCTACTAACCACCTCCGCTAATCGCTAGCGGTTAACAGCCTAGGCGAATAACCGCCCGGTTAGCGGTTAACCGGATGCGGTTAACCGCTTTTTTACTAACCGTTTTTTATTTGGCTTTTTATTGGGTTTTGTTTTTTGCTGGTTTTGGGCTCACTTTAAACCCTTGTTTTGCTGACTTTAAACATTTTTTTCCCTCTTTCATGGCCATTTTAGCATTAACAATTGTTGATTTAAAGTGAGCATTATATGTTGAACCATTATACCAAAATCTTGTTGACCACCTTCTACAACATATAACATACAAATAAAATTACAACAAAATTATCGTTTTTGAGTTAGGAAGTAATGAATATATAGAAGTGTAAAATTACGTCGTTTTGCACTTCTATATTATATAAATAATAAAAATATAAAACTCAAACAAAAGTCAAAGGTGGAAGAAATCGAAATCGAGACTACTAAGTAAAAGAGGTGCACAATAATCACTAGGTTACAATAACTTATTGTTATTTATTATATGAAATATATATATAATATAAATATATATTATATTTTTTTAAAAAAGGCAGTTAGCGGTTAACTGTTAGCGGTTAGGTGGTTTTTCAAAATCTACTAACAGCTAACCTCGAACCGCGGTTTTTACTAACCGCTTTGAAAGCGGTTAGTGGTTAGTGCGGATAGCAGTTAGCGGTTAATGCGGTTAGCAGTTAGCGGATGCGGTTAGGCGATTTTAAATTTCACCCCTAGCTTCAACCCCGGCCATAAGGCCGTGTAAGCAAATCGCACACTCCTAAGCTTCTTCGAACTTCACCTTCTTCTTCGCTTGCACTGCAGCTTCTAGCAACGCAATTGCTCCGCCGTTCAATTCAGACCGGCGCCGGCGTGACATCATAACTAGCTTGTCAGTGTCTGTGTGACTCAATTCCACTGTCGACAAACAAAAAGACCTGACAGACTTGCGTGGGTCTATGACATCCCAAACCACATGGTTATAGACAAACACATGGTGCGCGTCACTCGGCAATGAATTACAAAAATACTGCGACACAGATCCGATGAAAACGGGACAATGGTGAAAGAGCTTCGGCAGGGTGGTGCTGGAAAGCATGATGGGTATTATGGCTTTTGCGGATTCCTCGTATGATAAGAGGCTGCGCTCCACACGGATTGGGATGATCTCTTCCTCTTCTGGGTGCTCTGGTTTCACCGAAAGGAAGGTTACTCACACCTCATCTTCCAATAATGGGGAATCACCGTTGAGTTCGATCTCGAAACATTCCACCGGCGCCGTGATCTCGTTGTTGCTTGCCATCTAAGGAGGAGAAAGTGGTCAACGAAATCACTGAGTGTTGACGTGGGTGTCTTAAAACCCATCAAGCTTTGTGTGGGCCCAAGGTTTTGTCCTTCACTGAGAAGGAAAGGCTTTGCTATTTTGTCCTATATGATATCCAAGTCCTAGAAGGAAAATAAAAGACCTACGTGCAGTAGGTTATTCCACCGCCTATCACTCCTATATAAGGAGCCTTTATAAAACTTAAGGGTGAAATTTAATACTGTCTAATCACATCCGTTAACCGCTTCAAAGCGGTTAGTAAAAACCGTTAACTACTTAGGCTGTTAGCGGTTAGCGATTTGTGGATTTTGAAAAACTGTCTAACCGCTAACCGCCTTTTTTAAAAATATAATATATATTTCATATAATAAATAACAATAAGTTATTGTAGCCTAATGATTATTATGCGCCTCTTTTACTTAGGAGTCCCGATTTCGATTCCCCCCACCTTTGACTTTTGTTTGGGTTTTATATTTTTATTATTTATATAATATAGAAGTGCAAAACTATCTATATATTCATTACTTCCTAACCCAAAACAATAATTTTGTTGCAATTTTATTCATATGTTATATGTTGTAGAAGGTGACCAATAAGATTTTGGTATAATGGTTTAACATATAATACTCACTTTAAACTAACAATTTTTAATGCTAAAATGGCCATCAAAGAGAAAAAAAATGTTTAAAGTGAGCAAAATAAGGGTTTAAAGTGAGCCCAAAATCGGCCAAAAAAAAACCCAATAAAAAGCCAAATAAAAAGCGGTTAACCACATCTAGTTAACCGCTAGCGGTTAGCGGAGGCGGTTAGTAGATTTTACTAACCGCCTAGGCAGTTAGTGGTTAGCGGTTTTAGCCACTAACCGCTAACCGCAACCGCTATTTCACCCCTATTGAAATTTTTGGAGGGTAGGGCACAAACAGGAGTGCTGCACAACAAGAGAGAAATGGGCCACAAGTTTTCTTCTTGGTTTTGAGTGAGAAAGAAACAAGAGAGAAAATTGAGGGCTTGTGATTTGAGGTGCTGAGAGTGAGGTTATGTTTTCTTTCTTTTTGGCAACAGAGAGTAGCAAGAGAGAAAGAAAAAGAAGCCTAGTGCCGGTGAGAGAAAAATAGAGAGACCAACCGCCATCGTATCCTAACAAAAGAAGAAGAATTTGTATCTTCGTAATCGCCTCTGCCAGTGGACGTACCTCACATTGAGGGAATCACTTTAAATCTTGATGTTATTTGTGTGTGATTGTTGTTACCTTATTTAACCGTAATTATGATTGCATGTATTTTTGCGCAACACTGAGATATTTTCTTTTTAGCAAAGGAATTGAGAGTATATTTATAGTGTAATTGGATTTCCCAATCCTAATCGTATTTGGTTTTGTTTCAAAGGCGGTGGGTAGGAAAATTGGGCTTTTGAGGTTGATCTTGAAATAGGATTTGTTCTTATAACTAAAAAGGCCCGGCCCAGCTCATATTAACGACGAGACGCCGGTTGGCTATGCGAGACTTGGTGGACAAGTTACAAAAGACCTCTTGGTTTGCATGTCTCTGGGTATTCATTTTTGCACGTCAGGTGCTAAATAGTTAAATCAATATTTTGTCATATGATATTAGGGCTGATAATTTTTTGACATAAACCGTAAAAGTTAAAACTAACTGAATTGAACTAATGTCAAAACAATATTTTTGTTTCAATTTTAAACCGCAAAAAGTCGGTTGTTGGTTGGTGAAGGTTCGTTGGTGGTCGATAAGCGGTTAGTAAGTAATAAATGGTTAATCTGTCTACCTCTACTGACACGAACTCAACTCCAACGCAAAATTAATGTGTTATGATTGAGAAGTCTAACACGTTTAATTAAATGAGTCGGGACAAAGTTGAACTATAGTCTGTACCCATG
The DNA here is from genome assembly GCA_006937295.1 of Carpinus fangiana. NCBI lineage: Eukaryota > Viridiplantae > Streptophyta > Magnoliopsida > Fagales > Betulaceae > Carpinus > Carpinus fangiana. Next base: position 2,899,488 of record CM017326.1, on the reverse strand, counting down.
CTGTGACCAGGGCCGGCTCAATGCTTCTCGGGGTCTTAGGCGAAACTTTTAAGCGATGCCTTATTTTTTTAATATTTAAATATTAATTAAAAAAATTAATTAAATAATATATTTTTTAATATTATTATATTTAGAGTTTTCAATGTATCTTACTGTAACTTCTAATTCTTATAGTAACAAATCTATATTAATGTATCTTGTGGGTGTATGTTTAGGGTTCTTGGTTTCAAACAAACTCACCAAAAAAATTGTCAGAAATCAGCAGGGATTGAGCTAAAAATTGTCAAAACTCACCAAACAAAACACATTCGATCGATGAGCGTTTGTGGTCTGATTGAGCTAAAAATTGACATGGATGTTAATGATAAATGAATCTTCATTGTCAACGGTGGAGATTGGATTGGATTCTGACTTCTAAGCATTCTGTATCAGAGAGGAAAAAAGAAGAGAAAAAAAGGAAGAAGAGGAAGGAGAGAAACGAGAGAGAGAGAGAGCTCAAATGGGAGAAATGGACTTTACCGACACTCAGATAGAGGAGAGAGAGGATAATGACTCTTTTTACTTTTTTAGATTTGTGTGAGGGAAAAAGACCCAAAAAAAAAAGGGCTTATTATTTGTTTTTGGATAAATTGGTCTTATTTTACTATGAGCTTATTATATTAGGGCCTTATTTTAGAGGCCTTAAGTTTTTATGAGAAAAAGATTTGGGCCTTATTTAAAAAAATTAGGCCTTAAGTTAAAATAAAATTAAAAATTATTTTGGGCCTTATCAAAAAAAATTTAGGGGCCTTATTTAAAAAAAAATTTGGGCCTTATTAAAAAAAAAATTAGGCCTTATTGCTTGGGGGCTCTAGGCAACTGCCTCAGTTGCCTAGACCATTGAGCCGAGCCTGGCCGTGACATGACTCGAACCCAACACAGAATTAATGTGTTATGATTGAGAAGTCTAACCCGTTTAATTAAATGAGTCTGGTCAAAGTTGACCTATAATCTATACCCATGCCTTGACGAACCCAACATGTGACATAATGACTAAATTTTTTTGACATAATTCACAAAATCGACACAATTTCAATACAAAATTAGAGAATTAGGATTAAAGGTTTAAAACATTTAATTGAATCTAGTTATGATTAACGTATATAATCTTATATACTCATATTGTGATACAACTTAAATTTGTCATACAAACACAAATTTTACTCTAAAAACTATTATATCGAATTCATTGAGTTCATGTTGATTAAAAAACTAGTAATTTTTGGTCCGAGAAACAAAATGGAAATGATTGAATAGAAGCAATGCACTGACTTTTGGTGTACGATAGGCGGACGTGGGAAGAAGTTCATATTCCAAATATTTATGTATTAACTTACGGAAGAGTTATTTTAATGTACCACAGCATATCGGACGGATAAGATCAAGATGGATTTATTTTGTTTGGTAGGGTGTGGTGTTTATGAATTGTATACTTTCGTACAAAAAAAGAAAGAAAGTAGTGTTAAATAAGAACATTAATTAGCCTATTTTTCCTTGGCTAATATGAAACTCATGATTAGAGGCTTTAAAGTTATGTTCTGTTTGATATAATTGCATGAGGTCCGCCGTAATTAAAATTCTCTCTATTTCATTTGAATTAAAGTTAATTATAATAAATAGATATTTTTATCCACTCAAAAAGTAAAAAGATAAAAATATTTATTCATTATAACTAACAGAATATTATTTCATATTCACTTCTTACTATGCGTATGAAATTTTTTTAAAAAAATTTATACTCGCTGCTGCCATCCAGATCAAAAGCGACAAAATTCTCACATCTTCCCTCTCCTCCTTTAGCCCATTCCCTTGTATTTGCTTAAAAATATTGGATAATAAAGAAAACTTAAAAAATAAGAAGAAAAAATATCCATTAATTGGGATTTTGAGCTTAAGAGTTGCTTGATTGAATGCAATTGTTGTCTAAAGCTTCGTTTGTTTTGGCATAAAATATTTTACAATTTTCAGCATTTTACCGTGTTTAGTGCGCTGTAAAATAAAAATCAAACAAAATATATTCCTTGTGACAAAAAAACCTTATAATTTTAGGAAAATGGTTTAAACTTTTTTATTTAGTAAATTAAACCGTTTTCCCCAAACTCTTTCAGAGAAACTCACCCTAAACCTGACTCGTCTCTCCTTCACGCTCAGAACGCACGCACCTTACAGCTCCTCTCTCTTTCTCTCAGTCGATTCTCATCTCCTTCATGCTCAACAATCAGTCATCTCTCTCGGTTGACATCTCAGGTACTATCATCTCTCTCTATTTCTTTGTTGAATCGTATGGAGCATTTCATTCTCTAGAGAGAAAAAAAAAATAATAAATAAATAAATAAAAAATAAAAAATCAGATATACGAATGTCTTTACAGATTTGGTAATTTTTGTTTGATTTTGGTTTCTTTATCTGTCATTTTCATTTTCATCTGAAGTTTTTGGGTCTAGAGAAAGAAAATTTTAATATCAACGCAGGAGCTGGGTTGAGATTAAAAAAATTGCGTTTAGGAGAATTGGGAGATTGTTTAGGAAGAAGAGAGAAAAGAATTGTGAGAGATTGAGTGTTTGGTGGTGGGTGTGATGAGAAAAGTGAATTGTGGATGGTTGATTATATGGGTGTGTCTAGTTTCAGGGGCGGTTGGCTGTTTGGGTCAGAGGATGGGGATCATTTGGTTGTATCAGGTGTTAGGAGTTCCATTTCTGCAGCCAGGAGTTTTGGCGTCAATGGGGGGACTTCTTTTAGATTCTGGGAGAAGAAGTGGGTTAGATTGAGGAAAAAAGGAAGGTTTATTGACTTGAAGCTTGATTACTCATCAGAATCAAAGCAGGAGTTCTCTGCTGCACATTGTTAAATGGGTCCTGTTGAGTTTGATACGTGGGTTTTTGAGATGGATGGCTGGGAAGATGAAAGCTTGATCTTACTAGGAGGAGGAGAAGGATGAGAAAGAAAGTGCAGAGGAGGATGAGCTTGAGGTTGATGGAGAATTGGGTTTTGGACTTCATGGTTCTTGATGGCCTTGAATTTTCTTCTGGGAAAAAAGAAAGACAGAGAGAGAGAATATATAATGGGGTTCAAGTTTTAGGTATATGACACTACCCAATACTTTAGTCTGAATTGAAGGGAAAAAAAAACAGGGGAGCTTGATGAAGAGGAGGAGACAGGGGATCTGTTTGGTTCTGTTTTTATTGGAGAAAACATGAAAGGTAGATGAAAATATCAGTACCAGAAATTGTCTTCGTATAACGTGATGATGAGGGCTTTTAAGGTTGTGATTCAGCAATTTTTTTGATGATGGAGCCATGAACATATGACATTGGAAGACTTGAAAGGGAAGGGAGGAGAGTAAATAGCAATGATTGTCTATGGTTTTTGATTGTTTAATTTTTATTAGAGATGAAGCAAAAAAGTTAGCATGATGTAGACATGAAAGCCACAAAGGTAGCTGTTGGTGCAAGTTGGTAGATCTGCAAGAGCTTTTTGAATTATTGTAACCTTTTTTCTTTTTCTTATATGGACATTTGATGTAGTTGAAGGGATTTTTTCTAATGATTTAGTTGAGGGGGTTGATGATAGGACAATAAAATAATGCCTTCCAAGGGCTTGGTGTGCTGGCTCTGCGGAAAAAATATCCAAGTTTAGGAGTTGAAAAGGCATGATAGAGGTAAACAGGCTGTTTACATAACTAGTCTAAATAATTGCTGTTTTTATTTACAAACAATGGTCTTATTTGCTGGAAACAAGTTGTATCAGTTCACATTTCAAAGGTTCGAAACTTGTAACAATGATTGTGGCAAGATTTGAGACTCATTTCGAATTATTGGGAGGAAGGATTGTAGGATTCCTTATTGTTAATCCTTTAATCATATGTTGGATGAATAACGTATTGGGCAGCCAGATAGGTTGTATTATATGAAAATAAACAAAACTTAAAAGACCAGGTATCAAGTTTTCTAATGGATGCATAGAACCCGAAGGAGCATGAGCCTAAACCTAAAGTTGACCTAAGTAGCCCGAAACACGCCATTTGCAATCAATTGTTTCCTAATCTACATATGCCTTTGGTGGCTTTTAATAGTGAATTTAGATTTGAGAGCCTCCCATTTAAACCCTAAATTCTATAACATGACTATGTCATCAGTCATTAAATCAAGATTGATGAACACTATTGCATTAGTCTAACTAGTAAAATGGGGCAGGGTGTGGCGTAATTTTTAGCATTATTCTACTGTATCCCTACTGAGTAACATTTTTCTTTTCTCTAAAAGAAAAAAAAATTGTGACTCTTGTATTGCTATGCACGAGAATTGGTTACCCTTGGTATAATGCAATCCCCCGACCTACCTTTGTCTCCCCTCCTGCTTCTCCAAGCCTCAACTATTACTTGAAACTGGTGGCTTTAGTCTTATTCAAATTGATTTCTGCACATGTGCATGTTTGTCTTTCATCCTGAACATAATCTTCTCATAATGCTTATTTTATAGATCATCATTACTGTCATGATCAGCAAAATCATTGTCATTATCATCACATTCATATTCTTTCTTTTAACAAACACATCCTAAGCATGAGCAATATTTAAATAAAAAAAATTGAAATGCATGATGAGATGGCCTTAGTGTTGGTAAAGATATGGCGACGGGGAGTTTTGCAAAGTCTGAAGAACATGGATATTTGGAATTTGATGATGCATCATCAAAAGGAAAGGATGCTGCTTCCTCCAATTCAGCTTCAACCAAAAGGTTACACAGGAAAAGAAGTCGTGGTGGGAGTAAAGATATTTATAGTGCGATATGTGAACTGTTGGAAGAGATTGTATCAACACTTAAAGCTCTGAATAAGGGAGTTGATGCAAATCAACTTTATGAGGAAGTGATGAAGGTGGAAGGATATGACGAGTTTATGCTTGCATCTGCATTTGATCATTTGATGGGAGATGAGAAAGTTGCGAGAGGATTTATGGTGAAGAATGCTAAGCTTAGAAAGTTTTGGTTGGATAACTTTTTCAAAAGCCATGGAAGTTAAAATTTGTGTATTATATATCCATGTAGTAAGATACTAATTACCTTAACTTGGATGGTAGTGTACTAGCGAAAATATTATAATCTTTTGTGGTTGAATTTGAATTAATGATAATATTTATGATTGAACTTTTATGGGTAGTTTAAATGTATTGTTGGATGTTATTTATGATTCTCTTAAATTGAAATTATATGATTATTGTTAGTCAATTTGTATATTTAATTAAACATAATTTTTAGCTTGATTTTTAAAATTTTTGTATATTAGTATTTTTATTTTTATGTTGTGAATAAAACTTGCATTTTATAGGTTAATATGATTAAATGAAAATATGAAAAAATATATATTTGTGATTTTCCATGTGCATGCTAAAAGCCGAAAAATGTTTTCATCGGAAAACATTTTTTTGAAAAATGACTTCTTTAAAAATATTTTATGCCGAAACAAACGGTGCTTAAATTGCTGACAATTTGGACAACAATGATGAGAGACTACATATAGGACATATCTCTCCAAGTACCTAGGTGGTTGGACAATTTAATTTTTATTTTTTTTATTAAATCTCAAAAACAGTTATCTTAGATTCCCTTCAATATCATAGAAGTTGAATTTGCACTAGTGTTCGTCCATTTATCTCCGTTTTATAAGGCGTGATTTTTAGCCGATTGAGCTACTCTTTAAAGACATAAAGTAAATTTTTCTTGATATATGGGGTTTACAAATAAGTGTTAGAAAATTAATTTAAATGATTAAATTTACTTTATTTTATTAATTCTTCCTTAAGCATGAATCAATGGTCACATTGACTACATTTCTCCTTGCATCAAGTTTTTTTTACCAAGTGTCCACCCATCATTATCAAAAGCCTATATTAACAACTCATTAATTCTTATGATATAATTTCAACTTGAGATTTATTTTTTTTTGTCACTCACATATGTATACTTAACTAGGAGTGAAAAGCGGGTAGTTAACCGCACTAACTGCTAACCGTTTTTGAAGGCGATTAGGAAAAATCGCTAACTGCCTGAAAATGGGGTAGTTAACCGCTAACTGTTAACCGCACTAACCGTTAACCGCTTTTGATAGCGATTAGGAAAAATCGCTAACTGCCTAAGCGATTACAGTTAACGGTTATAGGTTTTGAAAAAACTAATATATAAAAATACATGAAACAATGTCGTTTTTGTGTTTAAATATATTTAATATATACAAAACTAGAAATTATGTCGTATATAGTAAGGTATTATCATATTACAATAAAAATGATGTCGATGTCGCTTTGTTTGTTTGTTTGTTTGTCTTCTTTTTTTTTGTGTTTTTTTTTTTTTTTGTAAATGAACTTTTATTTTTATTTTTTCTTTAAAATGCGGTTAGTGGTTATTAGAGTTATTAACCATTTAATCACATAGGCGGTTAGTAGAATCTTAGGCAGTAATGGTTAACAATTTTAGTTAATAACCGCTAACTCTAATAATCTCTCATTTAATTTACGCATACTTTCATTCTAATGAAATAGGTCGCTCTAATATTATTTTTAACATTTTTTCTATTTTTGTTGTCATAAAAAATAAATGTACATCGATATACATGCATTGGCCATATCCCATTCCATAAAGAAAATTATATATACATTAGTACGAATCAATTTTTTTTTAATAATAAGCCGATAAGGTCTACCTATCTGAACAGACGAAGACGAACACTTACTTGAAAAAATAAGTTCTCAAATTACAATTTATAGACAATTCTTTGCAGGAATTGCAGCCACTCTAGATCCTATCAATATTAGTGTAATTCATCAAACATGTTACACAATATTTCGAATTAGACAACCTGGGAACGACACAAGGGACACTTGTTTCTCGTATCAAGCCACTTAGCAATGCAGCCACGATGGTAGCCGTGTGAGCATGGCAGCTTAGCAGCTTCAAACCCAACGAGAAGATCCTCCAAGCAAATTGCACGCTCCCAAGCTTCTTCAAGCTTCACCTCCTTCACTGCCTGCACTTCGGATCCAGACCGCGGGTATGACCAAATAACGGTCCGCACGCCGATAGCGGTCGAATCCTTCGTTGAGAAACGGTGAGACCAAAGACTATCTCTTGGGTCTGTGGCATTCCAAGCCAGTTGGCTGTGGACATACACATCGTGCATGTCGGTAGGCAACGAACAAACATACTCCGACAAACATCTGATGAATTCCGGACAGTAGTAAAACAACTCCGGCAGGGTCGTGCGGGAAAGCAGAAGGAGGGTATTATGGATTTTGCAGATTCCTCTGACGACAATAGGCTGCGCTGCACCGGGACACGGAAGGGGATGATGTCTCCCTCTTTTAGGTGTTCCAACATAAAGTTCACCCACAACTCACCCTCGGATAACGGCATCGTCTAGTTGTTACTAATTTCCATGGAGAAGAAGAATTAAGAAGCTAAATAAATATATATACTAATTGGATTTCCGAATGCTAATCGTATTTGGATTTGTTTCAAAGTTTGTGTGAAGTTTCTAAATCAAGGCGGTGGGATATATAGTATTAAAAAATTATTTGTTATACTGGCGAGATTCATCGAATTAATGTCAGTGCATCTTTTTATTTTGGAAAAATTACACTTTTTTTAAAATGACGGTGAATAATTGGTAATAAAAATTCTTCAAAAATAAATTTCCCTTTGATGAAGGGCTTTCATATGGGAGGCTGTTGGAAAGCACAATCTTAACGAGTAAGATTCGAAATAGCCCACCTTTTCAAGGGACAACCTAAGCTAACGACTCTAACAATATTATGATCGTATATATGCTCAGATTTATTATTATTTATTTTCAGTTGTGTGTAGTTTTTTGTGAGCATAACAAAATTCCCATTAACTAATGATTACTAGGATAAGCACTGGGATCATATGTCCTCAGCCTGGCAAATGACCGTTCGCATACAAGATAGCTATACCTCCTTGCATGCCCAATTAAGTAGGGGACTTTTTGACTCTCCTCCACTGATGTGCTTATGGGAGCAGCCTCTGCAGGTGTTAGGCATTTTCTGCTTGAAGGGGATGCCCTTTCGGTGATTATTGCAGTGAATCAGCCCCCTCTTTTTTTGTCTTGGCAGTTTTCTTCTTTTATTTCAGACATTAGACTACGGTTCCGTTTACTTAGACGTAAAATGGTTTCCAGGAAAATGATTTCCGTATTTTACGGTGTTTACTTANACGGAAATCATTTTACGTCGAAGTAAACGGAGCCTAGATCTTTCTTCCTTTTAAAGTTGGCATGCTTCAAATATTTTTAAATGTATCAATTATCGTGTCCACGCTTTAGCAAAATGGACCACTACCTACCTTATGTTTGGTAGCATTCCTACAGGTTCTCCCATTCTCTTTTCCATCGAGATCAAGAATAGAAAATATCCTCCCATGTAACCCTTTTCCTTATTCTATTAAAAAAAAAAGAAAGGAAAAAGTAGGGGACTTTTTTTTTTTTTTGAAAAGGAATTCATTATCATTGAATAAACTTCAAACAAAAGTAAATTGTTCCAACAAAACAATATCAGTATATCATGGATAGCCCCTGGGATTTCAAACCTTCAGATCTTCTCAATGACACGTTTACAAGCAGCCTCTTTGTTAAGTAGGGGACTTTTTTTGTTTTGAACAAAAGTAATGAAATACGATCCTCTCCTATCCATTTTCAAAATGGACCGGAAGGATTTTGTCCTACAAATTCTAGAGCTACAAATGGGACACTTGTCCCACTAACAAAAAATAATAATAATATATTATTATTTAAGATTTACAAAAAAATAATAATAATAATAAAAAAGGGGTGGCTGGCCACCCCATCTTGGTCATAGTGGGTGGTTGGACCACCCCATTCTAGCTAGGGGTGGCTTGAGAGCCACCCCCACTAGAAAGACAGGGGTAGCCGGACCATCCTAATGGCCCTTGGGAGTGGTCGATCTGGGGTGGCTCATGCCCAACAAGGGTGGTTCGACTACTGCCAAGGGCCAAACGAAAAAAAAAAAAAAAGAATTTGTTTGGCCCTTAGGGGTGGCCGAACCACTCTTAAGGGGTGGGTCTAGCCACCCCTGGCTAGCCATTGGGGGTGGCTCTCAAGCAACCCCAGCTGAAATGGGGTGATCCGGCCACACCTTATGGCCAAGATAGGGTGGCCAATCACCTTTTTTTTAAAAAAAAAATTATTATTATTGTTTTTAATCTTAAATAATTTTTTTTTTTTATTTTTTGTTAGTGGGACAGGTGTCCCATTTGTAGCTCTAGAATTTCTGAAAAGAAATCCTAGCCATTAACTGAATATTCTTTCGTCCATTTTGAACTGGAAAGGATCTTATTCCAAAAATAACGTACCCATCTCTCCATATATTGCAAAATAAAAGAAATGGTTAAATGTATTTCCAGTACCTATGTTTTGTGCCAAAATCAAATAGCTATCTCGATTTTCAAAAATGTCACAAACCGTGCCTATGGTAAGCAAATAAACCCACTTGATACTTCCATCATGATTCTATTAGTTTGTTTGACGGAGCGCCACATACCCTTTACAAGGCGACACATGACGTGGTACCTGTTAGAGTAATGACTCTAAAATTAAGGATTTGATGAAGATTAGATTAGCCTAATTTTAGGGATTTGATAATAATTTGATTACCCTAAATTAGGTGATTTGATTACGATTATATTTATGTGTAAGCTCTATAAATAGAGCATTCTATATTATAAACATTCATTCAATAAGAGTATAATGTAGCCCTTTGAGCTTTATCTCGAACACGAACAAGTGTATGATAATCCTTACACATCAAACATGATACATAATTGAATTAGATAGTGGGGTACGACACAGGGGACACTGGATACTCCTATCAAACCACTTAACTATGCAACCATGATGGTAGACGTGCGAGCATGGCAGCCTAGCAGCTTCAAACCCAACCGGAAGCTCCTGTAAGCAAATCGCACAATCCAAAGCTTCTTCAAGCTTCATCGACTGTACAGCGGATTCTGTCCACAAATAGTACCAACAAAATCTCTCGGTTGGGTCGGAGCAATCGAAAACGACATGGCCGTAGACGTACACGTGGTGCATGTCACTAGGCGACGAACGAACATGCTCCGACAAATCCCTGATGAATTCATCAAGACAATTTCGCTGAAAGAACTCCGGGACGGTCGTGCGGGAAAGCAGAAGGGGTATTATGGATCTTGCGGATTCCTCCGACGACAATAGGCTGCGCTGCACCGGCACATGGACGGGGATGATGTCTCCCCCTTCTGGGTCCTCTGGTTCGAACACAAAGCTCACCCACATCTCACCCTCGGATAACGGCATCGTCACGTTGTTACTTTCCATCGGAGAAGATTAGAAGCTAATTATGAATTAATGAGAGTAAATATATATACTAATTGGATTTCAGAATCCTAATCGTATTTGGATTTGTTTCAATAACACTAGTTTTAGCTTTTTAAGATGATTGGGAATAATTGGCAATAAAAATTCTTCAAAAATAAATTTCCCTTTGATGAAGGGCTTGAAATAATTTGGAAGCTAAGTCAATAATTTCTATTGATGTGTTGGAAAATATATATACATCAAGAGATATGTGAGATTTCAAGTAAATATTATCTAGCTATATAATCTAGAATTTAAATACAAGCTTAAAATACAAAATACAATCTAACAATCTAAGTTATCTAATTAGATAAATTAGATAACTTAGATCTCTAACAGTAATCATTATTCATTGATTACTGTTAGAGATCGACATCTCCTTATCCAACTTTTTTCAAGATAATGAAGATGAAGATCACAACAATTCAAATAATAGTAAATTCAAATAATAAGATAATTCTTATTATCATGTATAGCTTTCAAATTATATTTGATAAAATATATTTCAAATTGTATTTACTTTAGTATTTGATTCTATCTCTTTGTAACAAACTCAATTATATATACAAAGCCTTAGCCAATGTTAAAAGTAAGGCAGCGAGCAATTTAATCTATTGAATTTTATAATTACAAACAATACAATCTCAAGTAGTTGGAATATGATAAGAAGTCTCTCTGTTATCACAAGCAGTAGACTTCTTATCCTGTAGGGACTCTTCAAATAAGTCACGTGAGGGTGTAATGCTAATAGCCTCGCAAGCTAATGGGGACGGAACAAACCATAAGCTTGTCACGTAGAAACCCAAAGCGAATTGAACTAAGACCCTTAGTGAAAATATTAGCAGGTTGATCATGAGTGCTAATGTATTTGATAGAGATATCACGATTGATAACCTTTTCCCTAATAAAATGGTAGTCAACTTCAATATGCTTAGTCCTAGCATGATAGACCGTAGGGTGAAATTTAAAACCGCCTAACCACATCCGCTAACCGCTAACTGCTAATCGCTTTGAAAGCGGTTAGTAAAAACCGTTAGGTGGTTAGCGGTTAATGAGTTTTGAAAAACCGCTTAACCGCTAACCGCTTTTTTTAAAATATAATATATATATTTATATTATATATATTTTATATAATAAGTAACAATGAGTTATTGTAGCTTAGTGATTATTTTGTGTTTATCCATGTGAGTTTATGAACTATTTTGTGTTTTATTTCTATGTTGTGTACAAGACTATAAGTGAAGTGATAATTTTGTTGTAATTTTATTCGTATCTTATATGTTGTAGAAGGTGACCAACAATATTTTAGTATAATGGTCCAACATATAATGCTCACTTTAAACCAACAATTTTTAATGCTAAAATGGTCATGAAAGGGAAAAAAAAAAAATGTTTAAAGTGAGCAAAAAAAGGGTTTAAAGTTAGCTCAAAACTGGTTAAAAAAAAAAAAGGCTCAATAAAAAATGGTTAGTAGAAAAGCGGTTATCTGCTAACCGGGTAGCGGTTTTAACCACTAACCGTAACCGTTATTTCACCCCTAATATTATATTGGATTAGAAGCAAAAGCTAGAGCACCAATGTCAGAACACCATAAAAGAGGAGTAGAGAAGAGAGGAATACCGAGATCCTTAAATAATATCCGCAACCAAAATAAATCAGTTGTAGCAACAGCCATAGCCCGATATTCGGCCCCAGTACTCAAACGTGCAACCATAGGTTGTTTCTTAGCAGTCCAAGAGATAAGGGAGGAACCCAAAAGTATGCCAAATCCAGTCGTTGATCGACGATCATTCGGATCGCTTGCCCAATGATCAGAATCACAAAATTCCTGAAGAATAAGAGGTCCTTTTATGTACCATAATCTATGATCAATAGTCCCTTTGAGATACCGAAGCACACGCTTGGTGGCTGTCCAGTGACGAGTAGAAGGGTTATATATGCATGTGTTGACATAACTGGTTGATAGAAAAAGCAATATCAGGTCTGGTCAATGTGCAATACTGTAAGTCCCCCACTGTTTAGCGATATGTAGTGACATTAGTCGAAAATAATGGATTGCCATTAGCAATGGACATTTTAGAACCAACAAGACAAGGGGATAAATATGGCTCGGCACCCACCATTTTGGACTTGGATGATAAATCTGAAATATATTTTGCTTGCTTCAGATGGAGACCTTGGGAGGACCGAATGGCTTGGATGCCCAAAAAGAAACTCAAGTCACCTAAATCCTTGACTTTACAATCTTGCAGCAATTTTTTTGTAACTGTAACAATATGCAGAGTAGAAGTGCCAGTGACAAGTAGATCATCCATGTAAATCAAAAAAGAAAGATGCACATTACCATGGTGAAATAGAAACAAAGTGCTATCAACAGATGAAGAAATAAACCCAATATCCAGCAACGTCTGAGAGAGGCGTCTAAACCACGCACGAGGAGTTTGTTTAAGGCCATATAAAGATTTATGTAATCTGCACACATGAGAGGGAAAGTGAGAATCAATGAACCCCTTTGGTTATTCCATATACACCTCCTCCAATAAAAGTCCATGAAGAAACACATTCGACACATCCAGTTGTCACACACACCAATTGAACTGGACGACAAGAGCCAAAATAACCCGAATAGTGGAGGTTTTGACAACATGACTGAAGGTTTCAGCATAGTCCATGCCACTCACCTGATCAAAACCCTTACCAACCAATCTCGCCTTATACCTATCAATAGTGTCATCCTGTTAAAAACAAAAAACAAAAAAACAAAACAAAACAAAAATTCATTTGGCCCTTGGGGGTGGCCAGACCACCCCCATGGCCATGGGGGTGGTCCAGCCACCCTGGCCAAGCTAGCCCCAGTTAAAATGGGGTGGTTCGGCCACCCCTTATAGCCAAGATGGGGTGGCCAGTCACCCCTTATTTTTTTAATCTTAAATAATATCTTATTATTTTTTGTTAGTAGGACATGTGTCCCATTTGTGGTTCTAGGATTTTTTAGTAGAAATTCTAACTATGAACGGGATATTCCCCAGAGGATCCTATTCCAAAAGTACCATATATTGCAAAATAAAAGAAATGGTTAAATACCTTTTTAGTACATGTGTTTTGCGTCATAATCAAATAACTATATATACCTCGGTTTTTAAAAATGTTACAAATGGTACCTATGGTAAGCAAATAAATTCACTTGATATTTCCGTCATAATTCTGTTAATTTTTTTTACGGAGTGCCACATACCCATTACACGTGGACTAATACTTGTGGTTTCAAGGCGACACATGGCGTTGTATCTGTGTTTTTGGTTGCCAAGTCAAATTAAAAAATATTAAAAATAAATAAATAAATAAACCATGAAAAAACCTTGATAAAAACACAAAAACTCGAACAGTCCTTCATCAATTTATCTCGAACACGAGCAGGTGTTGGATAATCCTGACACATCAAACATGATATACAATTGAATTAGACAACGGGGAACGACACGCGCGGGACACTGGATGCTGCTATCAAACCACTTAACAATGGAGCCATGCATGATGGTAGCGTGCGAGCATGGCAGCTTAGCAGCTTCAAACCCGCTAATCTAATGTCAAGGTTATATATAATTAGTACGAATCTCTTCTTTTTTCTTTTTTTAATTATGATCGACTAATAAGGTCCACTTATCCGAACAGGTGTTAGACAAGTTTCGGTGCACGAATTGCACCCAATCCTAAACCATCAAACATGTTAATAAAGCAGTACTCACCTTAGCTTAGTCATTTCTTACTAAAATAAATAAGCAAAACACTAAAAGAAATCCTCTACATTCGACTGTTCACACATCCATCTCATTAATATATATGCTATTTATTTCTCTACATTTCTGTTTTCTCTTAATATTTTTCTTCGACGTCTTTCTTTTCCAAAATTTTCTCTTTAGGAAAAATACAATCTTTATAAAATAAAAATAATAATAAGAATCGAATGTAATATTAGATCTCACAATGTAATGAGTATAAAATGAGGAATAATATGAAAGTAAGGAAATAGAGAAAGACACAAAGATTAAGGTGGTTCGGCATATAGCCTACATCCACACACTAAAGCCTTATATGTTACATATTTCCTTGATGTAAGATTTGAGTACATAGCTCTATTTATACAGCTTTAACATAATTTAAAATATAAAACAAATCCCTTGAATTAAGGGTAATTAATAACAAATCAAATCCTCATTAATCAAAAGGATTTATTTCCTTAACATGTAAGACAAATATGCATAAATGAATGAATTGAATGTGAATACTGTTTACATAATTGAATTAGACAGCGGGGGAACGACAAAGGGGACACTGGTTACTCCTATCAAACCACTGAACAATACAGCGACGATGGTAGACGTGTGAGCATGGCAGCTTGGCAACTTCAAACCCAACCGGAAGCTCCACTAAGCAAATCGCACAATCCAAAGCTTCTTCTTCAAGCTTCACCGCCTGTACTGCGGATTCTGACCACCGGGGTGACGTCATAACCTGCCCGTCGGTGCTAATCAAATCCTGATCTGTCCACAAATCGTACCAACAAAAACTCTCGCTTGGGTCGAAGTTATCAACGAAAACATGGCCGTAGACGTACACGTGGTGTATGTCACTAGGCAACGAACAAACATGCACCGACAAATCCCTGATGAATTCCTCAAGACAACGGCGCCGAAAGAACGCCGGCAGGGTCGTGCGGGAACGCAGAAGGGGTATTATGGATCTTGCGGATTCCTCCGACGACAATAGGCTGCGCTGCATCTGCACATGGACGGGGATGATGTCGCCCTCTGCTGGGTACTGTGGTTCGAACCTAAAGCTCACCCACATCTCACCCTCGGATAACGGCATCGTCACGTTGTTTCTTTCCATCGGAGAAGATTAGAAGCTAATTATGAATTAATGAGAGTAAATATATATACTAATTGGATTTCAGAATCCTAATCGTAATTGGATTTCAGAATCCTAATCGTATTTGGACTTGTTTCGAAGTTAGTGTTATGTTTCTAAACTAATCATATATATATATATGGGAAAAATATAATTTAGCCCCTCAAACTACTAGTCATTTGTGATTTAGTCTTTCAATGTTCAAAATGTAATAAAGTGGCCCCTCAAACTACTAAAATGTATAAAAAAAAGGTCACTTATTTTTTTATATTCATATAATACCCCTCCTCTTTTAACAAGTAAAATAATAAAATAATTGTAAAAAAAAATTAAACATTTTTTTTTTGGTAAACAATTTTTTTAAAATACAAAAAAAAGGGGCTAATCAATACAAAAAATTATTTTTTTTTTTTGGGAATATTTTACAAATTGGGCTAATAAATATTTTAAAATTTTAAGATATTTTTTTTAAAAAAATTGAAGTATTTTTGGATTTTTTATTTATTTATTCACCCATTGGTTTTTTGTATTTTTAAAAATTGTTTGGGTTTTTTTACAACTATTTTATTATTTTATTTGTTAAAAGAATAGGGGTATTATAGGAATATAAAAAAAAAAGTAGTCTTTTTGATACATTTTGGTAGTTTGGGGGCTACATTATTACCTTTTGAACATTAGAGGCTATTTTGCAAACGACTGGTAGTTTAGGAGGCTTTTTATATTTTTTCCTATATATAAAAGCCGAATCACTCTCAGAAGTGTCTTAATATTGCGACATATGGCGAAAACCCTTTTTATTTTAAATTTTTAATGCTATACCGGTTTTTTAAGACATAATTTTTTAACCGGTTTTTTCTTAAAAAACCCGATTATTAATTGCGTTTAATTATATTTCAAGAGTTTTTCATATATAAGTTATTTTATAAATTTAGTATTATCAATGTCCAAATCAAATAAGGAAACAAATAATACAAATCAAATCATATATCATATATAATAGCCGAAACCTTATTTTGAAGTGCCTTCAAATCGCGACATGTGGCATGAACTTATTTTTTTTAAAGACTAAAACCAATTTTTTTTTATAAATTGAACAGGTCCATATTATTGTTCTCTCTATCTCTCCTTTTTTCCTCTCTCTCTCTCTCTCTCTCTCTCTCCCGGCCAACTCATTCCACATCTCTCTCTTGAACCGGTTCATAATTTGTTTGTCTCTCCTTTTTTTCCTCTCTCTCTACGTCTCTCTCTTTTTTCTCTCCAATTCTTTCACTCTCTTTCCACGTCTCTCTCTCTCAGTACTCTCCAACATTAACATCTCTTCTCTTTTTTCTCTCTACATCTATCTTCCTCCTTCTCCACTCTCCAACATTAGAGAAAACAAAATCTATTGGCCTAAAAATTCAACTTCTTCTTAACCCTTTTTTTTCTAAGACCAACAATATTTAAACATATTCTAATTTATATAAATTAAACTAAAATTAAAGGTCTTATGTTTTAATTCATTTGAATGTTTATGGATTTTTTTTTTTTTGTAATTTACTCGGATTTTCAAGCATATTTTTAAGTGTCTTTTTTTTCTCTCTCTCTCTACTTTTAAAAGCAATATAATAAGTATTACTAAAAAATAAAGTATATTGATAATTCAACGAATAGTAGGTGTCTATCTCAATTATAGACACGTACTATTTTTCAATGATACTTCTTATATTGTTTAAAAGCAATATATTGTAGACATGTACTATCATTGAAAAAAATTGTTTTATTTAATTTGTATTCCTAAAAAAAAATTATTTATTTTGCTTTGTATTTTTTTTTTAAAATATTCGGAATTATATAGGTCTTATTTGTATTGAAATAAGATAGGCAATTTATTTGATTGCATTAAATCTTGATTGGAAGATTTTGTTTTATTTTGTATTCATAAATTTTATTTTATTTTTCAAATGTTCAGAATTATGTGAATTTTATTTGTATTTAAATATAACCTTTAGTAGGTCTTTTTATTGAAAAAGCGATGATTGATTTTTTAACATGACTATTTTAACCTGTAATAAAGAACCTTGCGCATAGCACGAGTTATATGCTAGGTTATCTATGTATAAATAAATACATAGATACTTCTTCTTCATTTTTGTAGATGTAATAAAAAATGAATTTTCCTTCTAAAATACTTCTTCTTCATTTTTGGATTTATCTTTGCGTATCCATGTATAAATTTGTCACGACCATAAATTGATTATTTTTATATTTATTTGTCTAAAAAGTTTCTTTGTATTGAAATATAATAGGCATCATACCAATAAGATTTGAAGTTTTAATTCATTTGAATATTTTATTGGATTTTTTTTTTTTGGTGATTTGCTCCAATTTTCTAGCATTTTTTTTAAAGTGTTGAAAGAAATTTATTTGATAGCATTAAATATTGAGTGAAACATGTGTTTTATTATGTATTAAAAATGAATAGAGAAGCTTTTGTTTATTTTATTTGTATTTTCTGAAATGATTAGAACTTTATGAGTTTTCTACAAATTTTCTATTAATATTTTGATAATCAGAATTCAAGTTTCATTCTTGCTATTTTTTTTTTCTTTTATACTTTTCATTAAGTGCATATTTGATACACTTAAAAAAAAAAAAAAAAAAAAAAAAAAAAAAAAAAAAAAAAAAAAGTTTAATAATGTACTGATGTATAACCTTTAGTATGTATTTCATTAAAAGATGCATGAAGGATTTTTTCACACAACTACTTTAACTTATAATGAAATGTAAGATGCATGTGATGCGTTTAAGTTTTGAAATTAAATTATAATGAAGAATCTCGCGCTATTATGTGCTAGTTAGTATAATAATTAAAAAAAGAAAAGAAAAGACAACTTAGGATTAGACATATATATATTATATCCAAGAAAATGTAGACCAAAATATTTGTTGTAAGATTGTAAGATATACATCTAGTATAGATTACAAATCAAGAGTCCTCCTTAGGGTTTCTCTCAAGAAAGTCTAGCGGCGAGGGAACAGTCTTCTTCCGGGTGCCGGACGTGAAGGGTGGGGGGTGATTCTCGAGGGTGAGTAAGCAAGAGATATGGAGGATGCGTTAGAAGACTAGTGTGGGTGGATATCGTTGTCAGGAAGGGAAAGAAAGGGCATTCAAATCAGTGAAGGAGAAGTAGCGAAGGAGAGAGAACGGGGGGAAAGGTGTCTCATTGGGAAACTGTGGGGGAGAAGAAGGCCAATAGAGATGCATTCATAATGGTGCTATCAAGAATATGGAGGCTGGCGGGGAGTGTAGTCTTCAAGGAGGTGCAAGATAACATGTGGATCTTGGAATTCTCTGACAAAGACGACAAGAGGAGGATTATGGAGGAGAAACCCTGGTCTTTTGATAGGCAGATTATAGTTCTGGAAAATCTTGATGGTAGCATCCCACCGTCACAGATGCAGTTCTTTTACTCCCCATTTTGGATTCAGGTGCATGATATGCCCCTTTTATGCATGACTAAGGGAATTGGAGAGAAAATTGGGCATTCATTGGGAGAACTTGAAGAGATAGATGTGGCTGGGGATGGTGATGGTTGGGGAAGGTGTTTGCGAATCCGAGTGCGAATTGACTTGCAAAAGCCTTTGGAACATGGTCGAGCATTGGTGCTGAATGTGAAAACATTTTGGGTGAAGTTTAAGTATGAAAAGCTATCGCTTTTTTGCTTTAACTGTGGAAGAATCATCCATGACGACAAAGGTTGCCCTGTTAGACTAAGCCAACGGTGGAACCGTGAAGCAGAGGTTAAGGAATGAGGGGTATGGCTAAGAGTAGACATGAATAGGAGGAAATCTGGGGGCGGGGGTGGTTCTCGGGGAGGCATGGAGGGGCTATGGAGGATGCCGAAAGGAGATGAGCAACCTGACGGTGATGAGATGTTCGAGAAGCACTCAGTTATGGAAAGGGGCGTTTTTTCCAAAAACCTTACTTTCCCGCACCAATCCCGTAAGGGGATGCTCAATGCTATGTATAAGAACCGTTTTAATGAGGAGAAGGGTGAGTCAACGGCAGGGTCCCAAGCAGAAAACAGTTCTTTCCCAAAAGTGAATTCTAGAAGGGGCTCAGGACACATAGAGGAGGTGGGGTCAGATTTTATGCAAGGCCATGTGGAGGAGATTAATGGGATGAGTACACAGCAGGGGCATGCGGCTGTTTCTACTTCACAGGCTGGTGATAGAAGTATTGAGATAGGGCCTCCAACGGGTCACAGCCCAAAAGGGGTCCAAGCCGCAACAGCTATAGCAACAATAGAGGGGGAGCGTGAACTGGGCAACAAACAGTGTCAAGGGGAAGGAATGCATGTTGGAAGAAGTGTGATGATAGATGGGGTGTCAAAAAACAGCCTTAAAACACTACGTTTGGTTGATGAGCAATTGTCAGAGGAGATGGAATGGGGTTTGGGGGAAGCAAACCAAGGGGGGCTAGGAAAGAAAGAAAATTTGAGGACTTGGAAATGGAGAGCAAGAGAAATACCAAGGGAGAGTGGACGGAATAAGGGAGGGGAGCCGAAGGGGTCAAAGCAGAAAACTGGGTTGGTAGGGGAAATTTTGGAGCAAGAAGGTGGAAAAAAGAAGAGCAAATGGGTATAAGGGAATCAACAGATGGAGTTCAAAATATTGGCGGTGGCTACAGAATAGCCCTTCCAGGCCTAATGATTCTTATAAGTTGGAATTGTCGAAGGCTTGGGAACCCTCGGACAGTTCGAGACCTTTGCTAGATGGTGAAGGAAAAGAAACCCAATATATTGTTTCTCATTGAAACAATAAGCAGGAAAAAGCGTTTGAAGTGGTTGCGTGTGAAGTTGGGGTTTGAAGGTGTATTTGTGGTAGACCCAATTGGTAGAAGTGGGGGACTTGCTTTGTTTTGGAAGGATGAAGTAAAACTAGAAATTCAAAACTATACAAGAAGGCATATTAATGCGGTGGTTATGCTACAAGACGGAAGGTCTAGTTAGAAGCTTACAGGTTTTTACGGACATCCAAATAGTGCCAAACGGAAGGAGTCTTGGGAGCTACTGAACCACTTAAAGCTTTTCTATCCTCAGCCTTGGTTGTGTGCTTAGTGTGGAGGGTTGGGGATGGACGCTCTATTAAACTATGGGAGGATAAATGAGTGGAGTCGCCAATCACTTATGCTATCCAATCACCGGTCCAAATTTTAGACAGAAATGCTACGGTTAGTGAACTCATTGATTGAGATACTAACTGGTGGAATACAAATTTGTTGGATGAAGTTTTCTCTTAAGAGGAAGCTGCAAAAATTGGAGGTATGGCCCTCTGTCCTAGTGGAACATGTGATCAACAAGTTTGGGTGGGAAACAAAAATGGAGAGTTTTTAGTGCGTAGTGCATACCACTTTGGGAGGGAAAGATGTGAGATGGCAGCAGGTGGGAGCTCAACCCCCATCTAGTATGATTTTCATTTGGAAGAATATATGGGCCCTGAAGGTTCCACGAGCAGTGGTTGTTTTCCTCTGGAAAGCATGTAGCAATATTTTGCCTACGAAAGAGAACCTTTATAAACGTGGCATCTCTCCAGATCTGGTAGCAAGGAGGAAACGGTGATGCATGTGCTGTAGAGCTGTCCGGCAGCTATGGATGTATGGATGGAGTCCTCTAAGCGGCTTCAAAAATAGAATAGCGAGGAGGATAGTTTTATTGATTTATTTGAAAGGGTCCTGGAGCACTTGGAGGAAGGAGAGATTTAGAGTTTTTCTTATGTGGCTCGGCATGTGTGGTTTAGAAGGAATAAGATGGTTTTTGATGATGACTTTGCATCCCCTGCAACTGTGAACCGGATCTCAACAGAACAGAAGGACCTGTATGATCTTGCAGAAAATCGGCCATCCCGAAGAGGCCCGTCAGTTACAGCTCCTATGGTGATAAAATGGGAGAATCCACCGATTGGTTGTTTGAAAATAAAGGGGAAAGTACGGATCACCCCCCTAAAGTTTGTGATGATTTTCAATTCGGCCATTGATGTTTAAAAAATCGCAATGTGCCCCCCCGAAGTTTCAAAATTTCTCAATGTAGGCACTTTTTCCCAAAATGCCCTCAACAGTAACTTTTTTATTCCCAACATGTCCTCAATTGTGATTCTGGCGAAAATCTCACCGGATTCCGGCGAGATCTTGCCGGATTCCGGCAAAATCTGAAAAATTCGCCGGAATCCGGCGAAATCCGATGAACCCACTTCTCCGACGCCATGTTCCCGGCCAAATTTGCTCTTTTTCGACGATTTTAGGCCCTAAAAAGATCAGAAAAGAGAGAGAGAGAGAAAAAAAAAAAACAAAAAACAAAAAACAAAAGCCGACCAGATTTCGCCGGATTCCGGCGAATTCGTGCTGGATTCCGGCAAGTTTTCGCCGGAATCACTGTTGAGGGCATTTTGGGAAAAAATTTTTGAAAGTGCCTACATTGAGAGAAATTGAAACTTTGGGGGGGCACATTGCGATTTTTTAAACATCGGTAGCTGAATTAAAAATTGCCCTAAACTTCAGGGGAGTGATCCATATTTTCCCTGAAAATAAATTAGGACGCGTCAGTTGATCCAGTTCGATGGAAGACAGGAGTGGGTGTAGTGTTACGAAATCATGAAGGTGAAATAGTGGTTGCACAGTGTATAACCAAGAATCTGTTGTCGAATCCCATGGTGGCAGAAGCAATGGGTGTCTGGTGTGCTACAAATATGTGTAAAACTATGAAGATCATGAAAGTAATGCTGGAGGGGGATTCTTTGGAGGTAGTACAGGCCTTACAAAAAGAAGGAAGCTGCTAGAGCATTTATGGGCAATTTATTAATGATGCTAAGACTCTTTTACATGGGGTGCACAGCTGGGAGGTTCGGCATGTGAAACAATTAGCTAACACGGTTGCACACAGACTAGCTCGTATGGCTTTAGTCATGGGGGAGGACCACTTGTGGAGAGAAGAAATTCCCGATTGTATTCATGAGATTGTAAATTCGAATTAAGTTTGGCTGTTTTAATGAAAGAAGGGAATTCCAATTCAAAAAAAAAAAAAAAAAAAAAATTGTTGTAAGGGTGAGATTCAATATCTAGTACTTATAGTCGGTGCATCTTTTATTTTTATTTTATTCAAGCCTAATCGTATTTGGTTTTGTTTCAAAGTTAGTGTCACGTTTCCAAAGGTGGGTAGTCTCCAATGAGTAATTCAATCGGCTGTGATCACGCCTAATGAAGTAGAGATCATTAGTTCGAATTCCCCCCTCATCTTCCCTTGTGTGAACATGTCAAAAAAAAAAAAAAAGTTTCCAAAGGCGGGTAGGAAAATTGGGTACTTTTGTTGCGGGTGTTTTATTTGAATAGTAAAAAGAATAAGAAGTGATTAATGTGGTATAAAGTCTCTGATGACTGAAATCAGTGATATTCAAGGCTACCCCCATTCCTCTATCAATGCAGATAAAGAGGTTGTTATTTGAGAATGATTTATAAGAGCAACTACTAAGAGAGGAATAGATGCGAAAGCCAAAGTTGAGAAAGCTATGGTTCATCTGTACAGATCTTAATACCAAATTTTTTTCATGCCTTTACTGTGTATTGTCGTAGCTACAATTTCATTTGAAGTCTAAAATCTTATTATGGTTCTTCTATTTGTGGTAGGGGTGAAAAGGCGGGCGGTTAATAATCCCTACTAACTGCACTAACTGCCTAGCCAATTACGGTTAGCGATTAAAAGTTTTTTTTAAAACCGCTAACCACCTATATATATTATATTTATATTTTAAATAATGTACAATGTCGTTTTTGTGTTTAAAATTTTAAATATATATAAATGTATAAAAATCTAGAAACGATGTCGTATGCAATATGATATTAGCATACAAACGACGTCATTTTGATTTAAAAATAAAAAATAAAATTTTTAAAATTTCTTCTTTTAAAAAGCGATTAGCAATTATTAGAGTTACACACCCTTAACCGCCTAGTGAATTTTAATAACCGTTAACCGTAACTGCCTTTTCACCCCTAATTTATGGTAGAATAATATTGGTGCTTTTCTAGTGGACCATTTCAACAAAAAGTTTTCCGCTTCTCATCCTCCTTTGAATGATAGTTTGCCAGATTTAGTGAAGGATGTTATTTCTATCGAGGAGAATGCTCTTATTCGTACTATTCAAGATGGATATGAAATAATTTATGTCAAATTCACCGATCATGTAAAAAATTGTCAACTCTTGATGGGTATGACATAATTCATGTCAAATTCTCCGATTGTGTAAAAAAATGTCAAACCCTATCAAAAGTAGCACTCTGGCTCTTTACAAACCATGCCCCTCTAACTCACAATCATATATGCAAAATTATATAGACATATTTAGCTATTCAATCTCCAAATTTCGGTTCTCAAATTTAGCACATGTGGAGATGAACAACTTTCAGAGAGAGTATGGAAAACTTCAAAACCTATTACTTAAGAATCAAGGGAAGACGAGATAGAGCTTAAATGTGGTTTATATTTGCTCAGATTTCCTAAAGATCATGGGGTGAACTGAATAGGTGACAGTTTTTTTTTTTTTTTTTCAATTCAAGACTAATAAAGAAAGGTTCAAGAAGGCTTCTTCATTAGTACACTGCTTTTCCTGGCGTGATGAAGGGAGACATCAAAAGAAACCAAACTTCATTAACCCATCTCTCCAGAAATTGCAGAACAAAAGAGGTGCTTTTAAACTTGCAAATGTTGAATGGCCGTGTGAACATCCTTGTCACCCCTGCCACTGCAGCTAACGACAACCTTTGTTTTGTCTGGTAAAGAAGGGCAAAGCTTCTCTAGGTAAGCCAGTGCATGTGATGTCTCTAGAGCTGGAATTATGCCCTCCAATCTAGATACTCTCTTGAAGGCTGCATCAGAAATGACACAAATGTCACTGAATATTGCAAACAGGAAAACTCGTTGCCTACTAACTTACTGAATCAGTAGGATTACATGCCAAATTACATCCATAACAGGCCTAAAGAGCATACTTTCAGGGAGATCCTTTGATTTGGTGAATGAAAATCAGATTTTAGTGCTATTTTATCATCTATAATTTCTATGATCGAAGTTTGAAAAGCCTCGAAAAATACGCCTATTATGTGTGACTATCAAATTGAGCATATTCATTCTTCACTGAACAGATTTAACTATGCCAGCAGGTATGCAAACACACTATAAGTAGCAACAATGTCAAAGACCTTAGATACTCATCAAGGTGTAATCCCCATACCTTCTAGAGCCTCCTCATCAGTGGCGCTATGGTATTCAGCTCGCCCTCTCTCTTTTAGAAAACTATGCTCTGGTCCAACGCCAGGATAATCCAAGCTATATTTGATCATGATGAAGAAAATCAATTTGAGTAAACAAGATAGTAAAGAGGCAATATAGTGCATGGACAATAAGAAAGGAGAATTTTGGCCTTGTTTCTTACCCTGCACTAATCGAATGAGGCTCAATTATTTGTCCTTCATCATCCTGCAACAAATAGCTCATGGCCCCATGCAATACTCCAACTTCCCCTAACGTCAAGGTCGCGGCGTGCTTGCCGCTGTTTAATCCATGACCTGCGGCCTCAACGCCGACCAACCTGACATCTGAGTCTCCAACAAACTCATGGAAGAGTCCCATGGCATTAGAACCTCCACCAACACAGGCAACCAGCACATCTGGCTTTCCACCCCATTTCTCCAATGCCTGTCTTCTTGTTTCTTTCCCAATTATTGCATGGAATTCTCTGACCATCATGGGATATGGATGTGGTCCTGCAACAGACCCCAAGATATAGTGTGTTGACTCCACATTAGATACCCAATCTCTTATAGCCTCTGATGTAGCATCCTTAAGAGTTGCTGTCCCGGAGTGGACTCCTCTAACCTGCATCAGAACAAGAGTTGAAAATTCTTATTCAACACATCAGCCAAAAGTGTTTCCACCTAAATCAGCATGCATGTCTTAGGTTAGTTACAAGTTAGCTCGACTTTCTTGTACTGAAGTTGCAATACTAATAACAGTTTCAATGTAATCTGGCCATAGTTCCTATTTAGTCCCAGGTACAAATTATTAGATCTCAGTCCCAACCTCCCAAATCTCGCAAGACCCTAAACTGAGGGAACCTAATGTAAATGAGATTATGAGAGATACAACTGAAAGAAATAAGAAGGCACTAGTGTCATAATTTGATCATGCTCACTAAGCTTGCTTAGTGGGTGAAGTCTGTTGGGGTTGACCCAAAAAAGAACCAATCAAAAGCCCTCAATTTCTGAGATGCTGAATGAATACTTATGATTCCAGTATATGCCCTCAATGGTACTCTAAATAGAGATTGCTAAAGCAAGTTATAGATTTCAGTACAGGGTTTTTGAACCAATAGACCTTTCTTCATAAACCAACTAAAAGCTACCTACATACCACTATAAGACATCTATGCTGCAAAGCTAGTTGCCTGCCTATCATACCTATGCCACTGTGACATAAACATTCATAAAGAGAACCTACAAAATGCATTCATGTAGTCTTGCTAGTCAAATTGGTAAAATTCTTCTCTATGTTGTCTGTCCCCACACCCCAACTAATAGTAACAAAATCCAACAAGTTTTGTGAGAAAATAAATGAAAAATGAAAACTTATGGTTCAAGTTTTCCCAATATTGATGAAGGAAAACTAAACAAAATCTTCTGAGGACTAGAAAAGAATCAAACCTCAGCACCCAGAAGCCGCATTCTAAACACATTAAGGGCTTGCCTTTCCATGTCTTGGGCGCCCATGTAGACAACACACTGCAAACCAAATCGAGCACATACAGTAGCAGTTGCAACTCCATGCTGACCAGCTCCTGTCTCGGCAATTATTCGCTTTTTCCCCAAACGCTTGGCAAGCAATACTTGACCAATAGCATTGTTAATTTTGTGAGATCCAGTGTGGTTAAGATCTTCCCTCTTCAGATATAAATGAGGGCCCTCTCCATTTGGACGTCTATAATGCTCTGTAAGCCGCTCAGCAAAATAAAGAGGGCTTTCACGTCCAACATAGTCTTTCAAAATTCCATCCAGTTCTTTCTACAATGACCAAAAATATACATAAATGAAAATTATGAAAAATATATAAATAACAAGAACAATGATAAGGGAATTAACAGCTTTAAACCAAGCTCTTTTAAATTTTCAAACATATTAGAAACGAAAATTGTAACGTCAATAGATCAATAGTTTATCTGCCTCAGCCACATATGTTAAATGCTTTCCACTGCTACATATCTTACATGGTTAAACTAACAGGAATTCAACTTTCTATAATAATAATTCCTTTGAATATCCCGTGGAAATATATAAATCCATTGTCTATTACCAACCATTAAAATTTCCGTAGCCTTTAGTTACTGTGCCTGACAAGCCAGCAGATAAACACATGATAAGAAAATAGTGTTTTTTTTTTCTTTTTTTTTTTTCTCTTATTATCTCTTCTTGATCAAAAAACAAAGCATTTGACAGGTAACACAGCCTTTAGACAAAAGAAAAAAAGATTAGGAATCTTTAGAATGGAAAAATTCTTTATAAGTTGATTAATTATCTTCTTCAATTTTGTTTAAGTATAAATTGATTCCCACACACGTACGTAACAGAACGTTTTCCATATATTCAGAAACAGTGAAACACCCAAACAAAATTCATTGCTAAAATTTAATTATATCGAACCTGGAAATCTTCATCGTTTGCGAGGGAATGGAAAGCTTTCTCAAGCTCGGTAAGAGCGGGTAGAAGGGTTTCAGGGACGTACTTTCCGCCGAATTGTCCGAACCGACCGACGGAGTCCGGCCTCTGCAAAGTTGTAAAATCGTTTTCTCTCCCATTGATGTTACATACTGTAGAACCTTGACCGGTGACATTGCAAGATATGGATGAGCGCTTGGATTCGGGCCGACCCAGATGGAGATTCTTGGGTTTTGATGGGAGTCTGAGGGTGGTGAAGGAAGGGAGACAGGTTTTGGGAAGAGACGTAGCATGGCATGTGGAAATGGCCATGTTGAGAAAAACAGAGAGAGAGACAACGTGCTTAGCAAAAGACAGAAAATTTTGTGCTTCGTTGGGTATCCGTTTTTTGGTCTTTAATATGACTTGGACGTGATAATTGTGTTTATTAGAGGTTGGTGGAAGGCACCCATTGAGAAAAATTAGGAAAGAAATCTGATTTATTTTGTACAAGAGTGCTGATTTTGGATGATGGTTGGTACATTAAAACACTACCAAAAATTGACAAATAAATAGTACGGATCCAAGCTTTCTCTTTTCCCAAATAATGGCTTTTTGTCCCAAATGGAATGCTTCGTCATTTCACTCATTTTATCGTTTAGATTTTTATTTTTATTTTTATGTATTGAGTAATGCTAAAATGAGAAATTCTCCTGGTATCTTTTCAAATGTGATGTAGTTTTTAAAAATAATATTAAATTTGAAATGATCATTATTAAATTTTGATTTATTACTTATTGTAGAAACTACATCACATTTGGAAGGGCACAATTTAGTATTACTCAATACTCATGCCACATCATTATATGAATTAGGAGTCTTTTAGTACACCCATTATAAAAGCATGCTGAAATACCACCAAACCCAAATACATAAGCGTCTAAGCTTAACTATGCTATATTAATTACTCACACTCATGACATATTTTCAATGTAAGACTCTAAACATGTCTACACTTACGTGTGTATACTCAAATCTTTCTAAATTGTAGTACGCAACAGGTTCTGCCAAGCCAAGTTCAATCATCTACACGGTTTCACCGAGCTCAATTCAAACGGTCGATAGTCAGCTCAATTACATCCCTAGTTGTACCTGATGAATCTTTGGCAGTATAATGCAACAAAGATATCTTGGAACAGAGCTGCTATACATGCATGCCAAGAGAACATTGGTGAGACCTGTAAAACTTCGCACAACTGTTTGCCCAATCTTCTAATATAATGGGGAAGTCTAGCTTTTCCATGCACCTTCAAGAATTAAGGTCCTGTGTTACCCTGTGGCCAATTAAATATCTTAATATCTCACACAAATCCACTGATACCCACAATCTATAGAAAGCCACATACTTTGAGAGACTCTGCCGCTCTTGCTAGCCACCTGCTTTCACAATCACATGATCCTTTTGTTCTTTTCTTCATAGGAAAGTATAGCCTGCCTTTCTGTAATCCAGCCTATCCAGGGATCTTTCATCTTCAATGAAATTAACAGAGTGGTGAAGGGAAACATTGCACAGAGAATCCAAATACCATTTCTAATAAGGTAGACACGAAACTTACACAAACAATTAGGGAGAATAACGGCAATTAATCAGCTTATGACTCACAAAAGAAACGAATTTTAATCGAGTGAAACAAGCTCCAGGGTCAAGCTTAAGAGAAACCATCTCTAAGTCCAACCATACAAATTCCTTTTTCTCATTAATCGAATATGGATGACAATCAAACAGTTAAAAATAACACCATATCTTGGTTAGGGGTTCCACCACTAAATCAAAACCTTCAAAACACATCAAGACTAAATCAGGAAGTCACCAAAATGATTTCAAACCCACTCAAAGTTACAAAATTTGAGCTGCTAAGTTGTATCTCAAACCCTCTTTTTCCTGCCCAACAGAGGTCTCTTGCCAATGGCTGAAGTGCTATTGCCAGAGTGTGGCAGCAGCCCACGCAGAATGGCTAAAACACCTAGACCCAAGAGTGGGAAGTACATCATCAACAGCTTATCGGATGCCTTTCCAGACCCCAGTAGTTCTGATAATATTGCAACCTGAAATTTAGACAAATGCACAGAAGCAAGAGATCAATAATCTAAAGTGGATTTCTACCAATGTGACAAAGTCTACTTTGGTGTGGAAGCCAGCAGACCTACACATTTACCAGACAAACAATTTCCATTACAATTTATAGAAGGTTAGGCAAGAAAGTTTAGGAGTTTATGCGACATATCCTACTGTACTACTGACCGCAAGACTTGGTAGCTTCACCAATCTAGTTTTCATCCTGATTGAACCCTTAAAATGATAAATTATAAGTTAAAAAAAAAAAAAGTTAAATTAATCTTAACCCCTTCAACTAGTACTCATTTATACATTTTTCTTAGCACGAACTACCATTTGTCTTAAACAATCATTTATTAAAAAAATAAATAAATATAAAAATAAAAATAAACCTTCCTTTAGGCCAGCTCTTTAAATCAGATAGAATCTTGATCACGTGTCATGCACGTGCGTTTTTTAGATCAAACAGGAGGGGTTTTTTTGGCAGATGCCGCAGATGTAAAGTTGATGGGTTAAGAACTTAAGTTTAATTAACCAAGACAAATTATCATCATATGATGGATAGATGGGATCCAACTATGCAGCCGCCGTTGCTCAATGCATCAGATCTGTATTTTTCAAGCTAGTTCACCATTTTGGCAAGGATTTAGTCCACAGCTTATATCAGATAAAACTAGCAAGATTACGAGTTTCACAGATTGTTTTAGACAGGCTGGTTTATAGGAAAATTTGCAACAAACCCATTTCACCAATACCAAAAAGAGTTATCATCAGCTGAATCTGGGACCTAAAAGCAATAATAATGGTAAAAAAAATGATTTTTACTATGGAATGGAACCCAGCAAAGCATATAAGAGAGAGAGAGAGAGAGAGAGAGAAATTACCATGGAGGTGATGCAAGAGGCCCCATAGAGCAGGCACGTGGTATTAAACCAAGGCTTCCCACCGAGAATCCCATACAAATTGAGTAGCGCGAGTGGCCACTGAAAGAGAAGCTCGAGCCATACAATCCCAACGAAGAAATGGGGCTTCTCCGCCACAAGATAGTCGCCGTACTCGTGTGAGTACCAGTTCTTGAGGTCGACGATCACTTGCGGGAACAAGCTGTGAGGAAGACACGTCTGCGCGTCTATCAGCGGCGCTGCGAGTGCGATCACCAGAAAGAAGAGGAAGAGAACGGCGTCTGTGAGCTTCAGTAAAGCACCCATTTTGATGATTTTGTTCCGGAGATTGCTTGTTTTTGTGCTTATCTGTGAGAGAAAGAGAGCAAAATGGGGATCTGGGATGTTGAAAATTCAACGGAGCCGATATTTATACGGGCTCGGAATAAGCTACAAGAAGAAGAAGAATAGGAAGGAAAAGTGGAATTCACTGGCGAATTTGGGTCGTTTATTATTATTATTATTATTATTATTATTATTATTTATTTTTTTTAATTTTTTAACTAGACCGATTGATTTCGTTAATAAAAGATCAAGGATTCAAGAGAAGAACAAAAAACATATAAAAAATAAAAAAATAAAAGATCAAAAGTATAACGCTTTTACAACACATAATATAAAATTTTGAAAAATCATAACCAAATGTTATAAGGCTACAAAATTATAAATATAATCAAACAATTCTTATAATGAAGTACATATCTATGACTTCAAATTTTCGCTATCCTAGGTACAAATCTGCTCCGAATAGATTATATGTAAAACGTGAGTAGCTATATACCAAAAAAAAATCCAGCCTTAGGAGATAAATCCACACAACGATCTACTCCTCAACCCAAGGGTCAAAAGACAAATTTAACCATCCATTGTCGCCAAATATAAAATTTTAAAATTTTTGCCAAAGTGGTCATAGGCAGAAAACTCATTTTAATAAAGGTGAAACTTTTGAAAATCCAAAAAAATAAAAAATAAAAAAAAATGGTAAAGTGATCAACCATATGAATCAAATTCATATTTAACCCTTAAATTTTGTATCATGACACTATGACAGTTTGGCTCCATTAACCGATCAAAGGGTTGCATTTATGGACTCAACTTCTTGAATCGAATTTGCCATGCCTAGTATACTTTAAAATATGAACATATCTTAAGCACTATGAATAATTGTAATATAAAATTATAGATTCTGTTTATATAGTTGATGGCACATCGGTAGTTCAATTAAGGAGACTTATTAAGACAAAAAAGTAAGTAAAGATGACCTGTCGGAAGTGACAGCAGAAAACACTTCAACGCTTAACTCAATGAAGTATTTTAAAGAAAAACGCACTAACTCGAGGAAATGGTGATAATCTGGGGATGATCACACTATAATTAGTGTAGTCATTCCCATACCCTATCATAAGTCTTCCATGAAAGTTATGCTAAAGTGACATGATATGACTCTTAATAATGAGTCACATCACAACTCTTTAAATAGAGTAGAGAATCAGAGAACTTAGGTTACTTCCTACATTATTCTACATTCTTTGTTATTTTCTCATACACTTTGTCTTCCATAGAATATTCACCCTAAAAGGAGATTCTTACTATTAAATCTATTATTTTCCATCAAATGAAAGGAATTTGAAATGAAAAAGATCATTTTCCAAAAGATAAGCATGCCTCAATAAAGAACTATTACTTTCATTTATAGGACTTCAATGATCAATCAATCCTATTTTATAATTTTAGTATTATTACAGTTATTGACTCCATATTTATCATATTCATTAATTTTATATTTGTTACAAAATAAGAATTTGTAAGAAATAATAAAATATAAAATACTCAGATTAGAAAATAAAAATGATGACTAGAAATGAGGGAAATCTATCTGGTAAAATAACTTAAAAAGGGAAAGAAAAAACGTGTAAAGCCAAAAGCGGTGTCGTCTTGGAGAAAGGCTCGGAAGACAAAAAACTGTTGCCAATTGCTTCTCTGGAGTATTTTGGAGGATCAGAGAGAGGAAGAGAAATGAGCGAGACAAGGCCGGTGCCGAGGAGAGAGAGCCCATGGGGGACGCCAGAGGAGGCGCACCGTCAGCCAAAAGCCCATAGATGCAATGACAGAGCCGAGGATGTCATCCAAGTAAACCTCATACTCTTTAACCAAAACCCTCCCTTTGCATACACTTTTGTCAATTTTTTCACCTATTCACTTACTGATCTGCAAAAAAGCTACACCTTCTAACTGCTTGTATTTATAATCTCTGGTTCTGATGATTGTAACCTTTAAAGTTCAGTCTTTTCTTGGGTTTGTCTTGGTTAATTTGATTGTACATTTATAGGGATCTGGTGTGGGAATGGGGGTGTTGGGTACTCTTGGGAAGTTGAGGGTTTGTGGGTTTTGATGGGTTTTAATTGGGGCTTATGTTTGTGCTTATTTTAGTGGGAATTTGTGTGTACGATAGAGGGGTGGCCCTTTTGGTTATTTGTTTAGTCGAAAACTCTTTGCTTGCCTATCAAATTAATGAAATTGAGCTCACTTTTGGATTCTAGCCTGCCAAATTAGTATAATGAAGTGCCATCCTTTTTTTGGTTTAGGAGCTAAAATGAGCTCTCTTTACCCCCCGGCCAAATAAAGAAAAAGAAAGACATAAACAGGATAAAACACTGGCTTGTGGGTTTGGATTTAGAGGAGAACTATTTGGCCTGCTTTTTTCATAGGGGCTCGAGTAATG
Organism: Carpinus fangiana; assembly: GCA_006937295.1. NCBI lineage: Eukaryota > Viridiplantae > Streptophyta > Magnoliopsida > Fagales > Betulaceae > Carpinus > Carpinus fangiana. The sequence continues at coordinate 2,866,621 of CM017326.1, read as the reverse complement.
ATATAAGGAACACTAGAATCCTCTCAAATGTGATGTGACTTTTAAAATCACCATTGAATTTGAAATGGTCATTATTGAATTTCGATCTATTGGTAATTTTAAAAGCCACATCATATTTGGGAGGACTCTAGGAGGACTCTCTAGTCTTCCTTATATCACTCTATTCATAAGGGCTTTGTCCAAAAATTCCCACTGGCTTCTGTATATGCTTCTAAGGATGTAACATTAGCATCCACAACAATAGTTGTCCTAGTTGCAATTTCAGTGTCTTTGGTGACGGAGGAGAACTCAATTGAGGATGGTTGTGTGGATGATTGTGAGCTGTCAATTACTTGGGTAGTTGTTGGATTTAGAAGAGAGGTTTTATATATTTGCACCAATGAGAACATATTGTGGACTCGGAAGTGTAATGAGGAGGAGTGAACTAATAGGTAATAATACTGGAGTTAAAGAACAAAGGAGGTCATTCAATTTTGACTGTTATAGAAATTGAAGAAGATGAAGATACATATATATATTCACCAATGAGAACATATTGTGGACTTGGAAGTGTAATGAGGAGTGAAATAATCGGTGATAATACTGGAGTTAAAGAACAAAGGAGGTCATTCAATTTTGACTGTTATAGAAATTATAGAAGAATTTTGACAGGGAAGAAGATGAAGAATGATGATAACATATGCAAGAGCAATGACAACAATAAGAAAATGAAAACCGTTTTTCATTGAAGAAAATTTTATATTTGGGCGACCAGCAACAGAGGCACTAGTAGCTTTATGAGACAGAAACAAATAAGTCAAGAACTAATATTGGAGATAGATTAATAAAAGCAAATTAAAGATTCTTCCAATCCACCATTTCAAGAGCTAAAAACAGGCCTTTCCACTGAATATCTTACCTGCCATACATAGTAACAGAAGCTATTAGCTTTTTGTCTTCCTATGATGTCCTTGTACCTTTCTTCAATCCACTTCTATCACATCAAGGTTTCATGTTTGTGCTTGATTTAAGTTGGAATTTTTTGGTGTGAGAGTGAGAATGGATGGGAATGCCTTTTTTTTTTTTAGTTGAGAACCCTCTCATTACCTACATTGTGAAATTGAACTTGCTTTGGTATTCTTGCCTGCCAAACTATACTTGAAGTGCCATTCTTTTTAATTTAGAAGCAAAAATGAGCATCTTTACTCAAGCAACCAAAAGAAGAAAAAGAAAACTTAAATAGAAAATAACATTAGCAGCAAATATGGCATGAAAGTATGTCGGAAAGAGGAACATGTAATAAGTGGCCATTACGTTTTAACATGGAGAAACCATAGCACTGGTAGAGGGCAAGGGATTTTAGAGGATGAATTGCGAGAGGATGGTGAAACATAAGCTCTTTGGTCAGAGGATTTATCTTGAATTTATGGTTTTACATGTCATTTGCGTTGCACTCAGTAGCATAATTGATTTCCTCAGAAAATGACCATCTTTGAGTTGATTTAGGTGAAATTAGTTTCAATTGTAATGGAGATTTGGTAGGACATGCATATTGAATTTTTTTTTTTAAGTGCATAGTTGATTTTTCTGGGTTGATGTTTGTGTGGAGGAAAAGAATCAATCTTATTTATGGTTTTTAGTTAATTAGAATCTCTCCTTATCCCCCTGCAATGTGCAGCTAATGGAAAAGTCATGTTAAAAAGGGCTGTTGACTGTTTTCTTCCAGTTTCCTTTCATGCGTGTTTAAAGAAATGGAAGATTTGCCTTTACTCCTCTTGGATTCAATTAACATTGGCTTGTTTTGTAGGCATGTTTTGAGGGAAACCCATTTAAGACAGTTCCAGGACCCTTCAAGCTCTTCTGGCAATGCATGCGTTCTAAACCTGGGTATGGTTGATGTTTAGTATGCAGTTCCAATCAGTTCTTTTAAATGTATACTCAACTATGTACGAATAGATCCATGGAATCTATTCACATTTAAATACGAACCATTAAGTGCTAAACATATCTCATAAATGCCCTCAATTTAGTTGTTGAAAGATGGTTAAAAACGAAAAAAGAAAAAAGAAAGATGGCTCTTTAGAGCTGCTCTTCTGGCCACGATTTTCTATTTTCAGCACTCCACAAGTTGAAGCCTGTTATGGTGGCACATTAATCTGAAGGTTATTGTTATGTTTGTGGAAGTGCATTCAGCAAAATCTTTAGATTTATGTTAATGCCACCATTATGTGAACAGTGTTTGTGGTGGTGCAGGGAGGAGCCAACGGAGCCATATACCTATTTGCAGTTTGATCCCCCAAAGACAGAGGTGAAACTTGAGTGAAGCTACTTTGCAGAAAGCCTTCAAGACAATTTTAGTTTTAGGTGCAGTTTTATAATTTCCAAACTTCCAGTTTTCTTGTCTATGAAATATGAGGCTTACATAAAGTTGGAGTGACACTAAGATTTTGGCTTTCTATTTGATAATAAAGATGTTAAGTGCACCCCAAAATTTACCAAAGTAATCATAATTTATACCATCGGTCATGGATAACTTTGTCTTTTTATCTTATGTATTGCTACATCCTACATGGTTGCTTATACTGCATCACAGAGTGTCCCATGCCAAACGATGAAAGATTTGCCATTGTTCAATTTTCAAATATTCCTGTAACTCAAATGTGGGAATTTCAGGCTTTAAGAAACCTTTTGCTAATCTAAAATATCACAGACCACAATTTAGAATAAAAAAGATCAGTGCATGCTTGGATGTCTTGTGCTTAAAAGTTTACTTTGTTTTTGTTTTTGTTTTTTTTTTTAAATTAAAAAAAAAAAAATTAGAAAAGAGAAAAGGAACATATATGATTCTAGGAAAGATGTGATCTGTCTTGACTGAAATATGTTTTCTCCTTGACTGCTGGTTAATTGATGACAAGAGTATCATGGATAATTACATATTAAAGGCATAAATTTGATAAGGAAAAAGCAAACAAGTATTTTCCGACATTTGTGTTGGTAGAGGGAGGTGGTTGATTGTTAGAAATGGACTATTTTTGTAAACAGCGATGCAAAGTCTCTGCTTTTTTTTCTTTTTTTTTTTTTCTTTCTCTTTTTCTGCTTTGAAGTCTTTCTACAATTGCTGAACATGAACAACACAGATGTTATTCATAGTTGGAGATGCGGGCTCTTCCCGCCTCTGCCTTTCTCCATGACATTCAAAGCTGCAGGAGGTGGATTGACAACCATGAAAAATCCGGTGACATGCTCTGACTCCAGGTCATTTTCTTGGGATTTAGACAGATTTTTTTTTTTTTCTTTTTTTTTTGCTATATCTACAGATTAATATTCTAAAAATCAATCATGGGCTCTCCCACAGTCAGATTCCTCTCCACAGTCCATGGCAGGTCAAAGAGCTTTGCAGTGATGAATTTGAAGATCTTATTGACATTGATGTTGTAGGTTGCACTTGAAAAGAATAGGGTCGCATTCAGGGCCTTCGCTAATGCTCTTGCCTGCCAAGAAATAAGATTAATTAGAAATCATCATATCACACTATGCAGATCATATGAGCTTGAAAATGGTTAACTTCATTATGCAGATCATATGAGCTTGAAAATGGTTAACTTGGTTAGTTTGTGAGCCCCCGTTGTCCTTAAAGGAGGTAGTTAGCTACAGAGCCTCTACCATCATTGAAATAGTTGTTGGATTGATGGTGTCTCCTTAAAATAGGGTGACAGCGTGCCCCATTGTTCCTTGAATTAGGTGTCTCCTTAAAGTGAGTTGTTGGTTAGTTTTATGAAACCAAACTATCCTTAAAATGAGTGGCTGTGTTGCATGGCACCAACATCGTTTGAATAATGTTAAAAATCACATTTTTTATCTCGTAATTATCTCACAGCGATGATTTGTTAGTCTCAAAAAACCCTTAAATTTTTTATTTTTTTATTTTAATAATGACTGATTCAAGAATTGGTTGAGACTGTCATGTCAGTATTGTGAGATAAAAAATAGATTTTAACATTATTCAAATCATTTCAGCTAAAAAAAATATTTTTATCTCACAATGTTAATGTGTCAGTTCTAACTAACCCTTGAGACGGATAGATCAGTTAGCATCGTGAAATAGTTACAAGATAAAAATACAGTTTCTAGCATTTCTAGCATTACATGTAACTTTTTTGCCTAGGCTTGAGGAGGATGCAATGTCCTTATCCATTCATAACTCATGAGAAGGCAAAGTCTTCTCAATCCTTATCCATGTCTGTCTCTATTCTCCAAGATTGACAAATCTAGTCTAGCTCATATTCTACCCTAGAAAATGCTTATAATAATTCATAATCTTGACAATTAACATCTAAATGAGTAATAGAGAATATTAGGTGAAATAATACCGATTTGATTGCTTAAAATTATAAGAGAACAATGGGATGATTAAGAAATCATGAACTATTTGAAGGCTTATCAAACTACACCATCTTCCCATTCTTCTCTTAATTTTATTATCTTTCAAGATGTGATGTGATGTGATGATTGATCAGTTATTTCAATTCATTATCCCATGAATCTCCACAAGTGGGCTAATTTAAAACAATAATAATAGTAATAATAGTAATAGTAATAAGGTGAAAGTTTTTCTCTAAAATGGGTAGAGAAAATTCCTCAAATCAATTTATTAAATTTATATTTGTTTTTAGATCATGTATTCTTACACTCATGTCAATTTAATAGACTGAATTGAAAGAATTTTTAACTCAGATTAGAATCTTTACCTGACTTCCAATTGTCCACTGCAAATCTATGGGGAGTTGGATGAAGTCATCAAATTTTGTTCCGATTAAAACAAGAATTGCCGTCTATAAAAATCATGCATACAAGAAATATCACATATAATTAGCAATATATATATAACAAAGAATTTGTGAAATATATATATATATATATATATATTGAAAATATGCATACTTGATTCCATTTTCTCGCTTCTTGATGCCACCTTATGACGCTGCAATCAAGGAAATTAAACCCATCAAAATCAAGTTTAAGAAAACCATATCCATTAACCCCTAATTTCCTTCAAATTCATAATCAATGCAAAAAAGCAAAAAAAAATTGAAGATTTAGATTGCAATTATCCCACGATTTTGTAAGCCAAATGGGTTTTAAAACAAAACCCGATTGCATTCAAAAGAAACAACGGTTTGAAACGTGAAAAAAAAAAAAAAAAATACGAGTTCTCAAACAAATTATATAGATTGTCTTTATAAAAACTCATATTTTAAAGAACGAACCGTGATTTTACCATTTTTAAAAATATTACTTTTATATTAACTACTTTTAATTTAATTTTGTAAATTGCACGTTTTAAAACTACTAAACGGAACAAAACTTAAACAAGTCACCTATTTAGAGTACACCGGCTTGTTAGATCAAACATGAGCAAAATGGCAACAGAATCCTTACAAGCAGCAGGAACGTGATCCCAAGCTTTTTTATCACCTGCAAGAATATATATACAATCATGATATATATGTATATACATATATATATAAACAAATGATGCGTAAACGAAACATATAGACATGGATTCACGTTGAGAAAATAAAAAAATAAAATAAAATAAAAAAAGAAAGAAATCCAGCAGACCTCCTACTTCCCAAATACAATAAGAAATACGTGCACCTCCAACCAATAATGTCTTATCCACTATATTCAATTCTTTCTTCTGCTGGATTCCCTGTTCTTCATCCTTCCCTACATACTTCTCCTTCAACCATTAACAAGATCACCAGAAACCTTATGAGTCATCAATGGCAGAGATAAAAATCCCAAAGAAAAATACACACCCATTATGTTGACGAAAATCTAAAACACAACCCAGAAGACATATTTTTGTTTGGTTTTTATTTTCACATTAACATACAACTTAAAACACAAAACAGAGAGAGAGAAAAGTAAACATAAATGAAAATGAAAATCTAGAACACAAACCAGAAAACTTGTCTTTCCAATTTGGCGATCACCCAAGAGAGTGATCTTCAAGGCAACCAAGTCGGAGCTGTCGACGTCGTGGTTATGACACACGGGTGTCTCGACATGCTCCTCCGCCACGAACTCGGCGGCCTCAGGCGTGCCTAGAGGCGACGGAGACGGCACCATGTTATGCGGCAACATGCGGTACCGGATAGGTTTCCCTAGGGAGCACAAGAGAAGCCGGTCCAACAGCCGCCGGAACCATCGGCGGAGGATCAACATGCGACGACGAAATCTCCTCCGCAGGCTGAGTTGAACAACTTTTCTACCAAGTTCAGTCATTTTGGAGGTTTATGGGGGGAAGTTGGATGGATGGATGGATGATAGCTGGCTGGGGACTGAGTCTATCTCTCTCCTCCTCCCTAAGGGAATGGAAGCTGATGAGATTGTAATGGCTCTCATAAGAGAGATCTCAAAAGGGTCTATGGTTATTTTTAGTATGTTTTTTTATTTTTTATTTTTTATATTGTTTTATCTGTTCAGTTACAACGACCTTTTGCTATCAATGTGACTGCTTTTACGGGACGGTTGACCGGTAATGTGGACAAGATCTAATGATTTTAATACTTCCGATCGCCGGCTTCTGTCTAATGTTTTTAAGTCGGTTGGTCGGGCTTTTCTTCTGTAAATTTTCATTTACATTGAGGTTTTTTTTAATTTTTTTTTTTTAATTCCTAATCAATATAAAAGGGGAAATGGCTAAGGGAGTGGTAGCGGGTGAGTCTTTGCTAGCTCCTATTGATTCGAATGGAGAAAACAGACTAGGAAATAAGTTGATGAAAATGGGTCCATTTGGTTATCAAGCGTGTGCTCTAAAATTGGCACATCTACTGAATTTGCCGGAATTACTCTTTGATCACGGTTGAGAACAGTGATATATAGCCGCAGTTGAGGACTTCCTGAAGGCCACATTACGTTTAGACAATGGGAGGCTATTCATGTGCGTAGAACAGGAAATTCAACGGCTCATGGACTTGCGAAGGCTGCTATATATATTGAGGAATAATGAGCAGATTTGGATGGAGAAGACGCTCCCCTATATGTATTAAAGATATTGTCCACGTAGAGCATTCAGCTCGATCTTGTTGTTTAGAGTGTAATACTACAGGTATTTTATCTATCAATGCTATGATGAAAGATCGAATTTTTTCCCAAAAAAAAAGAAAAGAAAGGCCACATTGTAGTTAGCTTTAATGTGGCTCGGAGGAGGAGTGCATTATGCATAGTGGCGGATGCAAAGAGAGGCAGCGCGGGCGCACGTTTAATTTTTTTTTAATTTTAAGGTAATTGTTTTTAGTTTTTTTATCCTAACACATAGTACTCCTCATTCTCCTGTGGCCTGCCTCTCCTAATATGAATTCATCATTCTTCCGCTCCTCCTAATACGAATTTCTATAATCGCTACTGAATTCATGCACAACCAGGAAAAGAGAATTACATGTTTTAAAGAGAGACATCAATTTAATACAATGAATTGAAAAAAAAAAAATTCTCCAACCTAATTATTTATATCTTAATAAAAATAATAATTAATTAATGGACACACTTACTCTCTATTTATTATATTCAATATTAACCATAAAAGGTGAGAAACTATTTTGTTTAAAGAATATCTTTTCTTCCCATTTCTTCTCAACCTTAACCTTTTAGACATCAATTAGAACTGTTTTTGTTTTAATATTTTTTTAGTAGACGGACATATGACTGTTACAGAACTAAAGTAAGGACACAAATTTTCTCTAAACCAGTTTGAAAAAAATTACTTGCAACTTATTTCAATAAGTGAAAATGTCATCTCTCACATATTTTATTTGGTAGTGAAAATTAACCATTTTGTTTGTTTGTTTTTGTTTTTGTTTTTAAGTGTTGATCTAATGGCTAATTTTTACAACCATATCATCAAGTTGTATGACAATCGTACAAGTTTATTAAATAACATTACTCACTTCTTTTTTTGATAGAGTTTCTCGTACTATATAAGAGTACTCTAGCGAATATATATATGTATGATTTGTTTGAGTTTGCAATTTCAAAAAACACAATGTAAAAATAGCGATGAAAACGTAATGTTAAAAATGTAGTTAGGCGTTTGATAAAATTATAGTTTAATCTTTTAAAATTGTGCATTAATTTTAAAAGTGCACCTTATTACCTACAATTTTAAAACGTAGATTTTTTTTACATTTTTAAATTACAATTTTTTTAAAAATGCGCTCCCAAATGATACACTTTTTGTGATTTGATTTAAAAATTGCAATTCTTGTTAGGGAAATTACAATTTCAAATGCACTCTTAGTCAACTAAAAAGTATAGCTACAAAAATAAAATAAAAAGATTATGTGTACTCCATAATTGAGAGAAAATAATATTGTTATTCAAGGCGGCTCTTTCTTGGCGTTCGGTCAAAGAGTCAATGGATTGGGTTATTTTATGACCTATTTTTAGTTATTTGTTTTAGTTTTTATTAAGTATTGTATTTATTTGTTTGGGGCTTTGGTGTGAAGATACATTTAAGTTATTTTTGTTACAATTTTTTTTTTTTTTGAAACAAGACTGACCTTATTCAAATAAACTGAGAGAAGAAAAAACATCTAAAGCCAAAGCTCTGAACACCAAGAGCATGAAGTTTTAAACAACAAGAGCAGTTTGCTCTACAAGTACTATGTCATGGATAATATCAGGGATCTCTTCCATCCAAATTCTAGAGACACCGCCATTCTCCACTGCCCTTGCCAAGCTGTGAGCCGCTTCATTTGCTTCTCTTCTTACATGCTTCTCTTATTACTAATTATTTTTTAGTAAGACTATAAACAACATTTTTATCCCTTAACTATTTCACGATGTTGACATAATAGTGCCAACCAATTCTTAATTTTTGTTTTTTAACAAAAAATATCAAATAATTAATTAGGATTGTTACATCCGCATTATGAGATTAATAGTTATAAAATAAAAATATAATTTCTACAATTACTATTCCAATGTCATAAAGTTAAAGGATGAATTAGTTGTGATATAATATAATGTGTCTCCCATATGTTTTTATTTTTACTTACTCATTGTTACCATTGAAAAACTTGAAAGGACAATTACTTCCACCTGTCGATCTCACAAATAATGTAAGAAGAGAGCATGTCGATTAATTTTGATGGAATTGTACATGTAATGTTCTCTAAACAAGTTTTAAAAAAAGTTTTAGGAACAAAAAATCAACAAAATTAATCATAGAGGAAAGTAAATAACATTAATATTGATGATGTTGTAAATCACACTACGGACCTAAAATTATACGAGGCATATTACATATTATTCTTTCAGCTATCTCCTTTTGCAAATTTAATGAATCTACTATTGAATTTGTCGACTCATGTGTACCTTACACAAATTTAACAATGTATTCACTCGTTCACTATAAAGAGATAAGTGAAAGATGAGATAGAGAATGATTTTTATCATTTCTCAAATTATACATCGGCTCCTAATGAGATTCAGTTAAAAAAAAAACAAAAAAAAAAAAATTAAAAAAAAAACCCTAAACAATAGAACTATAATTTAATAACAAGCATCTTTCATATCTCTTTCTCTTACATATATAAATTGATGTATTTGTGATACAAGTGGTATCTATCATGCTCCTATTTTATTCATGAGACTTTATTTAATGGGGCTTACCTACTGGCAATCTGGTGATGGGAACATTCCTAGACCAAAAGTATAAAGTGATCTGACTATTTTTTATTATTTTTTAAAAATTTATAAAATGTAGAATCTTGATTGGGATGATGCGAGAAAGATTCCCTGCGAAAAAACGTTTCAAATTGCTTCCAAGAGGAGATGGTCCTTTCCAAGTCCTCGAGCGTACCAATGACAACGCTTACAAGTTAGATTTACCTGGTAAATACAATGAAAGTGTCACTTTTAATGTTACTGATTTGAGTCCTTTTGATGTAGGTGATGATTTGAGGGCAAATCTTTTTCAAGAGGAGGGGAATGATGGAGATCAAGGCACCACTTCGAAGGATCTCGTTCAAGTACCAATTGGGTCGGTTACAAGGGCATGAGCAAAGAAGTTTAAGGATGTACTCAACGGACTCATTCAAGAGTTATGGGCTCAAGCAAATTCATGGAGGCAAATTGAGCATGATCCACGTGGGCAACAAAGAATCGTCACCTTGATTCAAGTTCTAGAAGGATCCGGTCAAGGCTAATAATTGGCAAGAAATAGTTTGGGTCTATTCGAGAAGGATCGGATTGCAAGGCAGTCGAGGTCTTCCATTCGAATCTGTCCATAGAACGATCTTGGGTTCCCTTTCGTTGTTGGGTCTCGTTATTCTTGGCAGGGTTCACATCACTCGACATCTTAACCATACAAAATGGCGGGGAAAAAATGTTATGATAATAAATCAAAATTAAGTAAGGATAGTTATAAGGGAAAGAAAAAAAAAATCAATAGTTTTTTTTTTTTTTTTTTTCTGGATAACTTATCTATTGAATTACTTCAAAAATCGTCATTTTTATAACCATTTTCTTGGAATGTGTGCTAAAAAATTATTGAGTCGAGCCTGTTTATTTTACGTATTCTTAATATTGTTCAATTTCATCTTGTACTGTGATTTTTTTATTTTTTTTTTATTGAAATACTTTGGTTCCTAAAGACTTTACACTATTTCTTGCAGATGAAGAACCGGTGATTTAACTGTTAGAATATCCTTATGAAGTATGGCCTTTATGACACATTTCGGTTGTGATTATATTCATTGTAATCTTTTCGGTTATGATATCAAGAAATGATTATACAATCTTTTGGGTTACAATATCAGTAAATTTATTCTAGCAAAAGAAGTTATGAAATTTGAAAAATATATTATTTACTGATTTTGCTCCTTGATGGGGGGAACAAAATCAATAATTTTTGTTCCGCAAAGGTCCCTGGCCTGCCTATATAAAGGCCTGTGTATTCCATCATTTTACACACAATAATTTTGGTAGGCATAGGTCAGAAGAATCTTTCTTTAAAATATCATTTTCTCTAGTTTTGAGTTCTCTATTGCTGAGGAATTTTTTTCAATTCGCTTGAACAAATAATGGTTGGAGGTATTTATATCTTTATTTCCGCTGCTAATTCTTATTTTGATTAGTTTTTGTTTATAAAGAATAGCATAATTTAGATAATATGCTTACATTAACGTGATATCAAAGTCAATTGTTATGAGTTTAAACTTTGATTCCGTCATTCATCTTTCATTTCAATTAAATATTTTATACTTTAAACCTCGTTTAATAAAGGCGAGTTTGAGATCTCACGTAAAAAATAAATATTAAAGTAATAATTAAAAATTAAATTTATCGTGAGCAGACTAATATATATTATCTCCACCTTTTGTATACTCTTTTCTTTTATTAATGCAATCTACTTCAAAAAAAAAACAAAACAAAAAAACAAAATTCCAATAGTGACGTTGATGCAGGGCCATGCAGCACCACAAAGGTCGGTCTCTTACCGAACCAAAAAAAAAAAAAAGAGAAAGAAATCAACGTGGATTAATCCCATTAGTGCACGTAATATTTTAATATAATAGAATGTCACCTCTCCAGTCCCAACCTCATGGCTCATATGATTAACGTTAATTCTTACAAAATTCTTGACTCCTATCAACGTTCAACGTGTGTTCTTAGGGAAAAACACAAACTAAATAATGTTTAATTAATAAAAGGAATATCGGAGTGATGTGCCCTCATGACTCATGATGATGAAGGTATTAAAATAAATACATATATAAAAATGAAGTAGACTTGAATTATGTGGCAAGAAGTTATAGATAATCAAATTAACTATATGTTAATTAAGAAAAAGTTGTATGGTCCTTTTAGCCTTAATTAAACGGGGCTAGGCCCTGGGGTTTTGATTCTTCTATTGCTTGCATCAATTAAATTGTGCCCTCAAATTCCATCTCTTATGACGGTCAGGTTCTTTCAGTTTATTTTATTGAATTGACATCTATTTTAAGAATATGTGATTTTCATGTTCATGTTGTTAATTCTATTAAAAATGCATTTAAAAATTAAATACTTTAAGAATAGATATCAGTTTTATAAATTGAGTTGAATCAAGCCAGTTTAGAGAAAAAACGGTCTACAGAAGTTTGCGCTTAAACTCCTTACCCACAAGTTTCTAAAATAATTTTTTGATAAGAAGTTTCTAAAATAATTAAAAATGAATAAGATAACTTGTGTGCAAAGGAGCACATATCGTAGTAGGGCGTGTAATAGACATTCAATTAACTAAGTCCAACTTTTAATTGAAAAAATGTTTTGATGTGACATAAAAGTAAAAATAGTCTTAAATATTCTAATGAATATTATTTTTTTTATTAATATTTTTTTAAAAGAAAAAACAAAAAGAATAGGAAAAATGTGACATCAAACAAAGCCAATGCTATGTTACACAAGGTTGTCAAGTTCAATGGAATTTGTTGAACATGTGGATATCGCAGGTTAGGCCTCTGAGGGGAATTTATAATGTTTCTGGCATGGCAATAAGCTCATAAAGACATCTGTAGGAATGGGATCCCTCAGTCTTTGCCATGAAGAAGAACATTCTAAAAATGGCCAACATGATTACAATTTACAGCATATCGTTCTATTTTGGATAAGACAAAAGATCAACAGAGAACATTTCTCATCATTCTTAGAACAAGTACTCTTTTTTCTCCATTAAGACAATGCATGGTAAAAACAATCTACATCTTGAATATAGCTTCATTGCTTCATTGAAATAACAGGTACAAAGTACCAGAGCCATTGTACACTACAGAGTGGTCTATTATAACTATGCAAGATTTTCTCAATGATTTCTATATAGCTGCCTAACCTTAAGTATAAGAGGAAGAAGCAGATATCTGAAGTATAGATGAAAATGTATTGATCTGTTTTGTTGCCAAAGGGAAGCATTAGAAGCTCCACCAGCCAAAGAACAAATTTTCCTTAAGAGGGTGAATTGAACTGCCCATCTGAACTATGGCTGGCTTGTCGTTTGCTATCGCTACTCTTTCGCCTAAGAATATCCTTGATCTCTGCTTCTTTCCTATCTACAAAATCGATCAAGTTTCTGAAGCTAGTTGTTCGGATTGAGCGTCCAGACCTCCTTGTAGGTTCAATCTCCTCCACATCAGCTTCCTCAGCCTCGGGGGTAAACTTGCGGTACTGACATATGACCTTACAACAGAAGAAAACAAGAGCAATGAAGCATGCAGTGCCACAAACAAGGAACAGGCCCCAGAAGCTCTTCAGAGATAGTTGGGTTGAATCAATGTCGTTAATTTGCATAGTGCACTCAGAATGTGTCAGCCATTTATTATGGATCTTTTGAAGATCACCATTCTCTGAGAGCTGAAGAATGGCAGTTGACAAGTCAACAGCAAGAGGAGAGTCCCTTTGGAATGCCTGAGACAAGGAAAATTTGAATATTAGAAAGATATTGGACCATTGTGCAAGTCTCATGAATTCCTATCATAAGAAAGAGATCCTGAAATCATTTGGGTAAACTAGAGTTTTCATTAAGTATAGAACAGGAGACCATGAGGGGCATAGGCTGTTTTACAAAGGGAATCGGGTGTAAATCTATAGATATTTTTTGTCCCTTTTTTGGCATCTAAACTTAAGTATAATATTATAAAATAATTTAAATGCCTTGATATGTTTTAAATACAACAGACAGTAGTTAACAAGACTTGAACCAAGAAACAAAAGGAATAAATAGGAGCATAAATAAATATAAAGAAAAACGACTCATCTGACGATTTATTTATATATCATAAATAAATATAAAGAAAAACGACTCATCTGATGATTTATTTATATATCAGAATATTAACATTACTAGGAATATTTTGCATAAAACATGTAGCATATTGATACAGAAGATGGAATATAAAAGGTCTAACAGAGGAGGCTACTATTATGTGCAATATCTAGCATATTAAGGCATTTATCTAGATATAGAATGATATACTTCTTCTGTAAGGAGTTGGAAATTCTACCGTAATATACTTAAAAGCCTGGAGCTGGAAATTTCAATTTCCAACTCCCAACATGCGATTTAAGATCAAGATCACATTTAGTGTAAGACGGTTAAACTTGTACTGTCCAGTAAATTCTTCTTTTCATATCAGTATTCAATATCTTGAATCTAGCTAACCGAAGTCTTTGCCAAAGTAATGACTTATTCAGGCTTAGACTAACAAAAATAGATACTTACAAAACCCCATCCGCTTTTTGTAAACTCTGGCCCAACAGTCCTGAATTCGCAATTGGTGCTGGACAAGAAGAGTTCAACGTAAGGAAGCTCATCAACGATGGCAGCTACACCACCATTTCTTGGTCCACGCAGAAGAAGATCAACATAATCTCCCTGGCTTTTCAACTTAACAAGCCTAGATTCTGCTATGTTGAGCTCATCAATTAGATAATTCCATGCAAATGACCCGTCTTGAATCCCAATTGGCTCAGTACTTCCTATCAAGGTGTCAATTCCTTCAATCCGTGATGTCAACTGCTGCACTGTGAGGATTGACGTCAAACTAGCTGTGTAGCTTGAATTTATAATTAGCACTACAAACAGCCATACGATCAGTACCAATCGTCCAAGAGTGCTCACAGTGTTTTCTCCTGTGCCAGATCCAAGCAGCAAAGGATATTAGGAGTTTCAAATATGGACTCCCTATCAACACTAGAAGGATTATGTCATAAAGTTATTGTCAAAAGCACAAGAGATTAGGCTTGAAATACGTACTATGCGAGAAAAACATTGTTGAGAAACTAAACCTGCAAGGTGAGAAGCAATTTCAGTCGAAATTTTCTAAGATATAATGAAGCAAAGCACGCATGGTAAGCAGATCTAATAGCAAGCATCTGGACCATGGCAGAACCCTGCTTAGGCAGGACTTTTAAGCTAGGCATACATCTAGGAATTTTCTGAATATTTAAGTCCATATAATGGAAATATTTTCCTGGGAAAAGGTAGAACTGATATGTTTAATTGTATCATAGTCTATTACCATACTCGAATAGACAATCATTATATACCCTCATGACAACTTCAGCTCTAACATGCAATAACAGGCATATGCTGCAGTCATGATCTTCGGTGTCTGTAATATTTTTGTACTTTATGTCTCATGCATAACCAAATTATTTCATTGACACCCATGCAATAGAAAAGTCTATTGCCAAGGGGCTTTGACATCATTTTCTAGAGACATATCATGTAGTTTTATACAAATTAGAGGGCTTCCATCTCTGGCAAAAATGACAATGACATTAAATGAGTTAGAAACATACTGACCAAAAAATTGTCATAAGTTGTTGGCTCGGTGGACCACGGAACTCCTGATTAATCCGGTGCTCAAGAATCCAAACAACGGCTCCAACTAAAAGAAAGAAGGCGCCAGTGACGCACCACATTTCAATGGTAAATGGCTTGAGGAAAGCCCAAGGACTTGACTTTTGCTGTTTGACAGGAGCAACAACAACAAGTCCTGATTCCATGTACGGCTGTGTGAAATCCACAATCCTTGTCCTATTTGTAACAATTGTAATGTCCCCAACAGCTGCATCATACTTCTGAAGAAGGAAGTAGGTCAAAATAACTATTACGATTCAAACACCACATTTCATCAAATTATCAGATAACCTAGTTCAGAAAGTCCTCAAAAGGAGTAATAAGAAAAGTACAAAATGCACAAGTTGACATCCATATTATAGCTAACAAAACTTAAATATTCAGAAAATTCACCAAAAAATTAAAGTTACAAATGAAACCCAAATACTCACATTTTCTGCAACCGCATTCACAAGATTGTTGTAAACAGGATTTCTTTTACCATCTCCATATAAGATATATGTATGGGGGACAGGATAAGGCAACAAGTTTATGGCAGCTTCAAAGACATCGATACAGTAACCTTTTACCCCTGGAGGGCCCTTGTCTTTAGCCAAAAATTCTTTGTAACCTACTCGGTCTGGCACTGCTATTCGCAATGGCTTACCATTGTTTGGGAATACCCATCCCCGAGGTTTTATTGTAGTTTCGCCAGGCCATATTACACTGTAAAGACGTTGATTACTGGATGAAGTATTAGGAGGCTTAGTATATAAGAGCTCTGGAGAAATGATTGAGAGCTGAGAATAATTTGACCAATAGCCAACCCTACGATACCCGGTCCCACCAATGTTGAGAATATCATATGCTGGATGAAGTAAATTTTTATCTGAATCAAATTGAATCTGACCGCTTACACCTGCGAAGTTCATCCTTAGAATTGTCTGGAGAAGTTGTTGGCCTCCATCAAAAATACGGAGTGATGTTAACCGCAGGTTGCTTCCATTTGTTTCTCGCAACCTTGGGTCATCAGAGAAAGATATATTTCCACCTTCTTTCAAATAAACATCAAGTGCACGGGCTGCTAACCAAACAGAATCATATGCATAGAGCGCATACGAATTGAAGCTTACACTCTCATTGTGTTTTAGGCTGTTCCACCTAGAATTAAAATTCTTTTTGAGATCAGTATCTGGGGTGTGATGGCGAAGTGCAATGACCCCTTGTAAGAGATTCATTATGTCAGGGTCAGCTGTTTTTGATGAATCTAGGAAGGAAGGAAGCCAATCTGTTGCAATCCAAACATAGCCACCTGTCATCATCCCAAGGGACTTAGCAATAGAGAAAATTTTCAAACCAGAGTCGGGATTTACATGCACGACATACACCCGAGATTCCATCAGGTTTACTCCAACAAGCAAGTCATTAATTTCACTTTCAGGGGTGTGAGGAGGAAAGGCGGCTTTGTAAGAGATTTTGGCACGTTTCTTTGCCAGGGCATCACCCAATACAGAAATTCCACCTCTGCCATAATCATCATCTACAAAGATGGCAATCACCTCCCTCCAACTACAATATTCAATCAAATCAGCTATTGCATACATTTGGAAATAATCACTGTGTGTAGTGCGGATAAAATATGGGTATTGCAGTGCAGCAAGAGTTGGGTCTGTTGCTCCAAATGACAGAAGTGGCACATGGAGTTCATTAACAACATGGGAGATGACATGAGCTATGCCAGATGATTGTGGGCCGATTGCGACAACGACATCATCATCCATCAGCTGCAAAGCTACATTGTTAAGGACACCCATCAAACTTTAGCTATTATTTCCTCCTCCTTCAGGAGGGAGGCACAAAGCAAAATAATTATCATACATGATACATATAGTCCTAGTTAATGCTTAGCTTGCTTAAGAGTCCATTTTAGAAAAGTGCTGATGATCACAGATGGTTGTTAAATAGCAACAAGAAGTTGACATCAAATAATTGTTAGATCCATTAGATGACTCTACTAAAAGGATAAACTTCAAATCTCCTCTACCTCATTTTGATATCATAACCATTTCTTTTATTGATAAGTTACACACGTGTCCAAGTAATCTTACAGTCACAATTTTACCCTCTACCCAGTGCCATTTAAGTTGGAACTCATTGGCAATACTATTAACAATTTTGGGAAATATACACTTTACCCCTTGAAGTATCCATGGATTTGCAATTTTACCCTCAAATGTCTAGAAAGTGACACTTTATTCCCACAAGATATCTGACATTGGCAAAAAAGACCAATGTTTACACTTAACCCCCTGTAATCTAGGTACTTTGTAGGAGTAAAGTGTAAACATAAATTACTTCATGAAGGTAAAGTGTAAACATTGGGGGCTTTGCGTTAAGGTTTGAAACTTTAGGGGGTCTTATGTCACTTTTTAAACATTTGGGGTAAGATTGCAAATCATGGATACTTCAGGGGGTAAATGGTATTTTTTCCAACAATTTTTTTGGCCATAAAATGAGATCACCACCAGCATAGACACTTTATGCTGAGCAACTAAAGTATATATGCATGACAGCACTCAAAGCAGGAAGATAGGGAGGAAAGTTAGACATCATGTGACTTCTCCTTCACCAAGTTTTTCTTTTTGTATAGTTAACAAATAATTTCATAGCCATGGTGTTGTTAGCAGTTAAGCTAGAGAAAAGAACATCCAGACTATCATGTAAGGCTATCAAGATTATATAGTCCCTTCCCATCAAGGCACACGATGCCTGGAATTCTAAACTGTTAGAAGGCAATAAATACAAAAGCAAATTTGAACAAGGAAATGGCAACTAATATATGAAAAATAAGAGAGTCCCTGAATTCAAAGGCAAAAGATTCCCCTGCTCTTAATAGATCAATGAAAAATTCGGCAACCCAAGAAAGGAATAGTTCTTCTACTCTAAAAGTGTTGAGCTTCACGAAATACCTTCCACAGTTCCAAGAAATCCGCTGCAATTAGTGTCGTGTGATATGAGGTTCAATTTTGTTCCTAGAAGAACACTCGAATCAGAATTGACATCATCAATTGCAGCTAGAATTGCTGGTTTTGCTGACCTTCCAATAGCCGAATCAAAAGTAAACAGAGCCCCAATATTCACGACACTCTGATTGGAAGAAGAAACATTGGCACTCCCAGAGATACCCATCACACCCATTGGAACCCACATACAAAAAATCACTAAAAGCAGCGTTCTTCTCATGAGCATATGATCAGGCCTAGGAGTCAAGAGGTTCTCCATATCTAATAAACCTTTGCAACTAATAGATTGGCTCTTGTTCTGAAGCTCAGGCCAGCATCAGTTCAAGATGATAAGCACCTGTCACCCATTTCAGTGTGAATAAGAACACCACAGAGAGCCAGTGAACACAGAGTTCGAAGAAACAAAACCTCAGTATTAAATACCAGTTATCCAAAAAGCCAAAAAGCTTAAACTTAGAGAGACAGATGACATTTTCCCATTAACATCTTAAATCACCCATAAACCCAAAAATTAAACTGATAAAAAAATAATAATTTAATCATTCCACTTATATTCTAAAATCAAATTGATATAATTTTCTCCATTTCCCACTGCAAAAGGTCCAAAATTTCTCAGCTCCCAAAGGCAACTACAAGATGGCTCTGGCTCATCACCTAATTTCCACCATGTAAATTCAGCACCAGCTAACAGAATCAAAATCCTGTTTCTTAAGCAGCCCGCTACACCACCTTGGATGCTAAAAATTGATACCCACATGAGAAACCAGCATTAAAGAACAAAACAAAAAACAATATTAAACATTGGTATATTCAACACTGCCTATATTATATATGCCCATTAGTGTACTATCATTGCCAAACCCAAAAAAAAAAAAAAAAACAGAAAACTTTGAAAGAATATAATATGTTATATAAACAGGTTTGGGAACCAAGACTTGAGTGTACTGAATTGAACCCACATGCATGAACAAAACAATGAACAGAAAGTCATATTAATATTGAAAGAGAGATATCAAGAAGAAGTTGGGTGGAAAGTTTTACCATTTCCAGATTACCTGAACTCCATATTGGGTACGCCAAACTCCATATAAACGTGTATGGTCAAGGACACAGAACAGAACCAAAAACGCAAGGGAACCTCAACCTCAAAGCTCCTAACAGTCCAGCAAGCTCAAGCAAAGAATTATTCTCTCTTTTTTTAAAAAAATAATATCTACTGTACATTTAGTTGCCTAACCTTCCTTTCCAGAATAAAAGGTGTAGTTTTTTCTTTTTCTTTCTTTTTAGTTACAGGAGTGGCTAGATCTCACTGTACGACCGCTGTTTCTCTTGTAAGTCCTTACAAAAGGATAAAAATAAAGAATAGAAGCTGTAGTTTTATCTCTTCTTTCTTGTTTTAGTTACAGCCTACAGGATAGCTACGTCTACAGATGCTTATATATCTCCCATAGAATGTATATTTAATTAGAGTAATTTTAGATACTCATTTCTCGTCTCACTTCGCCTATCTACCACCGAGCTAACATGGTAGTAATCATCGATCTTTTGATTAATAGCAGTTATGTCTAAGGTTGATAGGTACTATCATATCATATCATATCAACCTAATAATATAAAAGTGGAATTAAGATTCTCTCGAGTTTGATTTGAAATTGATAATATTTAGTTAGTTATAATAAAATGATATTTTTGTCAAAAAAAAAAAAAGAAGTAAAAAGATAAAAATACTCAATGACAATAAATAGAAGATGAGTATATAGCATTAAGTAGGCATGTAAACGATCCGAGCCGAGCCGAGCTTAGCCGAGCTCGAGTCGAGCTTGTACAGTAACTGAGCAGAGCCGAGCCGAGTCAAGCTTGTACAGTAACCGAGCCGAGCTCACGAGCCGCTCGATTAATTTGCAGGCTTAATTTTTCCTATAATTTAAATAAATTTATATTAACTATTATAAACTTAAAAGATAATTTATATACTTTACTTGTTAATTTTATAATTTATATAGTATAATTATTATATAATATAATTTATCTTATATAATATAACATTTAAGTTTGTATTATTGAATATAATGTCAATTGTCATTTGTCACATCCTAAAGGATAACGTACATTGATTAAGTGCACATTGTTGACTAACTTTCTAATTGTCACCTATGTTTTTTAATTGCTTAAATTCTTAAAACCTAGTTACTAAATTTGATATTATTTTAATATTCATATCAAGTAATGATATAATTTATCTCTATACTTTACTTGATACTCATTACTTGTTAGTTATTATTTGTTAAAGTTAAGTTAGTATATGATGTATATCATATATTGTAGATAATAAACATATAATATATAAATATATATATTATAATTTATTAATTTATAAGGATAAAACTAAGTTAAACTAATTTAATTTTATACAATCAATTAATATAACATTTAAGCTTGTATTATTGTATATAATGTCAATTGTTATTTGTCACACCCTAAAGAGATACATTAAGGTCATTTAAGTTTGCATACATTAATGTGATTATAATTTATAAATTGTAAGAAATACATTAGTTACTTAATTAATAATCATTTAATCTACTAATTTATGAATGAAATCATGTAGATTGGTCAGGTTGGGTTTTGAACGAGTCTAGCTCACGAGCTCCCGTCAAGTTTAGTCGGGCGAGCCGAGCTCGGCCCATTTGCTAATCGAGCGAGCTTGTACAGTAACGAGCTGGGCTGAACAGTATCGAGCTCGATTTTGACTCGAATTTAATCGAGCCGAGCTCGAACGAGCTCATGAGCCGCTCGGCTCATTTACAGGACTAGTATTAAGTAATGCTAAAATGAATACTAGTGTACTTTTAAAGTTAATGTTACTTTTAAAATTATTATTTAATAAAACAACAAATAGTTAAAAAAAAATTTAATTAAACTATTACCGCAATTTTCATATATATAATATAGAAAAATGTTGCACAAAACTCTCAAATGCTTACTCTTTGATGTGATACGAAAATTATAATTGAAATTTAAATGAGTCACAATTGAATTTTGGATTCAATTATCATTTTTACTATCACGGAAGGAAGTAAGCATTTTAAATTGTAAATTTAACGGCTTTTTCAACATTTCTTAAAATCAAATAATTCAGTTTGTAAAAAAAAAAGGAAAACATATATTCCTCAAACTAGCACATCATTGTCAATGTCTCCTACTATAACTAGTTTATAGAAAATATTGACAAAATTGATAGTTGCACTAATTATGAAATCATAATATTTTGGGAAGAATGTGTCATTTTCCTTTAAAACAAATTATATTTAATTGATGTGTAGATTTGAGCATAGATCCAAAAAAATCTCTAGGATCTTTTTTTTTTATTTTTTGATATGTCCGTACAAGAGGGAATAATGGTATTTTTATCCCTTAAAAAGTGAAAAGACAAAAATACCCCTCCATTATAATTAATTAGGATCCTTTTAATTTCAAATGAATCAAAAAATATTCACTTAGTTATAATTGAGGGGTATTTTTATCCCTTAAAAAGTAAAAAGACAAAAATATCACTCTATTATAATTAACTAGGTATTATCCAATTCATTTAAAATAGAGAAGATTTTAATTCGTGGATTTGAGCATGGCATTGTGTATGACCGAGTAATTCTAATAGTCTCTTTTATATATATCTTAAATCTATTTAAAAATAATATAACTATTAAAATTATTATTTAATTAAAATTTAATAATAATTAATTACAAATCTATTAATAATTTTAATAGTGGATAAACTTTTGGCAGTAATCGTTCATGATCCGTGGCCATGAGTCATGTCTAATCCAAGTCATTGGACATTGATTGATACAGGTGCGAAACCTGTGGGGATTGGCCAGGGCATCTCATCAAATAGGGTCTAATAGCTTTTATGACAAATCAATTAAAAGATGTGGCGTGGGGGCCCACACCTCGATAAATGTGTCCCGTATTTGGTCATATGACTCATATGTATTCGGCGTGAAACACGTTCATAAATAAATAAGGGTTGACGTTAAAATTCTAAAAACCATCTCTTAGTCAAAATAGTTATTAAAAAATATATATATAAACACCATACACTTTTTATCTTAACTATTAATTTTTTTTATAAAGGGAAAAACGTTATGCAGACTCTAAAAACTTGTTTATCACAATTTATGCGGAATTGAAACAATGAAGTAATAAATAATTCAACAAAATATGTAAAGCAATAAGCAATAAAGTACACACAGATTTTGGTTACGAAGAGGAAACCAATTAGAGTACTTCTCTAATTGTAAAACCTCTCCGGGACAGCCAAACCCAGGAAATCAACTAACTCAGTAAAAGAATAAAGGATTACAAGATGTTCATACTCACAGAACCGTTGTTATTGACACACTCTTGTATAAGACAAGCGACCCACTTGCTTTCTACCGCAGTAGCCCTTTCCAGCTGTCACAGAGACAGCTGGCACAATCCTTCTACGTGATTTCCTTTCACCGGAACTCCGGTTGACTTCACTTCAACAATCAACGAATAATGATGAACATAGAACTAAACACTCTAAGAGAGAGAACTTAATCGCTTAATATCAAAGACTCTCTTGGCACACAAAGGCGAATTCTAGATACCGAATTCGTTCATAATACAGATCTGTAGAGATCTATATATAACATATAAAAGACTCCTAGTCTAGTTACAACTCAAATACATTGTAAATTAGACCTAGAATATAACACCTAAAAGACTCATAGTCTAATTAGAACTCAAATACATTGTAAATTAATCTATTTTGCTTTCCGAACATTTAGCCAATAATTAAAACTAACAAACTCTCCCTTTGGCAATTTCGGGAATAAAATCCTTTAGCCGAGACAACAAACTCATCTCCCCCAACAAACTCCCCATTTTTGTCACAAATTGACAAAATGTTTCATGTTTCCTGAAACACTCAAACAAAAACATCAAGGCATATGTGGAACAAGAAAAAAACATAAATAAAGTTCATGATCACAGATAAATATTTGCATAATATAACACAATATCATGAATAACAGAAACTCCCCCTCAAAATAAGACTTAATAATCAACAAGAAACTTTTTATGAAAAAAATTTATCCCCTTCAAAAGTCAAGAAAACACACAAGATGCGTACATCAAAAACTCATGTTTTCAAGCAATGAATATTCCAAATTATCTCAAAAAATTTAAAATATACATGAGACTTATAGAAACCAAGAACACTTTTTGTTTAACCTAAGCAATGCCAAAAAATCCATTCAACCCATGCTTGTGTCGTGTGTGTAAGCCAACCATTGAATAACAAAAATAATTTATAAGTTGAGGAGAAGGTTTCACCACGATAAAGGTTTTGACAAGTAAATCAAATCAAAAG